>CM035421.1:3387500-3865000 GCA_020310875.1 Ceratopteris richardii | reverse complement strand
TTGGCTCTTCCATTTGCCTGGTACACGCACCATAGCATCTAGCCATTGTATTGACCTCCCTCATCTTACACATTCCATTGCCCATTCTCCCCACGCCCATCCTCAGCCATCCGTCGCCCTACATTCGGATCCTTGCTCTCTTCCGCCGCCACCTCCTTCCAGGACAGCCTCCCCTCCTCCTCCCGCTCGGAGAGTCCGTACCCGGCTGATGGATTCCTTTCCCACCCCCGTCCCTGCCTCACCCATCCCGTCACCCCCCCCGGCAGTTGCCTCCCAGCCCCCTCCATCTCCTGCCATCTCTGTTGAGTCTGCCTCCACCTCCCATCCGCATCACTCGCCTCCAGCCTCTCCCATTTTGCCACAGCCTATTCCGGCATCACCACCCCCACCTCCCCCATCGCAGCCTTCCATCCCTGCCAGCCTCGACGATGATCCACCTTTCTTGGGGATACTTCGAGATGCGAGCGTCGTAGCGAGCGATGGGGCCGATGCTGCCCGTCTCTCTCTTGATTCTGTTTCCGCGACGGCTGCGCTTCACCAGCAGTATGCTCAGACGATTGATCGTATTCGTGCGGCTGCAGCGGCTCAGTGGCAGACGTCGCGCGAGGCATTGCGGGCCATGCAGCAGGACCGCGACCGCTACAGAGATGAGGCTGATGCGGCGACTCGAGCTCTTATGGAGATCAGCCAGCGTGCGGCCTTAGGCATTTGCGATAGCCCGGCGTGTCGCTTGGTCCGACGCGAGCGCGATCATCTCCGCCGCTACCGGAGCCGGATTGCTGCTTGGACTGAGGAGGCAGCCATCATCCCGCCCGCCTCACCCGACTTACCTCTTCCTCGGGACGACGTTCCCCCTGGGGTGAGGCCGCCTTCTCCGCCGGCGCCTTAGTTAGATGTTCCGTCTCTCTTGCCTACTTCTAGGAGTTCTACACGCTTCGGTTTCCCTAGTTTCATTTGCTTTATCCTCGCCTCTTTTCCCTAGTTTCATTTGCTTTATCCTCGCCTCTTTTTGTTGTGAGGCTTCGTGTCGGATGCATATACTTATCTTTTGGATCTGTTGCCCCTCATTGGTTCCTGGGCACTTCATGTACTTATCATGGATAGTTGTTTCCTTGTCCCTTTTTGCTTTTATATGCGCTTCTGGTTCAGTATTCATGGTGTGTTCCTTGTGCACTCTCGGGTCTCTTATGGTTCGTTTTATTACTATGACTGTGTATTGGTTGGTCTCTTTCATTTCCCCACCCTCCACTCCCCATCATTTCCCACAAACCCCTCCCTTCCACACCTTTCCCCTCCCCACAGGGCTCAGGGCTCAGTAATTTTGGTGGATTTTTGGTGGATTTGGTTGCTGCTCAGATGTCCTCTTCCACTTCTACAGTTCTCTTTTCATGGTGTCTGGATGCTCTCCGGGACGGAGAGCACAATAGGTGGTGGGCAACTGTTGAGCCCCTAAATGTCATGTTGGTCAAAGTCAACTGCAGCCAAAGTCAACAGGTCAAAGTCAACAAGGTCAAGGTCAAAGTCAACAGGTGCAAAGTCAAAATGCGTAAGTGCAGGTGTCAAAGTGCACAGGTAGTGCACAATGAATGGTTCACAAAGGGTAAATTGGAGAAAACAAGTTGCAGGTTGCAGAGGTACTTTCTCTAATTTCCCTAAGGTTCAAAGTGTGTTTTAAAGTGTTTTGGAAGGTTCAGGTGAACCCCCTTATGTGCAAAAGTGAAGAATTAAAAGGAAATGTGAAGGCATGCGAAGCGGCAAAGTGTACGCACAGGTGAAAGTATGGCCCCCCATTAAAATTTTTGGTTTTAGACTAAAGTCACTACAGGACAAAATAGGGAGTAGTTGGCTGCCACTTGTGAGAGCAATCTTGGGACATCAAAGTGAGCACCAAGATTCACTTGCAGTTAGGAGCGTACGTGATCGGCAGACTCAAATCAAGGAAGAGCCATTCTTGGACCAAGGTTGGAGAAAGCAAGAAAGCATAGACTAAGTGGAGCAAGAGAGAGAAGTGCAAGAGTCACCAGAGTACGTCGCACAGAAGTGGAAGTGCAAGGTGCATAGAGAGTGACCAAGGATTTTTGGCGCAGAGGGTGCTAAGCTAGAGTTCCCCCAAGTATCTCAAGGTCCTTTGGCAGTGTACTGGCGCAGAGGGTGCTAAGCTAGAGTTCCCCCAAGTATCTCAAGGTCCTTTGGCAGTGTACGCTTGCCGACAGCAGGTATTCACTCCTCCCCCCTTTGTGGAAGCTTGGTGCAAGGTGTGCACAAGGAGAAGCTTGAAGCAGGTGGAGGTCTGTTGCAGAGGAGGTCGGCAGCAAGAGGACATTGGAATCTTGGATATCTTGTAATTGGGCACTCTGTGGGATTGTGCACAGAGGTATTGGTGCATCTTGTATTTCAAACATTGTAATTTTCTTACTGTAATCAATCGAAGGCAGAGACTTTCAAGGTGTATTTTCTCTTTTGGTCCTTCCATTTTCTCCTACAAACCCTCAAACTCCTTCTTGTCAAAGAATCCCCCAACAATACCGGTCCTCACGTCTCCACGGATTGACAAGCAAAGGAGGTGGTGCTTACGCTTGAGCTACAGTGAGCAGTTGACTTTTTTTGACACATTGCCATAGGATATCTAGGGGCTTCTCCGTTGGTACATGGGGTGGTGTGGAAACCTTCTAATTGATTATAGTGTTTCCTCGCTAGCTCTTGTCTTCTTAATTTCATACTTTGATGCATTTTGGGGCTTCTGCCTTAGCGTCCTCTCTGATTCTTTTTTCTTCATCCTTGTGCTTCTTTGTTAGCATGAGTCATCTAAGAATATCCTCAGTAAGGGGTTCCTGATAAAGCTTGAATCTACAACCACTAATATAATTAGGCATTATCTCCCCTTCTAAGGTGGCTAATTGCACCGCTCCACTTGTTGTTAGTCTATTTATAATCATAGCTCCATAACCATGTTTCTCTATGTAAGGTCGCCCGATGGGAATATATAATTTTTATTTTTTCATACTCGCGCGCACCGAAAGGGTGTAGCGAACAGATGTAACTCTTTATTCGTTAATGAAAAGGCAAGTACAACATTCGGTGAGAGACAAAAGATCGCCACACTGTCTGTCTAGGCGATTACGCTGGAGGCTGTGTTGCAGAGTTACAGAAATCTTGAGTATTGGTATTCTATTTGTTGCATTATAGTAGTTAATCATTAACACAGTATTGCTCCGGTTAATATTAATAAGTTTGTACGAAGTCGTGATTGTTAATTCGCGTGATAAGTGTACTGCGTGGTGATAATCCGTAAATTGAAGACGATTAACTATTCAGTGGATGTTGAAATTAAATAAAGGGCCTCTGCACTCTCAGACCCCTATCCATCCCAAGAAGCCGAAATGAGATTAAAAGTGGCTTAATGGGAAGCGCTTTTAACACTGGTGCCGTCTGTGGGAAGATGGAAATCGATTTGGAATAACCATTAAGAGTAGAGCAGTAATCAAGATAAGTAATGGAGAATAATAACTGCTAGTTGAAGAAGTGATATATGCCGGTTACTCATTTCGGTGAGTCCTACCCAAAGTATAGGAGAGATCAACATCCCTGGGCAGTTCCAAACTTATTAGGGACACCCCCGGGTGGTAGGAGTACAGGCCAGTTAAGTCCAGTTGCAGAAGGATCGGAGCCAGTCAGTAGTGATTCTGGTGCTAGTTCGGTAACCCATGACGAGATTCCAATGAATTCCGGTGTGAGTCCGGTACTTTTTGGAGAAGGTAGAGTGACATCTAGGTGTACAGAGACGCAGTGCGGAGTCAATTCTGCACTATCTGGTCCGAATTCGGCCAGTTTTAGTGACAGGTTTGCAGTACCAGGTGAGAACGTGTCCAGTGATAGGGTAACCTGGTCCGGTGAGACTTCAATGAGTTCCGGTGGAAGTTTGGCATCACGCGGTGGCAATTTGAAGTTTTTCGGTGGTATTGCGGTGCTGCCTGGTGGACACTTATTGCGTTCACCCCTTTTCGGTGCAAGTCTACCTAATTTCGACACCAAAGCTGAGGAAAGGTTACTGGATTTGGAGTTAAGTAAATGGTTCGACAACATTTTTGGACCAGAAGGTGAGCAGGCTGACCATACAGATTTGGAAGGTCAAGAGACATCCCCTCAACATTCAGGTAACAATATCAATACCAACAATAGCACCATGAGTGGCTCATAGCAACAACAAAAAACACCGCCACAGCCGCAACCGCAATTTCAGTAGCAACAACAACAGCAGCCACAACCAATTGTTCCACCTCGATCGGTCCTAACCAGAGTGACCTATACAAAGTTCAATGGATTTTTGGGGGATGACCCCGATGCACATGTTCGCAGATTCGAAATCAGTTACGCAGTGTTGAATCACCCACCAAATCCGGCGTACAAGGCCATCATGTTTCAGGCCACGCTGGTTAATGAAGCAGCAAGATGGTTGAGAGAATATGATATTAATCATTTCGGGAATTATGATGATGTGAGGGACACGTTCCTACAGAGGTTTCGTTTGAAGAAGAACCCTGTAGAAATTTTTGACTATTTGCAGAACAATCGGCAGAAACCACACCAGAGTGTCGAGGAGTATGCAACACTGTTCAGAACTCACTTGAGGCAGCTGCCCCCATCACATGCCAACCTTCCAGATGATGTCATAACACAATGGTTTATTAATGGCTTGAACCCACAGTTAAAACAAATCATGATCATTCGTTGTGTGGGTGGAATGACATTGGACGCTGTCATTGCAATGGCCTTGCAGTTGGAGCACATGCTTGGAGGCTTTATGGAGGATCTAGAATGGTTGAAAGCAAGTAAGAACGTAACCGAAGATCCGTCCAAACACGTGTATTGTACTAAGTGTAAGAATCCCAGTCACACTAGTTCCACATGTGCTCTCAACCAAATGTATTGTGCCATCTATAACACGACAGGGCACTCAACAGAAACCTGTGCATACAATGCAAAGGTGCAGGGTAGAATGGCAGTAAACGCCATAATACAGGAGCCGGGTCAGCCAGCAACCCATTATGTGCTGCCATAGTTGCGAACCAACCAGCAGCAAGGATATAGGAACTACCGGGGTCAGCGTAACAACAATTTCAATCCAAACCGATGGCAGGCAGGTACATCGGCGGAAGGTACCTCTCTCCCACCCCCTCGATGCCATTTTTGCGGCAAGCTTGGCCATATTCGTAGATTTTGTAAAGAAGCTGTAGAATACGATAAAAGAAAGAAGGAAAGACAAAATCCGATGACAAATATGGTGTATATTTCCCCAATTGAGTCACAAGCAACCGTAGTGCAGACAAGATCGGGTAAATAGTTGCAACCAGCCGCTGAAGTTTTCGAGCCCGGAATTCGTGAGCAACAGCGAATGTTTGCAAAGGCCAGTCAATGGACAACCAAGGAACCGACGGTGTTCCCTTTTCCAGTTCCGGTAACTCAGCCTCCTCTGCCAAATGTAAGACCGCATGCACAGAATTCCTCTACGGCAACATCAGAATCACAACCAGAGTCGGTAATGACCACATCACAAACAGACCAGGTCTGGGATATTATATCTAAAGCTTCAATCACACTTCCATTGGGACAGTTGCTTGCCCTAGTTCCTAGTGTATGACAGCAATGCCAACAGCAGGTCAGCCCCGGACCTTCTTGTACTCCAGCAACGGCAACCATACAACCTGAGATGGATCGTACGGTGGATCATACAGTACCGTTGATTATAGTTTGGTATAAAAACCTCAAGATCACACAAGTTTTAATTGATGGCAGGTCGGGTGTGAATATTGCAATAGCTTCTCTCTGTAAGAAACTGGGTTGGACCCAAATTGAACCAGTACAGTTCTTTGTGCGAATGGTGGAACAATCCAGAGTCCATCCCGTGGGACTAGTACGTAATATTCCTATGACCTTGCAGGGAACTACATTTAAAATGACCTTTGTAGTCCTGGAGTTACCCGAATCTAGCCTCAACTACAACTTACTTTTCGGTCGACCATGGCTCAAGCAAGCCAAAGTCGTGTAGGATTGGTTAGCTCAAGAGTTAATATTTGAACACAATCACCGGAAATATGTAGTTACATTGGATGCTATGCAACCTTGCGAGTTACACGCATGACCATATGTAGCAGAGCCATTCCATATGTTTGACGGTCTATCTGATGATGAGGAGGAGGCTTTCCTCAAGACAAATAAGGATCTTATCCCATTAGGTACTGTAGACTTATAGTCAGTAGCTGATAATTGGAGTCCGACAGCTTGTACGGTCGTGCCACTGACCGAAGAAGTAGCAGTTGATGCCGATATAATTTTGGATGAATCGACCTTACAACAATTGTTGCAGCCAGCTGATGACTTGGCAAAGTCTCGACAGTTTTATGTACCAGAGGATCAGTTGGTAACATACAATTTGGGAGATACGGTCAACTCGAGACTAGTCAAAATTAGGGCCAGATTAGCAGGGAAATTCCAAGATGATTTGGTACAACTTCTGCGTGAGTTCTCAGATTTCTTTGCTTGGGATTACAGAGACATGAAAGGTCTTGACCCCCGAATTTACTAACATCGGGTGGTCCTGAAGCCAGATGCGCGACCCTTCAAGCAAGCCAGCTACCTGATGAATCCGCATTATGCAGCCTAGGTAAAAGCAGAGTTAGATCGCTTGCTGAAGGTTGGATTCATTGTTCCCATTGAACATGCAGAGTGGATCTCACCAATCATGATAGTGCCGAAGAAAAATAAACAGTTACGCATTTGTGTCGATTACTGGAAGTTTAATGCAGCCACCGTACCGGATCCGTTCCCTCTTCCTTTTCTAGATACAATCTCGATAGGGTAGCAGGTCATGAAATGTATTCTTTCTTGGATGGCCACAGTGGATATAATCAAGTACGGATGGTGGAACAAGATAAACCAAAGACAACATTCATCACCAACTGGGGCGTTTATGCATGCACGGTAATGTGGTTCAGGCTACGGAATGCCCCAAGTACATTCCAAAGATGTATGCAGGAAGTGTTATCACCTTATTTGACAACATTTATGCAAGTTTATTTGGATGATTTTTCCTTATTTGGCGACACTTCAATGCACTTTTATCATTTATGGTGTTGCTTTGAAAAGTGTCGGGAGTACCGACTATGTTTGAATCCCACCAAATCAGTTTTTGCGGTCTCTTATGGAAAGCTACTCGGTCATATCATCTCTAAACAAGGAATACAGGTAGATATTGATAAAGTAGCAGCCATCTTGGAGGCACCGGTCCCAAAGACACCGAAAGAAGTTATGCCGTTCCTGGGCCAAATCCGGTGGCATGGCTGACATTTACTGTGGCTAGCTCATCTAGCGATGCCACTTAACAGACTTATGACCAGTACCCTGTGGAAGTATGAATGGACTAATGAGTGTCAAATGGCATTTGATTGTTTGAAGGTCTTACTCGCAGGCTCCGATCCTGCAACCGCCTGATTGGGAACGTCCATTCCATGTCTTTGTGGATGTATCAGATATCGCAATTGGAAATGTGCTAATGCAAGAAATCGACAAATGGTTTTGGCCTGTGTACTATGCGAGTCGCCGATTAGCTCCGACAGAAAGGAATTACTCCGTGACAGAACGCGAGTGTCTTGGTTGGGTGTACTCTGTTGGTTCAGGCATTACTTGTTGGGACGAAAATTCACTTTCCATGTGGATCATGCCGCACTCGTGTATTTGGTTCGCCAACAACATTTAGGTGGCTGTGTACCTAAGATCCAACTTAGGGACTTGTGGAGAAAGAGACTATACCTCGATCCCCCTCAAGTGCATATAGTGGGGATTCACGCTTTATTTATCAATTCGAAGAGTATCAAAACCTAGCCGAGTGTATGAAGACATGCATTCAAATGATGATCAATGCAAATGAACTTCCTCAAAGAGTGCAAATAAGTTTAATTCCAATCCAAACAAGCTTCAGCTGTCAGCTATGGTGTCGTGATACTTGGAGCAGCACCCAACAGTAAATTGAGCTTTTCTCTCAGCTCTGAACTCCGAATATAGCAAATACCATATGCGTTTTGAAGCTCTTGAGAAGACGCATCCAATGGTTTTCACTCAATTCTGACGCTTCTACTTCAAGTTATGAGAAAAATACTGAGTTGTGGGAATGACCTTCCTACACTTCAGCACTTCCCACACTTCACACACACCTTAACAACAGCAAACAAACACTTTCATGGATAGACAACACTTCCTAACACTCTTTTCAAGCAACACGCATGCACACAAGCTCACAAAGAAGATGATACAGAGAGGAGAAGACACAAATTCGAAATTATGTGCTCTTGATTCTCACAATGGCCAAAAGTCTTTACAAAGAGTCACAAATTGACTTATATACATGTGCCCTAAAAATGGTCCTTTCACACAAGAGACTGACACTTTATTCACTAAAAGGCTAATTTCCTACTAATTTACATGGGTAGGCTACTAATCTTCTGTGGGGATCCATCTAGAGGAATCCTCTAGTGCATTTACATCGGAAAATATATTACAAAATGATTATGATACAAAAGATAAGGTGTCCAAATCGGAAAAATTTTGGGGCCCTTCTTTTTCTCTGCCTTGTGCTCTTCTTAGCTCTGCAACACTCTCCCCCTCTTTATCTCTATCGTCCCTTGACAGGCTTTACTTCTTGTCTGTCACTTGTTGTCCGCATGCATCTCTTGGTCAGTTATGCCTGCTTGTTAAACAGGTGTTCAGTTTTGATGGCCTCTTCTTGATTCTTCTTTTACATCCTCTGGGCCTGATGCATTTGCGTTGCCTGTTTTTTTCTTTTCATTGCCTGCAACCCATGGAGATGGACTACCTGATGTTCGTAGTCTAGCTCACCAATAACCTCTTTAATTCTGGGTTGCTCTGTTAAGTCGGGTTGCCACGCACGCCACCAGTGGAAGGTATGAGGATGTGGTCTTTTAGTCTTTGATCTGGACCTTCCAAAGACCCAGATGTTGAAGGACCTTCTTGTGGTTCTGGAACCGCTGGATATCTTCTTGCACTTCTTCATAGATACTTCCTGGCCCCTGGTTCCTCCTTCCCTTCTACATGCTTTTCCTTGATGTGTGCCCCTGCGGGGCTCTGTGCAGAGATGGGTGTTGCGCCCCTGCAGGGCTTCCTGCAAAGACATATCTTCAAATGTAATCTTTTAATGAAGCTTCTTTCTTTGTCTTCTTCTTTTCTTCTTTTTGCTGGACTCTCCCTCAACACTGCCTCCCTCCTGAACTCTGTCGTCCCCGACAGGCTTTGGAAGTCGACGGGAGTATGTTTTGTACACTTTTTGCTCTGTTTCATTAAGCAGATTAGCTTCACGTATCATGAGTTGCTTCCACTGATCTGCTCTCACACCATCATGTGGTGGCTGTCTATGGTCCGCGAAGAAGCTTAGCTCATATGCCACTAATCTGGCATTCAAGTTGGATGACATCTTTAAAAAGATTTATGAATCAAATTCAAAGAAACCTGTGAAAAAGGCTTCTTCGAATGTTTGCATATATGTACTCGGTAAAAACATCAGTCTAGAATAATATGCCATTATTGTGGGTCGGCTAGGCATAACAGACAAATAAAAAACGAGAATATCTATTCCCTGATCAATGCCAATGAAATTTAAAAATGTATATGTCGTGTGCTTGAACACCTTCAAAACTGTAAGGATCATGCTGAGAATTTTATTCGTCATTTTGATAGCTAGATCAGGTACAATTGCATAACAATGTAGCCAAAATTCAATTGTTTTTACCATGTAATCTTCGGTTGGTAGATAGTTATGAGGTGGACTTGGAAGTAGCAGATAATTCAGCCATTGTTTATTGATCACACCATTCTTTTGCATATCCAAAAATTCTCTTGCTTCTCGGTGATGTGGTGTGGGGCAAAATGAAGGGTTTACCTGTAATAAGTATGGTGCTGCTTGCCAGTGCACCCGCAATGTAGGATTTTTCTCCAATTATTTTCTTCTCCATACAGGCTGTGCAGCTTCAAATTCTTCTTGAGTATAATTGAATGTGTCATCTTTAAAATGCAATTGTTCATCTGGATTTTTCTGTGTGGTCTTCTTTATGTATTGCCTTGTCTTCTCTTTCAATAATCCGTACGGAATGTTGAAAGGCTTCATTATGGTTTCCAAGTCTTTGCCCTTTATTTTTGCTTCCTTCATTAATTTGATTACTTCATTTTCAAAATTCTCTGTCAACCGGGACACCAATAGTGCCCGTTCCTTCTGACCTATTTTTGCAGTGTATGGCATGGGATGATCATTACATGGGTCCGCCATCTGCTCTTTTATTGGAGAATTATAAATCGGGGGAGATAGAGGACGTACCTCTACGTCGTCAGTAGGATTTTTCTTGTATTGGCTCTACTGGTGTCCCGATTGGTACTTTCTCTTCTGCTTTAGTTTCTAATCGTGCAAGGCGTTCAGTCTTTTCTTTAACTTCTTGCATGGCTGCCCTGAGTGCTTCTTTGGCCGCAAGTAGCTCATTACCAATTTCTGCCACTTGGTCTGCATTTTCGCTCTAACTCTTTACAAGTTTGGCATTCACATTTTGTAGTTGCGTTTTAAGTTCATTTGTTTCATTGATGTACCTGCTTTCCCATTCTGCTTTTCGGGCTTGCTCTTGTTTCAGCAGATATGCATATTTCTCAATCTGATCTCTTAGTTCTTTCTGGTCAATAGCTGTAGTCGCTTGTTTTTTGATAGGCTGGTCATACAGTAATGCCTTTATCAATTCTTTGTTGCGGCCGCGTAAACTATTGTTTTCTTCCATGTATACTTTCAGTTGTGTTTCGAGCAGGTTGCTACGAGCTTTCATCCTCTCTTTGTTTGCTTCGCTGGCTTCATGTTGTCTTTGTAAGTTTGTCAGTTGTGCCTGGAGTTGATGATGCTACTTCATCAATGTATCACATTGTGCTTTGACAGCGAGTAACTCCGTTCCTCTGGCTAAAATCTCTTGCTGGGCCTGGATGAGCTGTGCGGACAATTGTTCACTCATGATTTGAAATTGATTCTTTTCCCTCATGGCCTTGTCGTAATCCACATCCGTTTCCATCATTTGCTGTTGCGTGTCCATGGCCATTTGTACCATTTGCTTAACAACAGGTTTTAACTGAGTAACATCAACATTCAACCATGTGGTAGGGATGCTAGGTTCGTCACCTGTGGTAACATCTTTCCCTCATGCCACATGCAACGTAGTATCATGGGGCTGTCAAATATGGAGTTGTATCCTTGGCTCAGCCTCCTTGTTGTTAATCTTACCTTGAGGTGTATCATCAGGTACTTCAATCACAATTGGCTCCTTATTTTGTTGTAGGCCTTAGTCCTGGTGCATCGGTGTTTGTATTTCCTCTTTCATAGGTGGCACTGCATCTTTATTTGTGATTGGAACTTCCTTGATGCTGATCTTGGACGTATCATTCAATTGAATAACGTGCACTAGTTCAATGGATTCTTCTATGCCCTTTGCTTGTGCTTGTTGGTTGTCCGGTGTAACTTCGACTTGATTGATCTCTGTCCATTCGTCATGGTGCATTTCGGTTCTTATGTCAGTATCCAATGTGTCTTTCTCGGGGCTAGATTCTTCATTCGAGCTTGAATCTTCTAATCCCAGTTCTTTGTATCTGGCAGTTTGTTCTGGAGTATGTTGTTTATCTTTTTGTTTCTTTTCCTGGCTTGCCTATCTATAATGATGACCTTGGACATTTAAATTTACTTGCCCCGGCATATATGTGTGCGTCTCTTCTAGAGCTACAGAGAGATCTCTTTTCGTGATCGGTTGTTGTGTCATAGGAATCTTTGGCAAGATATGTGTCCTCTTTGATTGTGGTGTCTCTTGAGCTTCTTCCTCTCTAAGGTGTTTAGTGCCTCTCATAGGTTTCTTGGAACTGGTTCCCACTTCTTCAATAGAGATTACTGTTTTTTTCTTCTTCGGAACCGTTGCTCACTTTGCATATTTTCGTAGCTCTGTTGAGGTTGGCATCAAGCGTAAGCAGTTCTTCATGTCAAGTGCCTCATAAATGAGTAGGGTCAAGGCCGAACTACCATTCAGAAACTTTTTCTGACCCCACTTTTTCTTCGCTTCAAATAGATGATCCTGAATGTAAGGAGTCATATTTACTTTATTTCGTACTTGCCTCATAGCATGTGAGAGTAATTGCACAACAATTTTTTGAGGTGTTGTGTATCTATGCATACTCCGAAAGCAAAAATGTTGGTGCACTAAGCGAACAGAGTCTTCAATATCCGTTCTGTTGATTTCCAAAAAGGTTCTCTTTTTAGGATCATGACACTCATCTTTCACATTGGTGAGTCCCTCTTGATTCCATTCAAAAGCTCTGTTAATTAGCTCATGAGTGAATTGAATTGTTTTCCATGTACCAACCTTGTCAAGTACTCTTGCCTCTGGGACTGATGGCTTATTCGGTACTGACTGGAGTGTGTTCATCACTTGTGTACATCTCTCAAAATCAGGTAGATAGATTGACAGTCTTAGGAATGCATCAATTCCTACTTGTGTCCAGACATATGTCATGCGCGGTAGTCCTTGTATGATAGTCTTGAAATCTTGTGACATGATAGGAAAGTAGTGATCCCTATCCATGATCTTGATGGTCACCATGAAAATGAGTTTGGACACTGCTTGATCATCAAGAAACCAATGACCTCTTGCCTTCGTTATTGATTCCAAGGGAAGAAGCTCGATCTGTTCCTCTTGTGTAGCCTCGGAATTAGAAGATGCCATCTGCACTCAATATAGAGCAGTAATTAGTGTCAAGATGGTATCAAGAATCATCCTTCATTTATCCTTCATTAGATTGGCAACGCTCTGCGTGAATTGTGTCGTCCCTTCCCCGTGGGTGTGAGAAAGGTAATACTTGGAATTTTTCATACTTTTATATATTTTTATGTTAAGCGGTTATTGAATCTTGAGTGATTTTCTTAGATTATGTACAAGTGCTCTCCTATTTCCCAAGAGGGAAATGTGCTTCACTATCCTGAAATAGAAGAAAAATGTGCCGAATGCTTGGCCTTGTAATGTGGCCCTATCATGCATACTTTGGGTTCTGGTAACTCCAAATGTGTGCAACTCAAATTACTTGGTTGATGCATACACATTTTCTTGCCTTTCGGCATCCAAATCTGCTTTACTCTGTTGGGAGAGCCTGTGTTCCCAACATTCCTGGTGAATGTGGTGCTTCTCATGTGGTACTTCTCATGTGGTACTTCTGCTTTGTCTGCTTTTTGAATCTTGGAATGATTTTTAATGCGTATGTAGACTCCTGCTCTGTCCTGTAGTTGTTCATCTTTGGTTGTTTTGCTTTTGGATCATACTAATTCTCCGTATGTCTTGACTTGTCCTTCTTGATGATTGTTACTTGGGCACAAGACTTGGGGATCCATATTTGCGTTCGGGCCGGCTGAGCAGCTATCACTTTCTTTGGTATCCATACTTTAGTAACCTTTGGTGTTTTTGGGCGTCCAACATGACTTGTATTTTTATTCTGTCGTTCCTTCTGATGTTGAGAGTAGTTCTTTTGTTGAAGATATGCTGTCACTTGATCTTTTCTGATCCAAGCCTGTCTAGTGTAAGGAACAGGGTATATCCTTATGTGTGCAGATTTGTAATGGTCTTGCTGACTTGTCTCTCTAGTGCTCGGTTCCTCACTGAGGTTGTTTTTGGCTAGAACACTAATCGTGTGATTTACTGGATTAGAAGATTGTGTGCAATCAAGATTCGTTGTGTCCTCACATGAAGTATTAGATGAAGGGATTTCCATAGTGTGAATGAACATACATTCAGCATTGTGCTCATTTAAGTGAGTTCTCGGTTCTATACTTTTGGGTTTGATTGATCGTTCATCTAGCATGCTGAACACCTCACGATGTCCTATCTTGGCTGAGATGTATCCTAAGGCCAATTGAATAGTCACTTCATATTCATATATCCAATCTTGACCTAGCACGAGTTCTTCCAATAAGTCCTGATCTTGACACACTAAGAGTTTCTGTTCCATTGTGTTGTTTCCTAGATGTAGAGGTAAGGTAATCTCACCTATACATTTGGTAATTTTTCCTCCTATTCCAATCAGTTGTGCCTTAGAAGGGGGTAATTCTTCCTTGAGTTTTTGGGTCAACGAGAATGTGATACAGCTTATAGCGGCTCCTGTGTCAATGAGAGCATCCACCAAGTGGTACTCTTTTGTTCTAGCACCCAAATTCAAATAAGGTTGCGTCATTTGTTGACCTAGGTTTTTAGTGGCTCTAAAATTAGCCATTGGGATGAGTTCTTCTCCTTGTCGATATCTCTCATCTCTCTTCTCATCCACTCTTTTCGTTTCCTGATTCGCTCGAGCGCTTCTTGTCTAGCTTCTTCTCGAATTCTTTCTTCCTCTATACATCTATTTTTACCCATTATTAGTCGTGAAATTATTTCTTCAGTCAATGGCTCTAAATATGTTTTAACTCGGCAACCACTGATATAGTTTGGTAATATGTCTCCATCTAGGGTTGCTAAACTGATGGCTCCGCTGGTGGATATGCGATTGATGATCAATGGGCCATATCCCCTTTTTTGTAGTTTCTTAGCATGTTGTTTCAGAGTATATACCAAAACTAAATCTCCTTCCTTCAAGTTTTTATCTTTAATATGAGCATCAAAATATGCCTTCTGTCGCCTTTTAGCAGCATAAATCCCTGCTACCGCATGTAACCTAGTTTCGTGTAACTTTTCTATTTGATCCAATTGAGCTCATAGTTCATGTCCAGTCCACTCATAAGTTGTTGCTACTCTGAGAGTGGGTATTAAGAAATCAAGTGGCAAAATAGCATTCTGTCCGTACACTAAGTTAAAAGGAGTAGTTCCCATGGCGGTTTTGTAGGCTACTCAAAATGCCCATAAAGCATGATGTAATTGTTTATCCCAATCAGATCTTCCATTGTTAACAATTTTAGTGAGAACTATGCACAAGATTTTATTTGAACTTTCGGCCTTTCCATTGGCTTGTGGGTGATATGGGGCTGATTTCTTATGAATTCATTCAGTAGGGCTTCTATCACTTCATTCACAAAGTGTGTGCCTCTATCACTCACAATTTCTATTGGCATACCAAATCTAGTGAAAACATTCTCAAAGAGAAACTTGGCCATAGTCCTTGCATCATTTTTCTTGGTTGCTTTCGCTTCAACCCATTTGGTCAAATAGTCTATGGCTACAATTATGTACTCAGCATGGGATCCTTTAGCTGGTGGGCTAATAGGTCCTATGAAGTCTATTCCGCATTTAGTAAAAGCTCTGGCACTCATCATGGGTTTCAGTGGCATTTCATCTCTTCTAATTGGATATTTCGTTCGTTGACAAGTATCACATCATTGTACATATGTGGCTGCATCTTGATGGAGAGTTTGGCCACCACAATCCAGCAAAGAGAATCATTATTGCAGTTTTATATGCAGAGAAATGTCCTCCTGTAGCACCTGTATGTGCCATTTCTAAAACAGCAAGATACTCATCTTCATATATGCACATTCGTAAATGATTATCTCTTCCTTGCTTAAAGAGTTGTTTTCCTATGAGAGCATAGTCCTTGCTTTGTTCTACAAGTGCACGTTTCCTTGCCAGAGTGGCTCCTTCTGGGTATTCTTGGGTCTTCAAGAACTTCACCAGAGGCATGCTCCATCTTGGTGCTATGGTGGAGTAGCATAGATTAGAGTTCTCTTCTGGATTCCGTTCTTGACAAGTTGGGCAGGCTGATACATAGTTATGTGTATCCCTTTGCATGGTTGGCCAATATATGCCTAATCTCGTCAATGTTTGCCATGTTCCGTTTGCATTTAAGTGAGTTTTCCATTTTACATGTGCTTTTTGAAGCCACATTCCCTGTTCCTCTTCTTCTACGCATCTCATGAGTGATCCACTTGAATCTTGGTGATACAAACTTCCAGCAATGATATGAAGATTTTTAGTCTTCCATAGGTCTTGGGTTCGATTCGGTGTGATCCCATGTTTAGGTCCATATGTGAGTATAGGAATCAACTTTTCTGCCCATTGGGGACATACTTCGAGATTAAAAAGATACATGTCAGGCAGATCATCCGATACTCCTATGGGTGGTTCTCCATGTGTCATTCTTGATAAGTGATCTGCCCTAATGTGGGTATTCCCTTTCTTGACTACTACTTCAAAATCAAATTCCATTAACAATAGAAACCATCATACTAGTCGTCCTGTATTACAAGGCTTATTGACTAAGTACACTAGAGCTTGATGATCAATGAAGAATTTGAATTTGTTTGCCAATAAGTAGTGTCAAAACTTTTTTACTATGTACACCATCCCTAGGCCTTCTCTCTCGGTCATGGTGTAATTGCGCTGCACTTGATTCAATTGTCTACTGGCATAGGCTATAGGGTGGTCTAACTTTCCTATCTCTACGGGTTGAGCTAGGATACAACCAATGGCAAACTTGGAAGCATCTACGTGAATGTGAAATGGTTTGTTCCAATTAGGTACTCGAAGGATTGGGGCTGAACTTAATCGACTCTTTAATTCGTTAAAGGCCTTTTCATATTCTTCTGTCCAATTAAACTGAGAGTATAATGCATAAAGAGGTCTAGCAATTATGGCATACATATGTATAAATCTTTGGTAGTATCCACAATGTCCCATAAATGCTTGTACTTCTTTAGTAGTCTTTGGTCTCGGTAAATCCAGAATTACTTTGATTTTGTCTTCATCCGTTGAGATTCCATTCTTAGGGACAATATGTCCTAATATCTTTCCTTGTCGAACCATGAAGACACACTTTTCCGGATTGAGGCATACTCTATATTGTCAACATTTGGCAAAGATCTTTCCTAGTTCAGGGATATGTTCTAATCGTATAGCAGAATAAGTGCATAAGTCATCCACGTATACCTCCATGCTCTTTCTCAAGAAATCTTTGAATACATGACACATCAATCTTTGGAAAGTGGCTAGGGCATTGATTAGACCAAAAGGCATAACCCTAAAAGTGTATACTCCCCATTCAGTTGCAAAGGCTGTTTTATGTTGGTCCTCAGGCGCAATCGCTACCTGATTATACCCTGAAAAGCCATCCAAGAAACTATAAACTTCCTTTCCTACCACTCTTTCCAAAAGATGATCCGTGATGGGTAATGGGTAACTATCTCTTATGGTGGTAGCATTTACCTTTTTCAAATTAATGCATACCCTTAACTTACCATTCTTTTTCGGCACGACCACCAAAGGTGACACCCATTTCGTGTGTTCGATTTCATAAATAAATCCAACATCTAACAACTTGTCTATCTCTTCCTTAATTTTTGCTTAATAGACATCGTTATATGTGTATGGTCTTTGTTTGGAAGGTTTAGCTTCAGATGTCATAGGGATTCTATGAGCACAAATAGAAGGATCTACTCCCTTCAAATCCTTATATGTCCAAGCAAAGACATCCCTATATTCTCTTATGAGCCGTATTAACTCCTGTTCTTCTTCCTTTGAGACATCTTGTCCTATAAAAGTACATCGTTCTTCTCCTTCCTCTAAGGTTACTACAATTTTCTTAGTTTGCTCTTTGTTATCATATGCTATTCCTGGCCGTGCTTCTCGTTTTGGCATTTGAATAGCAATTTTCCTCTCTTTCACTTTGTATTTTTTGAAGTGAGTGGGCACTTCAAATTGATCTTGTGGTTTATTTTCTCCATCTTCTTGTTCTTTTTCGAACCCAGACTCTTCTTCCTACGTCCTTTCTTGATCTATTTCATTAGCTATGACACTTACTTCTTGATTTCCACTTTTTGTTTCCATTTGCTCTTGCTCCATTTCAATGCTCTCGTAATCCTCTTTCCATTCCTTTTCGATTACTTCTCCTTCTTCAGCCTCTTGAAGAACTACCACGTATAGACTAACGTCATATCCTTCCTCATCAATGCATTGATTCATGGTTATCACTTCTTCATTCACACACACATCTAGAGTAGCTAAAATCTCCATCCAACCATGAGGTTCGAATTCTTCATCGAGGAATACTTGAGGCATGTAAGCTGGATCTTGTACAGACCTAGCTATTCCTTGCCTTTGCTGCCATCCTTTCCTTCTATCCTCTTCCTTTTTTGCAGTTTGGCATATCCATAGATGAGTGTCTTTGTTCATCCAAGATTGGTCACTTGAACCTATACTGTGAATCGACTGCTTGTCTTCCTCCTTATGAATCTGATTCCATTGCAATGGGGGAACATCTTGATACGTGTATGTGTGTAGATTTATTCTTGTCGTGGTTCCTTCATGTTGTAAGTATATTGCGTCTTTTCCCCAATCTTGCACTACCTTTAGCTGTCTCATGAAGGGTCTTCCAAGTATCATTTCATAATTGCTAGCCCTTTCAAATTGACATATCGCTAAGGTGTGCTCAAATTCAACTTCCCAAGTGGTAAAAATTACCCGTACCAATAATCCCAAGGGTCTTTCAGTGTGTCCGTCTACCATTTGTATCTTCATGTGTGTTGGTCTTGGAGGTAGTTTTCCCCATTTCTCCTAGATTTCTTTAGTTGCTATTCCTACTCTAGCTCCTGAATCTAAGATAGCTTTAGTGGTATAAGCCCTATAGGTAATTGGAAGACACGTTTTCCTTCATCTCCTTTGCTGAAATCTCCAACCTTATCGACTGGGATTTTTACTATGGTCACTTCATCACGCAATTCCTTCTCTTCAGACTTTGTCTCCAATTGACTGGCTAACTTTTCCTTCAAATGTGGTTTTATCTTTAAAAGTTCTTCCAATGTCAGAGTGCAAGGGATTTTTACTTTTCTAAGGTGTTGTATGATGTCCGATGTTTGGACTGATGGGTTCTGTTCTTTTTTTCTTATTGAGGGAATGCAGTATAATTTCGAATTATGTTCGTATTCTCCTGTGTAATTGGGCAAGACCTTTTCACTATCATTCTCCTTTTCACTTTGGTCAAAGGGTAATAATCTGTTTGAATTCAGCTCAGGTATTGAATGTTCTAATTCACTTCCTGCTTCTAGCTCTTCAAAGGGTGGTTCTATTCCTTCCACTTTCTTCCATCTCTCTTCTTGGACTCTTGCCCACAAGTCTTTAGGCCATTCTCCATCTACTTCAGGGACAATGGATCCTTCCCTTTTATCCTCGCAATGATTTTCATTACGTGTCTCACCTTCTTTTCCTTTCTCATAATCATTAGGGATGACACACTCTTGAAATTATTTTTCGGGAATTCGTGAATTGGGTATTTGAAGAACAGGTTTTTCTAAGGTCTGTTGAGCTACTTCAATTAATTTCTTGCATATCTCCAACCTCTCTTTCTCTAAGTCACCTCTAGGATATTCTTTTTCATGTTGTTCAATGGTTGGTCTTGCTCTTATTCGTGCCTAGTACGCCTGAATCCACATGGATAACTCTTCTAGCATGGGATCTGCTAAAACTGATTCTACCTCTTCTTTTTTATGCTTTCCTTTTTTATTTTCTTCTTCAAGTTTCTGTTTTTCCTTTTGATCTTGTTCATTTTTTTCCTTCTCCATCTGTTTTTGTAGTTTCTTTTCCTTTATCCTATCTCTACAATTCTTCCATCTCTGTGTTAGTTTACTTGTAACACTTTTCCCAAGCTCTTCCGAGTCTTCAACTCCTTGAGGTGTGGGTGTATTCACCTCTTTGTCACTTTGGTCATTCTCCCTAGTTTTTTCTGGTGTCTCTCTAGCTTTAGCTCTTGTTATTGCTTTCATTGGCACGGTGTACTCCTTATCACTCCCCTCACAACTCTATTACTTCTATCACATTGATTTGCACGTTCGAGTTAACTTTGTTGGGGTTCTTGGGGCAATCTCTGAAAAGATGTTCTTTACCACAATCACCACAGTATCCTTCCCAAACTCGCTAGGGTGATGGGGGGTTTGGTAGTGTACATTCTCTGATATAGTGATCACCTCCACATCTATAACATGGTCCTCTAGGTACAGGTGGTCTGTTCATAGGTCGGGGGGTATGGGTGCTCTAGGAGAAGTGTACATCAATGATTCGTAATCCTGCTCATATCCGTAAGAATTATCTGGTGCTTCCTTGTCATATGCATTTGGTTCGTACATTTGTCCATATTCTATCATGGAGTTCTCATATGTGAAATAGTTTCCTTGACTATGGTCATAGGATGAGTCAATATGGTTCATTACTAGTCAAAGGTGTGGCTGGAACTATTGCTCTCTCTAAGTTTTCTTCAAGTTGAGCCATTTTCACTAGGACAACATTCTGAGGATGGGGCGGTTGTTGCCCTAACACCGGTTGTGGTTGAGTGTAACTTTGATAAGCATAAGGTCATGGTAATGGTGCCTGCAGCTGATATGTGGGATATCTAACGACTTCTCCTCCTTGCTCTCTCTGAGGGTATCCATAAGGTCTCATAAGAGGTGGTACCAGTCTTGACTGTCTATTGTAAGGGAAATTTTCTATGCTGTGATTTGTGTATTTTTGTTCTATGCTGCAATATTGTAGAGGGCCCGGGACGGGTGGTCTAGTGTAAGCATAAGCAGGTGGTGGGACTACTCCCCTAATGCACAAATGAGAGGGATGATCACCTCCACAATGCATACATCTTCTAACATGGGTACTCTCATTGGTTGTTGGGGTAGTTCCTCTGTCCTTGAACATTCAGTTTCTTTGCTACTAAGTTGGCTATTTCCTCTACATTGTTCTTTGCGTTTGATGTGCTGCTAGCAGAATCTTCACTTTTCACGCTACCTAGGGGTATTTTCAGATCTTCTACTAGGTTCTCTAGATCAATACATTCCTTCATGCATTCTTGCAAAGTTTGAACTCTTTTCACATATACCATTGATCTTAATGACCCATTCACTAACCCTTCCAAAAATAATGACACCATCTTGTTTTGAGTGGGTCTCTCTTCGACAGGGCATCTATCCACATATTGTTTGAATCTCCTAGCTGCCAGTCTCACTGATTCCGTTGGAGCTTGCTTAAAGTTATGGATCAATGAGGAAAAGTTGTTTTTAATCCCAGATTTGGTGAATTCTTCAATTAATTCTTGATAGACTTGTTCCACGTTTTGAAAATTATTAGGATCTAAGGGCTGGAACCAAGCTAAAGTTGTGTCTGTCAAAGTTAGACCAAAAGATTCATATTGGATCAAGAAATCTTCACTTGTTCGGATCTGATTACTTGCTTAAATTCAGCTATATGATTGTAAGGTTCACTAGAGCCATCATAATGGTTTCTCATGCATTTAGCGACTTGAATGGGTCTTAATCTTCTTCCTGCCTCAGGTGGTCTAGGCATCACAAGGAAAACTGGTCTTCCTATCGGTATACCAGGTCCTCTAACTATAGGTGGCCTATCTGGGACAGGGGTTCTATTCCTTGGTTCAACTAGTGGTTGAGGCCGATAGTTAGGGTTAATTGCAGGCATAGCAAACTGCACATGGGGTCTAACCGGGATTTGTGTTTGTTGTGTTTCTCCATACTGTTGATATGAATTATCTAGGAAAGTTCCTTGGGGGTTTTGTGAAGTAGTAGCTTGATCTCGAGGACGGAACACTGGGATGTTCTGATATTTCAATCTAGATCTTTCTAACTCCATTAGGGGCCAGTACCTCCTTTGGTTTTTGTCCAAATATATGATGATGGTGGAATTTAGGATCTTGTAACTCATAGACAATAACTGGGTTAGGGGCTACTTCCCATAATGAAGAGTGGGCTCTGAGGAGATGCTCCATCCCATTGATCAAATACACATCCATTAGGGAGTCATCTTGGGGAACTAGGTCTCCTCTCCAAACCCTTACAACAGTAGATCTCCCTCTTGGAGTAGTCACTTGCCCTTCATGTTCCTCTTCATTAAGGTTGTGAGCATTGTCTTCTTCCCCATGTTCATTGATGTTTTCAGGGTGTTCCGTAACAACATACTGGATGTCTCTTTTGTCCATATAAAACCCTCCTGCATACTTAATTGCTGGCCTAGGCACTATGTAGGCATTTGAAGCTTTCTTTAGTCTGGCCACTGATCGGTTTAGACCATCTAGATAGATAGGTATCTCATGTTGATTGTTGTTCACATATTCTAAAGATGTTCGATATTCACCCTCAATAATTGACATCATGCCAATCATTGGTACGGTATTTTGCATGTCCTCTAAAGCCATGGGAATTTCTTCCTCTTACTCACTAGAGGTGTCAGAATAATGGGAACGGCTACTGGGTTCGGCTACACTTCCCACTGAAGAGATTACACTTCTTCGGCTTCCTAGGGTTCTCCCAAACCTTAAGTTCATTCACTTAAAAGCTCTGATTAACCTTAACTAACCTCCAGCCCCTAAAGTTCTTTACTGAGGGTCAGAATTTCTAGAGAAAATTTGGTTGGAAAAGGACTGACAGTGAATCCACAACTCACGATACTTGACCCAAACAAATCCAGGATACTCGATATTTCACCCCAAATAGAGTAGGTCAGATACTCGATATCTGAGACACTAGAAGGGTACCACAATACTCGATATGTGAGCAAGACAATACACGATACACGATACTTGAGGAAACATGATACTTCACGCACACGATACTCGATATTTGACATGGGAGGTCACGATACACGATATTGCACCAGTATCGCGAGAATTTTCTGATGATACTTGATATCCACGCGAAGGCTTCGTCCACGATACACGATATTGCACATGTATCGCGAAAAACTTCACGATACCCGATATCTAGAATTTCCACGATATCCCATATTCATAAAGTATCATTTTTCAGGCCTCCAGGATACACGATATTTGAGAAGTATCGCGAGAAAATTCCTGACAATACTCGATACCCACCAAGTATCGCGAAAGCTTCTTCTTCGATACACGATATCACACAGGTATCGCGACTGGAATTTCACGATAGACGATACTTGATAGGTATCGCTATCAGATTTCCACAATACACGATACACAATATGTAACTGGTATCGTGAGGATTTCTCAACGATACATAATATTCGACCACTTTCAAGTATCGCGATACTCGACCACAGGAGTTCACGATACCTAAATATCACGATACGTCAACCACTAGAGAACATGATACTTGACACTTTTTAAATTTTTTGCAAGTGTTTTTTGGATCTTGAGTACATACATGACACTTTTTAAATTTTTTGCAAGTGTTTTTTGGATCTTGAGTACATACACATGTTCTTAGAGTGTATCTACCCTCCCCTCTTAGCCTGAATCAGAAAAATAATCCTTTTCTACCCCGGGATGACCTTCACGATACTTACCATAGATCGTTTGGCTAAGTTAATTGGTTTTAACTGATGGTGATGAGTATCAGGTAGAAATGCTCACCTTGGAGTCCCTTTCCAAGCTCCTCTAACACTCACTCTTGCTCTTCGAAGCTCCAAGCTCTCTAATCCCCAAACGCGATACTCGACTGCCTGCTCTCTCTCTCGATACTTGTTTGGAGACTAGTGAAGTTTAGAAGACAAATTTTTTGGGTTTTTATACTTTTTGAAAAATCTTTCCTAATTAAAAAGACTCACAAGACTAGAATTAATGGCTACCCTAACTCCCTAACTACTTCCTTCTTCCTCCTACTCTACTCACTCCACTCACTTCCCTAGGCTAATAACTCACTACACACACTTCAAGAGTGAGAAGTAGTAAGTGCGGATGAGTGTGACTTACCAAAGAAGAGAAATTCACAACTCTTCTACTCGCTTCAATGTTGAAAGCTACTTACCATCACACAAATGCCTCGGTTTGATTCGACACTCCCCAGCAACGGCGCCAAAAACGTGTGTACCTAAGATCCAACTTAGGGAGTTGTGGAGAAAGAGACTATACCTCGATCCCCCTCAAGTGCATATAGTGGGGATTCACGCTTTATTTATCAATCCGAAGAGTATCAAAACCTAGCCGAGTGTATGAAGACATGCATTCAAATGATGATCAATGCAAATGAGCTTCCTCAAAGAGTGCAAATAAGTCTAAGTTCAATCCAAACAAGCTTCAACTGTCAGCTATGGTGTCGCGATACTTGGAGCAGTAGTCAATAGTAAATTGAGATTTTCTCTCAGCTCTGAACTTCGAATATAGCAAATAGCATATGCATTTCGAAGCTCTCGAGAAGGTGCATCCAATGGTGGTATTTTCATTTAATTCTGACGCTTCTACTTTAAGTTATGAGAAAAATACTGAGTCATGGGAATGACCCTCCCACACTTCAGCACTTCCTACACTTCACACACACCTTAACAACAGCAAACAAACACTTTCATGGATAGGCAACACTTCTTAACACTCTTTTGAAGCAACACACATGCACACAAGCTCACAAAGAGGATGATACAGAGAGGAGAAGACACAAATTCGAAATTCTGTGCTCTTGATTCTCACAATGGCCAAAAGTCTTTACAAAGAGTCACAAATTGACTTATATACATGTGCCCTAAAAATGGTCCTTTCACACAAGAGACCGGCACTTTATTCACTAAAAGGCTAATTTCCTACTAATTTACATGGGTAAACTACTAATCTTCTGCGGGGATGCATCTAGAGGAATCCTCTAGTGCATTTACATCAGAAAATATATTACAAAATGATTATGATACAAACGATAAGGTGTCCAAATGGGAAAAATTTTGGGGCCTTTCTTTTTCTCTGCCTTGTGCTCTTCTTAGCTCTGCAACAGTGGCAGATTGGCAAGATAGGTTTTACTACTACCGGAGTTTGATTATGACGTTATTCACCGATCAGGTACGGCAAATGTCTTGGAAGATTTCTTATCTCGACTTGATTCCGGTGAGTCTCCGATCGGTGTTGATGACACTATGCCTGCTATTTATGCCACCGAAGCCACTCCCGAAGAGTCTGTAGCATTTCCTGTTGCTCCTACATACTATGATATGTTAATGATTTTTCTCACTGATGGTTGTTTCCCACCTAATACTCCTACTACTCTGCGCCGAAAAATTGTAGTCTACATTCGACCATTCCGGTTGATTGTGGGTCAACTGTATTACATAGATCATACTGGTGTCTTGCTCAGATGTATCCCTCCACATGAATCAGCATCAGTTATTGCCATGACTCACTCAGCACCCACTGGAGGACACTTCATCGCTGATCTTACTCACCGGAAAATCTTGCAAAGTGGGCTCTGGTGGCCTACCATGTACAGAGGTGTTGTTCAATTTGTGCAGCAGTGTGATGTCTGTCAACGGTTTGGATAGCCCTTGCAGCAACATTTCTTTCCTCTTCAACCAGTTCTACCTTTGGAGCCCTTTCACAAGTGGGGTTTAGATTTCATTGGCCCAATTTCACCCCCAGCTACCCTCACCAACAATCGATATATTTTGACCTGTACAGATTATGCCACTAGGTGGGTGGACGCCTAGGCTATACGTTCTTCCGCAGCTGTTTCGGTGGCCAAATGTTTAATGAAGGATGTCTTCCCTCGATATGGCTTACCTCTGGGAATCATGACAGATCAAGGGACACATTTTGCAAACACCTTAATGCATGTATTGACTCAGACTTTCCAGATTCTACATAAGTTTAGTTCACCTTACTATCCTCGAGTGAACAGTTTGGCTGAGAGTACCAATAAGACCATGTTGAATATTCACCGGAAACTAATCTTGGAGTGTCCGGAACGATGGGACCAGCTCTTACCTATAGTTTTGTGGGCTTATCGGACCACGTACAAAGTGGCTACCAAAGTGACTCCGTTTAAACTCGCTTATGGCCTAGAAGCCATAGCCTTATCTCAAAAATTGATGTCGGAAGAATCTTTTCCATTCCGGTTGGATGTGCTTCGATCATTGGATGAACAATGCTGGGAAAGCTTCATGACTCTTCAAGAAGTTCAGCTCCGTCAAGCCCGTACTCATGATCGTTTCCTAAAAACCCCTATCTTTATGGTTGACCAACTCGTTTTATTTTATAATGCTAAAGCCAATAGATCTGCTGGAAAATTTAAGTTACGGTGGTTCGGTCCATACTGGATTGCTGAGCAAGTGGGACCCTCCACTTTCCGGTTGGTGGCCTTAACAGGTGTTCCCCTCCCAAAAGTGATTAATGGCTCTAAGCTCCGCCCTTATCACTCGACGTCAAGTAACTCCTAAAGTGTGCTCGTTCATTTTTCTTTCTAGGTTGTTAATTTCTTTCTTTTTCTACTTCCCGTGTTTCGATTGACTATCTGACCGTAATCCTTCCATTTTGTTGATCTAATCATGATTAATCGCCGCCTCTGCATGCCACACTTATGAAGGATATCTCTTCAATACTGCGTTATGAGTAGGGTTTTGCCGCCTAATTTTTCTCGTGATCTTACTTAATCCTGTCCTTTCCACTAATAATCGCTATTGTGTTTGTTGTTTGTGCGATCTGTGTACGCTGTGTTTTCGTGTCTCCTTGTGCATGCCATGGAACCTCTCGCTAATGTAGCCACCTTCCGTGCTGGTCTCATTCCCGAAGTGAGTGAGTACTTGCGAACTCGCGGGTTGCTAGCCTTCGCGGAATTGTCTTGGCATTCCGTGGAGTGTCATCCGTTCCATGCGCAGATTATATCTGCCATTGCCGCCACACCTGCTATAGAGCAGTGTTGGCCGATTACTTGTTTAAACCCTCGTGTAGTGATCATGTTAGCCACGTTTGCTGAGGGATTTCGACTCACTCAGGAAGGATTGGAGAATGGTCCACTCCTTTCTATTGCCACCATGAAAGAACTATTTCCCCGGCACTCATCTAATGAGTATGCCATCCTTTGCCGACCAAAACCAGAGCGTACTGCTCTACAATTCCTGGTCGCCACACTAAATTTACAAAAACCCACCTACGACATTTCACGACCCTTTTATTCCATGCTTGATACTGCTTCCCGTGAACTTGTAAATTTCACGTCCTTCCTTTTTAGGTGCATTCACCGTGAATGCGTGACAGTTACCAAGAAAATCGCCAAGAACGACATCCCTCGGACCCGCTTACCCCATATCCTCACCTTCGTCTTTTCGGTGATCCAAGCCGCTCAACCCTCTCCAACCGCTCCTTTTCTGTTACATGAAGAATCTACCCAAATGATACACGACGAAGAGGATGACAATGAAGATTTGCTTCAATTCTTTACATGCAAATGCCGACAAGTTAGTCCCTCCCAGAGTGAGGTACAGGGTTCCGTCCTGGGCCATGAAGTTGAAGTTTTCCACGACACCGCCACCTCCCTCCAGGTCGAATCCTCTATCCCGTCGTCTCCTCTCAAGCAGCCGGATCAGGATGTCAACATGGAAGATGCCGATGAAGTTTCATCACGGGAGGAGGAATCTCATCAATTGGATGAGGATGCTTGTTGTCAGGATCTTGCTCACACGCATACAGAGATTACAGACGCAGAAAAACACACAGAAAATAGAGGCAACAAGAGACAAGATTGAACGCAAGATTGGGTGCAATCTCTCCCCATGCACTCTGTTTCGACAGTCGACAGAGTGCATGTATTTATAGGAATTTCGATTACGTCGAAAAGAGTGCTTACAAGAGGGCGGCTTCGAAAAGTAGGCGTGAAACTAAAAGTTGATAACTTTTACAGAAAGCCATTGCTTTCAATAACAGAAACTACGGTCTACAATGACCCTTATGCTAACCATTACTTTTCTAACAATAGAACCTTCTACGCAGGTTTATTTACAAGCTAAATAATAATTATTCGGATTATTGATGTCTGCCCTTTCACGCCTTGCACGCTCCTCACGAACCTTCAGCTGCTATATCAGAAACATCAAAAAAACATATTAATACATTAATAATATATCACTTTAACAATGCATTGTTCAATAATATACAACATGCCTCTCAGTTGACAAGCAACTGACCTCAGTTGATAAAATAATTTAACACTCTAACAATTACAATATATTGTTCAACATATTCCATGTTACTGTTACAATCCAACAATGCATTGGCTAACATATTCCATGTTACAATCCAACAATGCATTGGCTATTCCATATTTCAATCCAACAATGCATTGTCCAACATCTTCCATAATACATTAATAATTTAACACTCCAACAATTACTTGTTCAACATATTCCATAATTCATAACATGCCCCTTAGTTGAAAAGACAACTGACCTCAGTTGATAAAATAATAAACATGGATAGCCAGTCACATGTTTCATCACTGAACGAAAAAAAAAAACATAGGCATGTTCCATGTAAAAACACATGCATGGAAATGTTCATGGAGGTGTTAAGTTATTAAAAGTATCGGTGAGATGCGGACATAGTCTTTCTAATGAATTTGGTCCAGCAAAACTTGAATATGCTCCTATGGACTAAATTCAATATGTAAATGCATCACAATTATCAAACATGTAGGGTAAACTTTAAAGGTAGAAATGAATCCTTAAACTCTTCTTGAAAAGCCTTCGAGGTGCGCGGACAATCTGCACTATGACAAAGATCATTCCACCATTGCTGCGCTTTACCTACTAAATAATTAGTGGCAAACTCGATTTTCTTATTTTCTGAATATAACTCATCGGAAAAGAAATCGTTGAATAGGGATAGCAATGATAAGACAAAGCGGCCATCTTTTCGTCCGTCGAATTGAAGCATAGCATAACGTCCTTGTATGGCTTGTTGAAGTGCTTGAAGTTCTTGGTTCATAATCTCTAACTCTTGCTTGAATGAAAATCCAGGTAAAGGTGAATTACAGAAATCTTCCATGGTGCTCTTGGACCCTTGCTCTCAACCTTGGTGTATTGAACCTTCTTGTTTGCAACCTTGGTGTCTCGATCCCGTGTTCTCAACCTTGCTTGGTATCTTGAACACTCAATCAAGTGCCACCCAAGGATTTTGAAGGAATTCACACTTCCAAGCTAGCTCATTGGAAATTTCGTTCCGAGAACTTTCCAACGTATATTACACGCCTCAATCCGACCTACGGATTGAGAGATACACTTGATTCTTTGTTGGGTCCATCCTTGAAAATCGTTGCGAGCGCCTTCCATAAATAAGAAAGAGAGAGAACTTGAGTACAACTCCAAGAGATGGTGGAGTGGTCAAAGTACTTCCCTTGAAAGTAGGAGGTTGTGGGTTCAAATCCTCCTACCTTAGGGACTCTAAACCTCTCTATTACCACTCAAAAATTAAAATTGTCTCGCGCGTAGCCAACGGCTGCCAACGGTCGCCAAGGGAGCCTTGGGTGCCAATGTATTGCCTAAGTTATTTCCTAAGTTATTGCCTAAGTTCTTTGCCTAAGTTATTGCCTAAGTCGACGCCTTGGAGTAAGCCGAAGGAGTAAACGTAGGTGAAAACGTAGGTGAAAACGTAGGTGAAAACGTAGGTTCTGGTTCTGGAACAGGAACCGAAACAGAAACAGAAACTGAAACCGAAGCCGAAGACGGAGACGGAGACGGAGACGGAGATGGAGACGGAGATGGAGATGGAATCGGAATTCAGAATCGCGAATAGAGAATAGAACCCTCTGTATTGACGCGTGCAGAGCTCTGATACCACTCTTGTCAGGATCTTGCTCACGCGCATACAGAGATTACGGACGCAGAAAAACACACAGAAAATAGAGGCAACAAGAGACAAGATTGAACGCAAGATTGGGTGCAATCTCCCCCCATGCACTCTGTTTCGACAGTCCACAGAGTACATGTATTTATAGGAATTTTGATTACGTCGAAAAGAGTGGTTACAAGAGGGCGGCTTCGAAAAGTAGGCGTGAAACTAAAAGTTGATAACTTTTACAGAAAGCCATTGCTTTCAATAACAGAAACTACGGTCTACAATGACCCTTATGCTAGCCATTACTTTTCTAACAATAGAACCTTCTACGCAGGTTTATTTACAAGCTAAATAATAATTATTCGGATTATTGATATCCGCCCTTTCACGCCTTGCACGCTCCTCACGAACCTTCAGCTGCTATATCAGAAACATCAAAAAAACATATTAATACATTAATAATATATCACTTTAACAATGCATTGTTCAATAATATACAACATAGCCTCTTTTCATGTATGATATGCAGAAATTAAGTGGTCATAATGAGGTGTTAATTGTGTTTTATGTATCCATTGACATTCTTCAATAGAGTGATTTTTGTACTTAACCAAATATCGATGATATTGAGTACCTGTGCGTGTAGTAGTGACATCATGATCAATGATTTTCTCAGGAACTAAGATTTCAGATTGTTCTTCAATCAAAGGAGGGTCATCAAGAAGTGGAGCAAGTGGTAAAGTTCCTTTCAAGGGTTTAAGTAAACTAATATGAAAAGAATTATGTATAGTCCAATGGGATGGAATATCTAATCGAAATGAATTATCATTAATTTTTTCTATAATGCGAAACGGTCCATAATAGCGTGGTGCAAGTTTAATTTTAGGATGCTGCAAAATATTTTTGAGACGTCTTTTAATTATTCGCAACCATACAAAATCATTTTCCTTGAATTCTTTGGCTAATCATTTAGTATTGATAATACGTGTATATCGCTCTTGACTTTTCCTAATGTGCTCGTGAACATCATGAAGTATAGAAACGTGATCTTGAGCAATAGAATCAGCCATCGGAATGTCGGTTTGGGTGAGGGACATGGGAGTGGGAAGCTTTTTACCAAAAACTATTTCAAAAGGGGCACGACCAGTAGTGGTGTGTGAAGTGTTATTGTAAGCAAATTGAAGCAAGGGCAACTTGTCATCCCAGTTATTAGGATTATCTATTGAATAACAACGCAATAAATCAAGAATAGTACTATTTGTAGCCTCACTCTGTCCATTACTTTCAGGATGAAATGCAGAGCTAAAATCTATTTTAGAACCAAAATGTTGAAATAAGGCAACCCAAAAATGATTACAAAACCTAACATCACGATCAGATAACATTACTTTAGGAAATCCATGATGTGGAAAAATGCATTTAATGAATAATTTTGCAGCTTGAGGTGCAATTAAAGTTTTTCTACATGGAATGAAGTATGCATATTTACTAAACCTATCAACTATTGTCCAAATCATATTATTATGTGATGAAGTGATAGGAAGACCTGTGATAAAATCCATAGAGATTTGTTCCCATGGTTCATTTGGAATAGGAAGTGGCATTAATAATCCAAATGGTTTACCATGATGACGTTTGACACGCTGACATACAATGCATTGAGAAACATAATATGCAATGTCTTTTTCCATGTGTGGCCAAAAGAAGAAATCTTTGCAAGCAGAAATGGTGATTTGTATGCCTCTATGACCCATGTAAGATGGTTCATGCATTTCTTTAATGACAAAATCTTTAAAAGCTTGGGTTATGCACAATCTATGTTGAAAATAGAGAAAACTATTATGAAATGTATAATGTTCATCAGATAAAGATGCAGCATTGTTGAAGTTATGCCATGCACGTTAAAAATACAAATCAGATGCATAAGTGGAAACCATTTCTTGAAAAGAATGAATTTGGATGGCAGAAATATTATTCAAAACAACAGAATGCGAAGGAAAACGGCTAAGAGCATCCGCTACAACATTAGCTTTACGAGGCTGATATTGTATCATGGGTTGGAAATTTTGAATGAATGATGCCCACTTAAGATGCCTATCAGAGATTAAGGGCTGACTTAATAAATGCTTAATAGCCTGTTGATCGGTTTTGATTAATACTTCAGAGCCCATAAGATAGTGTTTCCAAATTCGCAAAGCATGCACAACTCCTAACAATTCTTTATCATACGTACTATAATTATGCTCGGAGGGCTTAAGCTTTCTACTCTCAAATGCAATGGGATGGTCATTTTGCATTAAAACAGCACCTATTCCTAAACCACTAGCATCAGTAACAACATGAAAGGGTTGTGAGAAATCAGGTAATTGTAAAACAGGTGCATGTGAAAGTGCATGTTTAAGTTTTTCAAAGGATTGTTGTTGGGTAATTCCCCATGCAAATTTTATTTTCTTTTTCAACAACAAAGTAAGAGGCAATGCTAAATAAGAAAAATTTCGAACAAACGTCCTATAGAAACTAGCCAACCCAAGAAAAGAACGAACATCATTGACTGATTGTGGTGTGGGCCATTCTATGATAACTCTAATCTTTTTCGGATCCATCTGCACACCTTCACTTGAAATAATATGTCCTTAATATTCTAGCTTACGCTGAAAGAAATAACTCTTTTTAGGATTAGCATAAGGTGTGTTCTCTCGTAACAAATGAAAAACTATTTCAAGATGCTTTTCATGTTCACTATCATTCTTACTGTAAACAAGTATGTCATCAAAGAATACAAGAACAAAAGCTTGGTAATCAAGAAAAGTATTGTTCATCATTCGCGCAAATGTAGCAGGGGCATTAGTAAGTCCAAAGGGCATTACCATAAATTCATAATGGCCATTTTGAGTTCTAAATGCAGTCTTAAAAATATCACTTTGTGTCATACGAATCTGATAGTAACCCGATTTAAGATCAATTTTACTAAAGACACGAGCTCCTCGTAACTTATCTAAGAGATCATCTATTCGAGGAATAGGGTATCTATTCTTGATCGTGATTTTGTTAAGGGCTCTATAATCAATGCACATTCGATAAGTTTTATTCTTCTTTTCTACTAAGAGAACTGGTGCTCCAAATGGGGAAGAACTAGGCCTTATAAGTCCTTTTTGTAGTAGGTCTTTTACTTGATTTTCTATTTCCTTTTGATGTAGTGGGCCATGTCTATAAGGTGCTTTATGAGGAGGAGAACTACCAGGGACTAAGTCTATGCTATGATCAAAGGATCCTCGAACGGGTGGTAGTTCAGAGGGATATTCAGACATAAAACAATCCTTATAAGTACTCATGAAAGGTTTATATGCATCTGGAAGTGTATGAGTATAATCATTGATGACATCCACAAAAACAATGCATGAGTTGAGTCCTTTCCTAAATGCACGCTTTACTTGAGTGTGACTAATCAATGGAAATGGCTGGAAATCATGTTGTGCAGGCAAACTAATGATTTAAACTTTGAAAACAAACTTAAAGGTATGAGTATGGTAGTCAATACGTGGGTTATAATGGTGACAAAAAGGCATACCTAGTATAACATCATAAGATTGCAAAGGTGCAATTAAAAATGTTCGTGAATCAACATAAGGGCCTATGCTAATCGTAACATCTTGCACTTCTCGTGTTAAATTATAACGACTACCTTGAAATGCAGCTTTCACTTTATACAAAGAAGGAAACATTTGTAATTTAATTTCTTGTACTAATAAATGTGAAATGAAGTCATGTGAACTACCATCGTCATGTAGAATTAACTAGTTTGTTATTTATTGTACCTTGCATGCAAAGAAGAGAGTGTAGAGAGATATCGTTACCCAAGGTACTTAAATCCTTCTCCAGTGATTCCTCTGTCCAAACAGGAGGAATTTCTTCATTATAGACCGCCATGTTATGCAATCGAGCTGTAGCCGGTTTCATATGAAGAGGTTGCAATCTGCACCTTATTTTTGTATGTCCAGGTTTACCACAATTCTAGCAAGTGATTCGTGGTCGCTTATGTTGGGCATTCACTACTGAAGTTTGAAGGGTAGGTGGTTTGGTTGGTTGGAAAGATGAAGCAACGGGTGGAGTTAAATAATTGGATTGTGGAGGACGAGGAAAACTAGGGTAAGATGGGGCATTAAAATTACGCTTCATAGGAAATGAAGGTTTAACAGGAAATGGTCGTGGACGTGGTTGTTGTAGACGGAGTGACTTGGTTATGGACTGGAATTCTTTTTCTGCATCATAAGCAAAAGATATAGCCTCGTTGAGGGTTGTAGGTCGTAGGGTGTGAAGCTTAGCTTGGATACCCACCTCCAAACCATCTTCGTATTTCTGCTGCAAGATATCTTCTGATACGTCTTCAAGCATTCGTACAAGTAGTAAATTTTGCCAGAACCGCTCTGTGTAGGTAGTAACCGTATCACCCTCCTTCCATGTAAGGATCGTCCATGCACGTCGAACATGCAAATGGTATTGAGGAGGAAGAAATGAATCCTTCACGTTTTCTTGAAAAGCCTTCCAAGTTGTTGGACGCTCCGTACTGTGCCGCAGGACATTCCACCAGAGTTGTGCTTTACCTACTAGGTAGTTAGTGGCAAATTTAACTTTTTCACTTTCAGCATACATTTCATCGGTATAAAAATCATCAAACTGCGACAACCAAGAAAGTACTAAAGGCCCATCCTTTCGGCCATCAAATCGTAGAAACTGGTAGTTTCTATTACCAATCTTTGAATGAGTAACATCAGATTGGGCAGACACAATAGCTTTTACTACTCTCGTAAGGTTGTCTTCCTCAGCTTGCATCCTTTGGAGGATTTCATCACGTTGTCGGATCTCGTTCTGAGCTCCTTGAAGCTCATGCCGCAAGAGCTCTAGTTGTTGTTCAAGTGTTGCCGCAGGTAGAGGTGAATTACTGTAATCCTCCATGGTGCTCTTGGACCCTTGCTCTCAACCTTGCTTGGTATCTTGAAGACTCAATCAAGTGCCACCCATGGATTTTGAAGGAATTCACACTTCCAAGCTAGCTGATTAGAAAGTTTGTTCCGAGAGCTTTCCAACGGTATATTACGCGCCTCAATCCGACCTACGGATTGAGAGATACACTTGATTCTTTGTTGGGTCCATCCTTGAAATCGTCGCGAGCGCCTTCCATAAATAAGAAAGAGAGAGAACTTGAGTACAACTCCAAGAGATGGTGGATTGGTCAAAGTACTTCTCTTGAAAGTAGGAGGTTGTGGGTTCAAATCCTCCTACCTTAGGGACTCTAAACCTCTCTATTACCACTCAAAAATTAAAATTGTCTCGCGCGTAGCCAACGGCTGCCAACGGTCGCCAAAGGAGCCTTGGGTGCCAATGTATTGCCTAAGTTCTTTGCCTAAGTTATTGCCTAAGTCGACACCTTGGAGTAAGCCAAAGGAGTAAATGTAGGTGAAAACGTAGGTTCTGGTTCTGGAACAGGAACCGAAACAGAAACCGAAATCGAAACCGAAGCCGAAGACAGAGTCGGAGACGGAGACGGAGATGGAGATGGAATCGGAATTTAGAATCGTGAACAGAGAACAGAACCCTCTGTATTGACGCATGCAGAGCTCTGATACCACTGTTGTCAGGATCTTGCTCACGCGCATACAAAGATTACGGACGTAGAAAAACACACAGAAAATAGAGGCAACAAGAGACAAGATTGAACGCAAGATTGGGTGCAATCTCCCCCCATACACTCTGTTTCGACAGTCCACAGAGTGCATGTATTTATAGGAATTTTGATTACGTCGAAAAGAGTGGTTACAAGAGGGCGGCTTCGAAAAGTAGGCGTGAAACTAAAAGTTGATAACTTTTACAGAAAGCCATTGCTTTCAATAACAGAAACTACGGTCTACAATGACCCTTATGCTAACCATTACTTTTCTAACAATAGAACCTTCTACGCAGGTTTATTTACAAGCTAAATAATAATTATTCGGATTATTGATGTCCGCCCTTTCACGCCTTGCACGCTCCTCACGAACCTTCAGCTGCTATATCAGAAACATCAAAAAAACATATTAATACATTAATAATATATCACTTTAACAATGCATTGTTCAATAATATACAACATGCCTCTCAGTTGACAAGCAACTGACCTTAGTTGATAAAATAATTTAACACTATAACAATTACAATATATTGTTCAACATATTCCATGTTACTGTTACAATCCAACAATGCATTGGCTAACATATTCCATGTTACAATCCAACAATGCATTGGCTATTCCATATTTCAATCCAACAATGCATTGGCTATTTTATATTTCAATCCAACAATGCATTGTTCAACATATTCCATAAGGTATAACATGCCCCTCAGTTGAACAAACAACTGACCTCAGTTGATAACATAATAAACATGGATGGCCAGTCACATGTTTCATCACTGAATAAAGAAAATAGGCATGTGCCATGTAAAAATACATGCATGGAAATGTTCATGGAGCTGTTACATTAATGTGATTGTGTATGATATGCAGAAATTAAGTGGTCATAATGAGGTGTTAATTGTGTTTTATGTATCCATTGACATTCTTCAATAGAGTGATTTTTGTACTTAACCAAATATCGATGATATTGAGTACCTGTGCGTGTAGTAGTGACATCATGATCAATGATTTTCTCAGGAACTAAGATTTCAGATTGTTCTTCAATCAAAGGAGGGTCATCAAGAAGTGGAGCAAGTGGTAAAGTTCCTTTAAAGGGTTTAAGTAAACTAATATGAAAAGAATTATGTATAGTCCAATGGGATGGAATATCTAATCGAAATGAATTATCATTAATTTTTTCTAAAATGCGAAACGGTCCATAATAGCGTGGTGCAAGTTTAATTTTAGGATGCTGCAAAATATTTTTGAGACGTCTTTTAATTATTCGCAACCATACAAAATCATTTTCCTTGAATTCTTTGGCTAATCATTTAGTATTGATAATACGTGTATATCGCTCTTGACTTTTCCTAATGTGCTCGTGAACATCATGAAGTATAGAAACGTGATCTTGAGCAATAGAATCAGCCATCGGAATGTCGGTTTGGGTGAGGGACATGGGAGTGGGAAGCTTTTTACCAAAAACTATTTCAAAAGGGGCAGGACCAGTAGTGGTGTGTGAAGTGTTATTGTAAGCAAATTGAAGCAAGGGCAACTTGTCATCCCAGTTATTAGGATTATCTAATGAATAACAACGCAATAAATCAAGAATAGTACTATTTGTAGCCTCACTCTGTCCATTACTTTCAGGATGAAATGCAGAGTTAAAATCTATTTTAGAACCAAAATGTTGAAATAAGGCAACCCAAAAATGATTACAAAACCTAACATCACGATCAGATAACATTACTTTAGGAAATCCATGATGTGGAAAAATGCATTTAATGAATAATTTTGCAGCTTGAGGTGCAGTTAAAGTTTTTCTACATGGAATGAAGTATGCATATTTACTAAACCTATCAACTATTGTCCAAATCATATTATTATGTGATGAAGTGATAGGAAGGCCTGTGATAAAATCCATAGAGATTTGTTCCCATGGTTCATTTGGAATAGGAAGTGGCATTAATAATTCAAATGGTTTACCATGATGACGTTTGACACGCTGACATACAATGCATTGAGAAACATAATGTGCAATGTAGTTTTCCATGTGTGGCCAAAAGAAGAAATCTTTGCAAGCAGAAATGGTGCTTTGTATGCCTCTATGACCCATGTAAGATGGTTCATGCATTTCTTTAATGCCAAAATCTTTAAAAGCTTGGGTTATGCACAATCTATGTTGAAAATAGAGAAAACCATTATGAAATGTATAATGTTCATCAGATAAAGATGCAGCATTGTTGAAGTTATGCCATGCACGTGAAAAATACAAATCAGATGCATAAGTGGAAACCATTTCTTGAAAAGAATGAATTTGGATGGCAGAAATATTATTCAAAACAACAGAATGCGAAGGAAAACGGCTAAGAGCATCCGCTACAACATTAGCTTTACCAGGCTGATATTGTATCATGGGTTGGAAATTTCGAATGAATGATTGCCCACTTAAGATGCCTATCAGAGATTAAGGGCTGACTTAATAAATGCTTAATAGCCTGTTGATCGGTTTTGATTAATACTTCAGAGCCCATAAGATAGTGTTTCCAAATTCGCAAAGCATGCACAATTGCTAACAATTCTTTATCATACGTACTATAATTATGCTCGGAGGGCTTAAGCTTTCTACTCTCAAATGCAATGGGATGGTCATTTTGCATTAAAACAGCACCTATTCCTAAACCACTAGCATCAGTAACAACATGAAAGGGTTGTGAGAAATCAGGTAATTGTAAAACAGGTGCATGTGAAAGTGCATGTTTAAGTTTGTCAAAGGACTGTTGTTGGGTAATTCCCCATGCAAATTTTATTTTCTTTTTCAACAACAAAGTAAGAGGCAATGCTAAATAAGAAAAATTTCGAACAAACTTCCTATAGAAACTAGCCAACCCAAGAAAAGAACGAACATCATTGACTGATTGTGGTGTGGGCCATTCTATGATAACTCTAATCTTTTTCGGATCCACCTGCGCACCTTCACTTGAAATAATATGTCCTAAATATTATAGCTTACGCTGAAAGAAATAACTCTTTTCAGGATTAGCATAAAGTGTGTTCTCTTGTAACAAATGAAAAACTATTTCAAGATGCTTTTCATGTTCACTATCATTCTTACTGTAAACAAGTATGTCATCAAAGAATACAAGAACAAAAGCTTGGTAATCAAGAAAAGTATTGTTCATCATTCGCGCAAATGTAGCAGGGGCATTAGTAAGTCCAAAGGGCATTACCATAAATTCATAATGGCCATTTTGAGTTCTAAATGAAGTCTTAAAAATACCACTTTGTGTCATACGAATCTGATAGTAACCCGATTTAAGATCAATTTTACTAAAGACACGAGCTCCTCGTAACTTATCTAAGAGATCATCTATTCGAGGAATAGGGTATCTATTCTTGATCGTGATTTTGTTAAGGGCTCTATAATCAATGCACATTCGATAAGTTTTATTCTTCTTTTCTACTAAGAGAACTGGTGCTGCAAATGGGGAAGAACTAATAAGTCCTTTCTGTAGTAGGTCTTTTACTTGATTTTCTATTTCCTTTTGATGTAGTGGGCCATGTGTATAAGGTGCTTTATGAGGAGGAGAACTACCAGGGACTAAGTCTATGCTATGATCAAAGGATCCTCGAACGGGTGGTAGTTCAGAGGGGTATTCAGACATAAAACAATCCTTATAAGTACTCATGAAAGGTTTATATGCATCTGGAAGTGTATGAGTATAATCATTGATGACATCCACAAAAACAATGCATGAGTTGAATCCTTTCCTAAATGCACGCTTTATTTGAGTGTGACTAATCAATGGAAATGGTTGAAAATCATGCTGTGCAGACAAAGTAATGATTTGACCTTTGAAAACAAACTTAAAGGTATGAGTATGGTAGTCAATACGTGGGTTATAATGGTGACGAAAAGGCATACCTAGTATAACATCATAAGATTGCAAAGGTGCAATTAAAAATGTTCGTGAATCAACATAAGGGCCTATGCTAATCGTAACATCTTGCACTTCTCGTATTACATTATAACGACTACCTTGAAATGCAGCTTTCACTTTATACAAAGAAGGAAACGTTTGTAATTTAATTTCTTGTACTAATAAATGTGAAATGAAGTCATGTGAACTACCATCGTCATGTAGAATTTTAACTAGTTTGTTATTTATTGTACCCTACATGCAAAGAAGAGAGTGTAGAGAGATATCGTTACCCAAGGTACTTAAATCCTTCTCCAGTGATTTCTCTATCCAAACAGGAGGAATTTCTTCATTATAGACCTCCATGTTATGCAATCGAGCTGTAGCCGGTTTCATATGAAGAGGTTGCAATCTGCACCTTATTTTTGTATGTCCAGGTTTACCACAATTCTAGCAAGTGATTCGTGGTCGCTTCTGTTGGGCATTCACTACTGAAGTTTGAAGGGTAGGTGGTTTGGTTGGTTGGAAAGATGAAGCAACGGGTGGAGTTAAATAATTGGATTGTGGAGGACGAGGAAAACTAGGGTAAGATGGGGCATTAAAATTACGCTTCATAGGAAATGAAGGTTTAACAGGAAATGGTCGTGGACGTGGTTGTTGTAGACGGAGTGACTTGGTTATGGACTGGAATTCTTTTTCTGCATCATAAGCAAAAGATATAGCCTCGTTGAGGGTTGTAGGTCGTAGGGTGTGAAGCTTAGCTTGGATACCCACCTCCAAACCATCTTCGTATTTCTGCTGCAAGATATCTTCTGATACCTCTTCAAGCATTCGTACAAGTAGTAAATTTTGCCAGAACCGCTCTGTGTAGGTAGTAACCGTATCACCCTCCTTCCATGCAAGGTTCGTCCATGCACGTCAAACATGCAAATGGTATTGAGGAGGAAGAAATGAATCCTTCACGTTTTCTTGAAAAGCCTTCCAAGTTGTTGGACGCTCCGTACTGTGCCGCTGGACATTCCACCAGAGTTGTGCTTTACCTACTAGGTAGTTAGTGGCAAATTTAACTTTTTCACTTTCAGCATACATTTCATCGGTATAAAAATCATCAAACTGCGACAACCAAGAAAGTACTAAAGGCCCATCCTTTCGGCCATCAAATCATAGAAACTGGTAGTTTCTATTACCAATCTTTGAATGAGTAACATCAGATTGGGCAGACACAATAGCTTTTACTACTCTCGTAAGGTTGTCTTCCTCAGCTTGCATCCTTTGGAGGATTTCATCACGTTGTCGGATCTCGTTCTGAGCTCCTTGAAGCTCATGCCGCAAGAGCTCTAGTTGTTGTTCAAGTGTTGCCGCAGGTAGAGGTGAATTACTGTAATCCTCCATGGTGCTCTTGGACCCTTGCTCTCAACTGTTGATATATTTAGGTAGTGATGTGTGTGAACACTCTAGGACCGTCGGGGCACTTTTTTCCCTCTTTAGGAGGTTTTTTTCCCCCGGCTTGTATATATGCCTATTGCCCTAATGGGCTACTTATCTTTGTACATTCTCTAGTAATTCATTCAGTCTTGTGTGTTGTGCTCCAAGCTTCTTCTTCTTCCTTGTGCTGTTTGCGTGCTTCCGCAGACGTCTAACTCCAACAATTGGTATCAGAGCAGGTCGTTGCTTCTTCTAGGGCGCCGTCGACACTCCTCCGTTTGCAGTCTCAGATTCGCACAAAATTTGGTGAGCATACTCAGGGTGTTTCCGAGATCAAAACCGCTTCGCTCTGTGGTGCCGAAATCGCGATCTGAGCTCGTTTCGGCCTCCGAACGCACTATCGCAGTGCTTGTGCAGGCTATTTCGTCCTTTTGTGCCAAAGGTATATACCAGTTTCTATTCGCCAGTTTAAGCGTCTCGAAGTCTGCTACAGGTCTAGCAGAACTCGTCTGGGTAGTTCTGTTCAACTTTTTGAGATACAGTCAATTTTCTGCATCAAGGTATTTTAGTCACCGGCCATGGCTGAAAGCAGTGATGTATTCCGTATGTTGGCTGTTGAGGATAAGTTGGATGGTACCAACTACCCATTATGGGCTTATATGATGCGACATGTACTGGTTGCAAAAGGATTGTGGAACATTGTGCAGGGTGTTGAAAGACGTCCTGTTACACCTGTAACGACAGGTACTGCAAATACAGGTGTTGGAGCTGATGAAGATGGTGTCGAAGATGATATTCCGCAGATTCCTGTTCGTGCTGCTGTTTCTGTTGCACCTACTGCAGAGCAGATTTGTTGGGATGGCAGAGATGCCCAGGCACATGCATTGATAGCTTTGTCTGTCAAACGTGCCATTATTCCTCACATTCGCTCTTGCAGAACAGCAAAGGATGCTTGGGATACACTTACCACTTTGTACCAGGCTAGGAATGAGGCTCATGTTGCTTACCTCCGAAAACAGTTGGAGAGTGAGCACATGAATGAAGGTGATTCGATGGACAGTTTTCTTACAAAGATCAAAGACCTGAAGGAACAATTGATTTCTGCTGATGAGGTTATACCAGATAGCTCACTTGTGCAGACCGTTCTGAATGGCCTTCCTGATTCATATCAGAGTTTTGCCTCTACTCTTCGATTGATGATGAAAGGCAATCCGAATGCCTTGTCATTTGAGGAATTAGTCTCTGTTCTGTTGCAGGAAGATCAGTCCAGGCAGAACAGGTCCATTATGCGTGTTGCAGATCAAGCTTTCCTGGCTAGTCAGAAGGGCAAAGGAAAATGGAGCTCTTCTACTAGTAAGCAGAAATCTGCAAATGCTGCACAATCGAAGAACCAGGATAAAGATGAGAAGAAATCAGAAAAGCAGAAATTGTTCTGCAAGTACTGTAAAGGAAATGATCATATTATAAAGAACTGTCCAAAACTGGCTGCTAAAGAGGCAAAGAAGAAAGAGGCTGGAATGGTTGTTGCAGAGGCCTCTACACCAAAAACACAGTCTGCAAATCTTGTGCAGGAAGAAGAATGGGCGTTTACTACTGTCTGCAGTTTTGACCCATCTTCTCATGATCAGTGCATGTCTGCAGTAGACTCAGATGTTTGGTACTTTGACAGTGGGGCGACCAAACATATTACCTCGCAGCGCAGTTTCTTCTCTTCACTCGAGCCTGCCCCTACAGGGAATACTGTCACATGCGCCAATAACTCCTCTTATCCTGTTATGGGAGTTGGTAAGATCATTCTGACTACTGCTGATGGTAGTTCTTTCACTTTGTCAGATGCTTTATTTGTGCCAGGGATCAAAAAGAACCTGTTATCAGTTTCTGCATTAGCCAAGATTGGCTTGGTTGTGAAATTCGTTGATGACAGGTGTACAGTCCATGATCTCTCAAATGGCGATGTGATTATTGCTTCTGGCATTTTATGTCGTGGGCTGTATAAGCTCATAGACTATGAAAGATCTGTGAATGATTCGGCATGTACAGTTCATGATTCTCAGGCTATGTCAGATGCAAAGCTTTGGCATGCACGCTTTGGTCATCTGAATTTTGCTAGCTTGTTACGCCTGCAGAAATCTGAAATGGTGTCCTCTTTGCCCAAACTTGAGGCACCTGGAAAACATGTTTGTGAAGGCTGTATTTTGGGCAAAATGCAGCATTCTTCCTTTCCAAAAGATGGTTCAGTTCGGGCTATGCAGAAATTGCAGCTTGTACATAGTGATGTCTGTGGTCCTATGCAGACACCCTCTTTTGGAAATTACCTTTACTTCGTGACTTTCATTGATGATTTTTCCAGGCATGCATGGGTATATCCACTCAAAGCAAAGTCCGAAGTGTTCATGTGCTTCAAACAGTTTTTGGTTTTGGCTGAAAATCTGTCAGCATGTAAAATGGGCACCCTCCGTTCTGATCGAGGGGGGAATATATGTCTTCAGATTTTAATGCATTTCTGGCTGAACGTGGGATAAAACACCAGTGTACAGTGCCGTATACACCTCAACAGAATGGAGTTGCTGAACGAAAGAACAGGTCACTCATGGAGATGGCGAGGTGCATGGTTAAAAGTCAGGCTTTACCACATAGTTTCTGGCTTGAGGCTGTCATGTGTGCAGCATATGTACTGAACAGGTGTCCCACCAAAGCGTTGCAGTCTATCACTCCATATGAGGCTTGGCATGACCGCAAGCCATCTGTTGCTCATCTGCGTGTTTTTGGTTGTTTGGCATATGCATTAGTGCCTGAACAACATCGCAGAAAATTGGATGATAAGGCAGTAAAATGTATTTTTGTTGGGTACAGTTCTGAAAGTAAAGGCTATCGTCTGTATCATCCACAGACTAAACGCATTCTGGTTAGCCGTGATGTTGTCTTTGTGGAAGATGCTATTCAGCCATTGCTTTCATGTACTAAGGGGACATCTGTTAGCTCCAAAGACATGTATGATACTTTGATGCCTCTTTTTACAGGTGGACAGGCTAGCGCTGGTCCCAATGAGGCAACTTCTCAGCCTTTGCAGGTTTCATATGATGATGCAGATCATTCCATTTCTGATGCAGATTTACATGATGCACTTGTTGATGAGAGAGCTGATATTGAACAGGCAAAAACTATGCCAAAATGGCTGGTGTAGACTTTGCGTGACAGCAAATTAGATGCACCTTTGTCATATCGTACTCGTTCAGGCTCTCATAGTACCTCCTTTGCATCAGATTGCTATGCTATGGCTGCATCTAGTCTCTGTGATGAGAATGAGCCTGTTTCTTTTGATGAAGCACAAAATTCAGAAAATTGGAAGGCTGCTATGCAATCTGAATATGATGCTATAATGAAGAATGGTACATGGTCTTTATGTGACTTGCCTCCTGGCAAGAAGGCCATTGGCACTAAGTGAGTATACAAGCTGAAGCGTAAACCTGATGGTACAGTTGACAGGTATAAGGCTAGGCTTGTTGCTAAGGGTTATGCACAGGAAAGAGGCATTGATTTTGATGAGACCTTTGCACCTACATGCCGTATGACTACTGTTCGGAGCATTTGTGCACTTGCAGCCCATCATGGTTGGAATGTACATCAGTTGGACATTAAAACAGCATTTCTGAATGGTGACTTGCATGAAGAAGTGTATGTTTTTCAGCCCCGTGGCTTTGTGCAGAAAGGGCATGAAAACCAGGTGTGCAGGTTAAAGAAGGCGTTATATGGTTTAAAGCAAGCACCACGTGCCTGGTATGAGAAAATACATGCCTATCTGATTGCACATGGTTTTGAGAACAGTCCAACTGAAAGCACCTTATATGTTAAGCGTGCTAATGATGTGCTTCTGATCATTGTTGTCTATGTAGACGACATGCTGCTCACTGGTCCTCTTGAGAAGCATATTGCTGATTTCAAGGCTGATTTGCATGCCTCATTTGAGATGTCTGATTTGGGGCATTTGCATCACTATTTGGGCATTCAGTTTATGCAAGTTGATGGTGGAATGGCTTTGTGTCAAACGAAATATATTGACACATTATTGCAGCGTTTTGGCCTTGAAGACTGTAAGCCTATTGCCACTCCTATGGAGACAGGTTTACGATTGAGTCTTCATGATGCTGGAGATGCATTTGATGCTGTTCTCTATCAGTAGGCTGTTGGATGCTTGATTTACTTATGCATTACTCGGCCAGATATTCAGTTTGCTGTCTCACAGATGAGCAGGTTTATGCATTGCCCAGGAGTCACGCATTGGAAAGCGGTTAAGCGCATCTTTCGCTACTTGAGTGGTACTCGGCTACTTGGGTTGTTTTATCCCAAGGGGGGATCACTACCGCCAGATTTGCATGCTTTTTCTGACTCAGATTAGGCTGGTTGCTATGACACTCGTGTGTCCACCAGTGGTTTTTGCTTCATGCTTGGTAGCTCATGTATATCTTGGTTGAGCAAGAAGCAACCTACTGTGGCCACTTCCAGTTGTGAGGCTGAGTATAGGGCAGCTTTCACAGCGACTGTTGAGTGTGTGTGGCTCAGACGCCTTATGGCTGATTTGGGTGTTGGCCAGTCTTCTGCCACCACCATCTTCACTGACAGTCAGAGCGCATTGGCAGTTGCGAGGAACCCTGTGTTCCATGCTCGCACTAAGCACATTGAGGTGCATTATCACTATGTCAGGGAGAGGTTCTCTGCTGGGGAGATCAGCTTGGCATATGTGCCCACGCAGGAGAACATTGCAGACCTTTTCACGAAGGCTCTGCCTAGGGAGAAGTTTGAAGCTTTCCGCAAAGCTTTGGGCTTACTTCCTTTTGTGGAGTGATTTCCACATAGCTCGGCACTTCCTTATACATGAGTGCCAGCTCCTTATTCACCGCATCACTCCCAGGGGGGATTTGTTGATATATTTAGGTAGTGATGTGTGTGAACACTCTAGGACCGTCGGGGCACTTTTTTCCCTCTTTAGGAGGTTTTTTTCCCCCGGCTTGTATATACGCCTATTGCCCTAATGGGCTACTTATCTTTGTACATTCTCTAGTAATTCATTCAGTCTTGTGTGTTGTGCTCCAAGCTTCTTCTTCTTCCTTGTGCTGTTCGCGTGCTTCCGCAGACGTCTAACTCCAACATCAACCTTGCTTGGTATCTTGAAGACTCAATCAAGTGCCACCCAAGGATTTTGAAGGAATTCACACTTCCAAGCTAACTCATTGGAAAGTTCGTTCTGAGAGCTTTCCAACGGTATATTACGCGCCTCAATCCGACCTACGGATTCAGAGATACACTTGATTCTTTGTTGGGTCCATCCTTGAAATCGTCGCGAGCGCCTTCCATAAATAAGAAAGAGAGAGAACTTGAGTACAACTCCAAGAGATGGTGGAGTGGTCAAAGTACTTCCCTTGAAAGTAGGAGGTTGTGGGTTCAAATCCTCCTACCTTAGGGACTCTAAACCTCTCTATTACCACTCAAAAATTAAATTGTCTCGCGCGTAGCCAACGGTCGCCAAGGGAGCCTTGGGTGCCAATGTTGCCAATGTATTGCCTAAGTTATTGCCTAAGTTCTTTGCCTTAGTCGACGCCTGGTTCTGGTTCTGGAACAGGAACCGAAACAGAAACAGAAACCGAAACCGAAACCGAAACCGAAGCCGAAGACGGAGACGGAGACGGAGACGGAGACGGAGACGGAGATGGAGACGGAGATGGAATCGGAATTCAGAATCGCGAACAGAGAACAGAACCCTCTGTATTGACGCGTGCAGAGCTCTAATACCACTGTTGTCAGGATCTTGCTCACGCGCATACAGAGATTACGGACGCAGAAAAACACACAGAAAATAGAGGCAACAAGAGACAAGATTGAACGCAAGATTGGGTGCAACTCCCCCCATGCACTCTATTTCGACAGTCCACAGAGTGCATGTATTTATAGGAATTTTGATTACGTCGAAAAGAGTGGTTACAAGAGGGCGGCTTCGAAAAGTAGGCGTGAAACTAAAAGTTGATAACTTTTACAGAAAGTCATTGCTTTCAATAACAGAAACTACGGTCTACAATGACCCTTATGCTAACCATTACTTTTCTAACAATAGAACCTTCTATGCAGGTTTATTTACAAGCTAAATAATAATTATTCGGATTATTGATGTCCGCCCTTTCACGCCTTGCACGCTCCTCACGAACCTTCAGCTGCTATATCAAAAACATCAAAAAAACATATTAATACATTAATAATATATCACTTTAACAATGCATTGTTCAATAATATACAACAATGCTGTGAAAGAGATCATAGACGGTATCATCAAGGAAGTGATTGCCACAATTGAGGCCGTGATCAAAATTGCTAAGGAGATCACTCAGAATGCGATCGGAATTGTGTTGGTGCCAAACGCTCTCCTCCCCTCTCTCCCTATTATTCCTGATGCTACTGAAATTCTTTCGGGTGGCCCTTCAACTCTTGTTCACGAGGCCTCAACCCTTCCATTATCCTCTCCAGATTATTCGCCACCATCCTCCCCTCATTTGCTGACGGCCTCGTCATCCCAATTTCCCCCTTCCCTTCCTCCTCCGCCAGTTATGTTCACCGAATTGGAATCTATGGGTCGCCTCCTTATACAGTTTTCCCAGCAATTACCTCTTCAAATGAAGCTGGCAACTGAGAATATCCAACAAGAATTGCAAGGCAAAGTGGATTTGCTCGAAGCGGATATTGCCCCACTATAGGAAGAAACAAATGGGGTCAAAGCAGAGAACCATGCCCTGCACATCCAGCTCCACCAACTCCAAGCGCAATTAACAGAAAGGGACAATCTGATTGCTCAATGAGACGCAGCAATTGCTGAACTAAAGGAAAATAATGTCCTGCTCGCCGCTCGTGATGAGGAAATCGTTCAATTGGAACAGTTGGTACAAGACAAAGAAGATTCTCGGGTTGCTCTCGACAATCTATTGGAAGAAACTCGTGCGGACCTGGAGCTGGTGACACAAAAAGGCCAAGAAATGGCTGATTGGCCATGCAAAACACTGAAGAGCTCAAGACAGTGTCTGCTGAACTCTTTTAGAAGAGTCGTGAATTGGAAGCACAGACGGGTCTGATGATTCAGCTCAAGAAAGAGTTAGCAGGTGTAATGAAAGAGAGGGATGCTTACTACAAAACTATCCAATATCAAGCTCAGGAATTGGAACGAAGAGAAAAGTAGTTAGGATTTCAGGCAGAGAGATTGTCTCGAATTGATGCAGAGATCGCCGAAATCAAGCTAAGACGTGATGCGGCCTTAGCCAATGATTTTTATCTGTAGGAATCATTTTTGCAGACGCAGATAGAACTACTGATGAGTCAAGTCATTGCGGCTAGTTTGGTTCGGACTGATGCACAATTGGTCGAGCCGGACATTTTGAAGACTATGCTGGACTCATTGAAGCAAAAGATTACTCAAACTTTCAAACTAGCCACATCCCTATATATACAAGGCATTATTGATGAGCCTTAGTTGTATTTTCATTTTTTGGGATTACTCGAACTTTCAAACTAGCCAGATCCCTATATATACAAGGCATTATTGATGAGCCTTGGTCTTGACTCTAGGATTCTTGGGTCCAAAGGTGAGAATGGGGAAAATTGGCTTGGCCTATTTAGGCACTATTTCAAGATTAAACAAATATGCGTATGGTAATTCATCAGCTTTCCCTTGAGGAGCTTCTCTAGTGGTCAGTCATGAGGGATGATTGGCTCTAAGATGGGTCTTCCCTTTTGTGACTATCACTTTGAAATCATACTCTGTTAATAGGAGAAATCATCATACCAATCTTCCTATGTTACAAGGCTTCTTGATTAGATATAACAATGCTTGATGGTCTCTGAAGAGTTTGAATTTGTTTGCCAATAAGTAATCTGAATTTCTTTATTGCATAAACCATTCCTAATCCTTCTCTCTTAGTGATGGTGTAGTCTCACTTAGGTGCATTCAACTATCTACTTGCATATGCTATAGAAAGGTCTTTATTGACCTCACCTATGGGTTCGCTAGCGCACACCTTGTAGCATAATTGGATGCATCCATGTGTACATGGAATGGCTTGCTCCAATCTAGTGTCATCAAAATTGGTACTGGACACAATCGTTGTTTAACTTCATTAGGTGATCTTTCTCATTCATCTCTCCACTCGAACTTACTCAGAAGGTCGTACAAAGGCTTTGCAATGATCGCATACAGGTGTACAAAGCATCGATAGTAATCACAATACCCCATGAAAGCTTGACTTCCTTAACATTTTTTGGCCTAGTTGCCCTTGAATCACTCTAGATTTCTCTTCATCTATAGAGATTCCATTCTTTGGCACTACTATGTGCTAGAATCTTGCCTTGCTTAACCATGCAAAAACACACTTTTCGGTTCAAGAAAACCTAATATTCTCGACATTTGTCAAAGACTTGTTTCAATCCAAGAATGCGTGTTTGTCTAATGTTGGAATGAACACATAAATCATCAACATAGACTTCCAAGTTCTTTCACAGGAACTCCTTAAAGACATGACACATTAGCCATTGAAACATAGCAAGTGCATTTGTAATCCCAAATGGCATTACGCCAAATGAAAATATGCCTTATTATGTGGCAAAACTCGTCTTATGCTAGTCTTTAGCGGAAATGGCTACCTGATTGTAGCCAGAGAATCCATCAAGGAAGTTGTATACTTCCTTTCCCACTACTCGTTCTAGTAGGTGCTCAGTGATAGGAAGTGGATAACTATCTCTAATAGTGGTTGCATTGACTTTTTTCAAGTTAATGCACACATGTAGCTTTCCATTCTTTTTGGGAACTACCACAATGGGTGATACCCATTCAATGTTCTCAATTTCATAGATAAATCCGGATTCTATCAAATGATCTATCTCCTCTTTAATCTTGGCAGTGTAATTATCATTATAAGTGTATGGTTTCTATTTGGAAGGCTTGGCTTCTTGAGTCATGGGAATTCTATGAGAGCATATGTGAGGGTCTAATCCTTCCAAATCCTTGTAACTCCAAGCAAATAATTCTCTATATTCTCTCAACAGAGCAATCAACTCTTCTTTATTTTTTTGTCAAATCATGCCCAATATATGTGCATTTTTCTTCTCCTTTCTCAAATATAACTACAATCTTCTTAGTTTTTTCTTGATTCTGGTATGCTTCTCCTGTGCTTGTTTCTCTCTTAGGCATTCTTACCATGATTCTTTAATCTTTGATTTCATATTTCTTAAAGTTTTCTAGTACTTCTATTGGCAGCCAAGGGACTGAAGGACTCACAAGACAAGGAAGTCAACGAAGGGAGTCAGAGCGCAGAGAAGGCACAAGTAGACAGAGTAGTCAACGAAGATCTGGCAAGTAGGCCATTTATCTTTTTCATGAAGCTAAAGCATATCCAAGAGGTGGACCCACAAGAAGAAGAAGCAAGTAGGGAGCTCCAGGAAATGTATGTCAAAATGTTAGAAGAAATCCCTAAAAAAATAGTGATTTTCATCACTAAAAAACATTGTAAATACCATTTCATATTTTTGTAGCTCCATTTTGTGCAAGCCAAGGAGTCCTTGAGCTTGAGGAGCTTTAGAAGTACCTACCTATCAGTTTTCACATTTTTTAGACTCCGTTTGAACCTCCAAATAGGCCAGAGAACCTAATTTTTAACTACGCCAGACACTAGGTCTCGACAAGGCCAAAAACTATAAATAGAGCTAGAGAGCTCATCTTTGAGGTTAGCTTGTAATAGTTTTGAACTTGTATGAGCATTTTTGAAGTAATCTAAAAGAACTCCATTGTAATCCTCTTTGTTCTTGTCGTGTGTGCACGTGTGTGTGTATGTGTGTGCATGTTGGTGTGCTTCTCACTCACGCACTTGTGCCTTCACTCGCTTGAGGTCATCATACCATCCTCACGTCTTCCCGGATTGACATTAAAGGAGGTGCTACTCATCACTGAGCTACACCAAATTTTGGCGCCGTTGCTGGGGATCGAGCTTTGAGGACGAGCGTGTGATGGTAAGACGTAGAGTGTGACGTTGGCATTGTAGGTAATCTCTTTACTTTTTCTTGTTTTTCTCTTTCTTACCTCACCATCATCATCACCATCATCATCCTCACCATATTCGATCTCCATCTCCATCATCGCAAAAAATTTCAGTTTTTGATCATATCACCTTCTACTTCCCATTTCCCTCATTCCACTTGTGAGAGAGAGCGAGAGAGCGACTTGTGTGCTTGGATTTTTTGCTTGTTTCTTGAGCACTGTGCAGGTTGTTGCTGTATCACCCTGTCCAGTAGACTATGCAGGTACGAACAAGCTCGAAACTGTCTCTGTGTCGCAGACATCTATCGATCGCGATCGACAGAAAATTTCACCTTTTGGTAAAACAAAGTGCACCATCTTAATACACATGAAGAGCACATTCCAAATCACTAAAAAAAACTAAAAAATTCCATGTTTTTCTGTCAATCGTGACCAACACTATCGATCGCGATTGACAGCCACGATCGACAGACGTGTCGATCGCAACCGACAGACCTCACGATCGACAGACTGCCGCGTAGGATTCAGTCAATCGTGATTGACACTGTCGATCACGACCGACTGAAAATCCACGATTGATTGAATTTCTCGTGTTGCCATGTGTCCATCGCGACGGACACATCCCCGATCGACTGAAATTATGGCAAAAATCCCAGAAAAAATGTCGATCGTGATTGACACCATCGATCGCGATTGACAGGACTCACGACCGACTCTGTCGATCGTGATTGACACTGTCGATCGCAACTGACGTGTCGATTGCAACCCATAGGCCCGGACGGACACCTTTGTCAATCGCGATTGACAGACCTGTCGATCGCGATTGACAGGCTTTTTCGGCCAATTTTCTAGGGTTTATATTCCTTGATTTTGGGGAAAATTCTAGGCATACTTATCAAGAAAATAGTGATTTGTGAGGTTCCGACACTCGTAACTTGAGAGAAAATCTTGTTTCCCTGATGACCTGTTTTACCCTGTTTTAACCCTAGATCCCTGAACTGTCATATCTTCCTCATACGAAATCCGATTGCTTTGATTCTTGTTTTGTTGGAAAGCTCGCCGGGAGTACAACCAAAACTTCCACTGGTTACGGTAAAATTAATACCAGGATTATTAGACATAGTATTTTTAAGTGATCCATATCCAAGGGGAGGGAAACTCAGGGATCTCTAGACTTGTGTTCCAGAGAGACATGGTGCAAATTGACATATGAATTACATGAATGAAAAAGATTTTTTGTGTGTCCTTTTAATCTAAGTCGTGAGCTAACTTTGGGACTTTTACAGGTCCACTGAGAGCACTAGAAGGCATCCAAAGCAAGGGTAATCTGCAAGCTTGAGAACTGGGTTCTTGAGCACCAAAGAGCAAGGGATCTGCAAGAGAGGTTGGAATATTCTCAACGCCCTCTGTCCATTTCTAGCTTAGGCTAAGAGTGAGTAGTGCTAGAAGTAAGTCAGGGCAACGATAGGCACGAGACAAGTCAAGGCTATCTAACAAATCAAGTTCAAGTCAAGAGATAACCTGTGTGTGACCGACAACTTCAAAGGAAAAGAACTTAACGTGAGACGATCAACATTCAAGTGCAGAAATTCATTCAAGTGTTCCTGACGACGTGATATCAGACAAGATCATAACCACAATAATCAACTAAAAAGAATCAAGTGACTGATACAAAAGAACTCAGCAACAAGGTTGTACCTTGGGTAAAAATTGGGATAGCTCAGCTAAGCATATGAACCTTAGATCAGGACGACACCTAGGAAGAGATAGACAGAGTCTTAGATCTTCGGAGGCTAGTGTCAATCATACGGCTAGGTCTTGGGCCCAGCAGTTGAGCCATTATTCGCACTACCCTAGCTCTGAAACTAGTGAGTCAGAGATGTCCCACAGTATGGAGAGACCTACCGGAAGCTCAGGTGTGCCATACTTACATAGGGTAGAAGTCCCCTACAAGACGCAGCTGGAATACCTTAGGACCAACCGACTAGGTGCTAGCATCTATGAGGACGGCCTAGGAAGATCAGTGTTCCAGATTAAAAACCCTACTAATCCATTGGACTAGAACACCTAGCTGTCAAGTTTGAAAATGGAGCATACTTGGACAAAGAAGGAGCCATATATGTAGTCACCATTCATCCAGATAGGACAGACGAATTTGGAAACGTGATCCCGAAAACGGATTTAGGTGACCTGGAGCAAGGAAACATGGGTGTAGAACCTAGAACCCCCCGAGGCAAATCTGTTCTCACTAGGATTATCACACCAGAGTGGATTTCCCAAGACAATAAGAGCATAGATCTACTCCTGAACCGAGAGACTGATGAGGCCTTTTGGAGGTATAGATCTGATCAGCCAAATGAGGTAGGAACAATCATGATATATGAGCTCAAAGATCCTGATAGCCCAGGCAGAGTGACCTACTTAGATCACACTTCAGAGAGGATCTTTGTGGTTATAGAAAATGATAGGCATGCTTACACTTGGAAAGGTGAACTTATTTTCCCCCAACCAAGATCGAATGTGTCCTTTGGTCACCCAGGAGCTAGAACATCCCAAGCTCACGGAGCTCAAAGAGACAGACATAGAGATAGACCGGAGGTAAGCTTTGCCAACCCAGTGGGAAGAGAAAGAACGAGAACAGAAGCAAATAGAGTGGAACCTGAGGGACTTAGAGCCCCAAGGAACCAAAGGAATGTGGATGAATTCCCTCTACCAAGACCCAGAGTGCACACGAGGACTTTGAGACCGACTCAATTAGTTAAGTCCATGAAGAACTACTTCGATGGCACAGGAGACCCATATGATCATGTGGACAAGTTCAGGCAAGTCTTGAGAGCTGAGCAAGTTGAGGACCTATTCACGCAGTATAATGCCTTTGGTCTAACCCTTAGGAACATAGCCCTAACGTGGTTTCAACCATTCAATGAGAGGCAGTTTAGGAGCATAGACCAACTCTTAGAGGCTTTCATCACTGAATTCTCTAAAAGTGGCATAAGGCATAATACTTCCTCATTGATACATAGCTTCAAGCAGACCCCTCAGGAGACCGTGAGACTTGCAGGAAGATGGTTTAGGTAATATCTTGAGAGATGCCCTGTTCCTGAGTTACCCACGCCAGCCAAACAAGCGGCTTTATTCCTCGATGGGCTGTTGAGTACAAAGTTGAGATCATATGTGTACTTGAAAGACCCTAGAACCATAGAAGAATGTGTACGCATGTGCATCGATATTGAGGATAACCTAGGGGAAGAGTTAGAGCTTTCCAAAATCTACAAAGATTCAGATAGTGCCTCTAGTCTCTCTTCCTCGCACTCCACATCAATTGAGGAGCTCGCTGAGAAGGTAGCTCAAAAACTAGGTGTCACGAGCAAACAAATCCCAAGGTTTGCCCCAGTAAAACCGTGCTATACTTGTGGAGGTGACCACATGGTGAACGTATGTCCCATCATGGCTCAACCCCAAGTGAACCCTAGTAGCCAATACTGCACCATAGAACGGAGATACACAAATCACACAGCACAAGACTGTCCATACAATAAGCAAGCAGTTAGACAAACCTACCCTCATCCCTATCCACAACAGGGAAGATATCAGAACTAGTACCCTCCACAGCAATATGGTAGACCACAGCAATCTTATCAACAACCCTACCAAAACCAACAAAGGCCTCAACCTGTGTTAGCTCAACAACCTCCAACCCCAGCTAATGTGATTCCTATAAAGTATGCAGCTGCTGAAGAAAATTTGAATAGAGCTATAGTCCCAGTGACTCCATTGCTTTCAGAAAGTGACCCGAGTGATCATAGTTTTGATTCCACTCACATAGATAGTCCACAGGCTTACTACATGCAGTCACTTGAGCATAATGAATCATATTACTCTGAAGAGCTGAGTGAACCTAGTTGGGAGTCAGATTACGCAAACGTTATGTACACAAATCCCAACCCTAGACCTCAACCTAGGCAAGTAAGACCCCCATTCCCTAGAGGACCATGCTATAGATGTCAGTGGGATCATCTCATTCGTGATTGCCCCATGCCTGCTCCTACACAACCACAATCGATAACCATTCAAGGCTTTTGTCAAGATTGCAGGAAAGAGCATCTCTTACGAGATTGCCCAAAGAATCCCAATAATATGCCAAAAATCACTCCTATCAATGGTTAGTTGTAGACTCCACAGGGAGTGTGACTTCCACTGCGCCAGTGCAAGTGGTCACTAGAGCTCAAGCATTGCAGCAAAACCAACGGGTAAGCCAAGAAAAGAGCCCAAACGTTAGTGAGACAGAGAGCATGACCAAGAAACGGACTAGAGCTTGGAGAGATAGTCGAGAAAGAATGAAAAGATAATGGGCAAAGAAGATGAGTGAACTCGAGGAAAGCCTAAGAGAAACAAAAGCTAGGATAGTTGAACTTACATCTCAAACTCCCTCTCACACTACTCCACCCCCACCATTCCCATCACCATCCGATCCAACACCTTCCAACCCACCTCACACAATTCCACCACCCCCTAGAGTAGGATCAGTCCTAGCAGATCCCACTCCCGAGGACCTTAACATGATGCTAAAGGCATATCAGGCCAGGATCCAAGAAGGGCCAAACGTGACGGATCACGAAAAATGTTACCCTAGAGCCGAGCTAGAGCTTGAACGAACCAAAATCTGTGCCAAAATGGTGGAATTGGCTCAATCCATGTTTGAAGTCAGTCGCCTCTTTAACATCTCTAGTTCAGCTAAGACACAGTTGCACTTTGATGGACTGCTAGAAAGGTTGGAGAGGCTAATAGCACAATCAGAAAAGGAACCTATCTCTCAAAATGAGGGCAAGGCAAGTGAAAGAGAAAGCCTACCTGCCCAGGAAGCCTATGTGCCTAACTCTACGGAGCCAGACACATCTTCTTCTATGAATCGGTTCACCCCAGAATTCCTACGAGAGATTGAAGAAAACAAATGGGCTAAAGAAAGTGAAGTCCCTCCTCCCATTGAACTTGTGGATGATGCACACGACCAATTCCCACAAGACATCCCATCCATTTATGAAGAGCAGGAGAGCACTCAATCTCAGGAGAGATTAGACTTTGAATCTAATTCCATACAAGAACTACCCCATTTCACAAGCTCATGGGAAGCAAAGTCCACGTGTATGAGAGCATCCACAGTCATGGTAAGAAACGAAGACTCGGTCATACCTAGGAACACAGAGGTAGTGAAAAACACTAAAGTGCAGTGTAACCTCACTTTAGAAGAGCTACTCAAAGTAAGGCTGGAACTATGGAAACAAGTAGCCAAACAAGTATCAAAGATAGCCAAACCGCGTTCCCAGGTAGGTTCTCATAGGACAGTGCCAGAAATTCCTCTAGACAAGATAGGAGATATGAGTGAAGGTGAAGAAGGAAACACCTATCTTCCCATCACCCACCAACGATACACAACCAAGGCCATTCTAGACTCCGGTGCAGGAGTTGCCATTGCTACCACTTCCCTATGGAAGTGATGGGGCAAACCAGCACTCAGGCCCACGAGTATGAAACTGCAAATGGCTGACGGTCACATAGAAAGGCCCTTAGGCTTGCTAGAAGGAATACTCTCTCTACTTGTGGTGTAGAGTTTGAGCACACCTTGGCTATATGTGACTTTAGCAAAAATCATGCCTATGAGATGATTTTGGGAAGACCATTTATGCGACAGTTGCAAGTGGTACAGGATTGGGGAACCAATTCCTTGTATTTGCAACACTAAGGCATCACGACCAAAGTTTATCTCAAAGATTACTCTCATAGAGATGTCCCTCCTATCCAATGGAATCCCATCCATAGAGCTAAAGATGATACCGAATCGGTGCATTCCATAGGATCAGGATCCTCATGGATGCATGAGCAAAGTAGCAGTAGAAGAAGAGAAGAGAGAAAAAGCCAGAGAGGTAGGTGCAAAGGAAACACATAGATCAATTCAAGACCCAGCCTATGCACCTGCAGTATTTTCGGACGAAGAGTTTGAACCTCATGGCTGGGGAAAAATTTTAGCAACAATGGATGTAGCCATCAATGAAGAACAATGGACACCTCACTGTGACGAGGATGGCTATGACATTTCAGTCTTCTCCATAGAGCCCATCATGGGAGAGGCAGTTCTAGAGGAATGCAAACCTAGCCCTGATGCATTTGAGGATGCAAGTGACTCTGATCTAGAGTCAATCATTATGGATCCACCTTTTGCATCAGATGAAGAATACTTCTATGAAGTAGAATTTCAACCCCAGAGACACGGAGATCTTACAAATTATGTAAGGTTAGCCACACAAGTGACCCCTAAGGATGAAGGAAAGAAAAGAAAGAAGAGAGAAGTCACACCAGACGAGGAAGAATCTTTGTTTGAGGTCCCTGAAAACTTTAAAAAGTATGAGGTAGACGATAGAAGAGTCATGGTAAGGATGCCAAAACGTGAGGCTCAATCAGGAGAGGCCTATGATAACAAAGAAACCACCAAGAGAATAGTGGTAGCCCTCGAAGAAGGAGAGGAGAGATGCACGTACATAGGCCATGACCTAATAGAGGAAGAAGAGCATGCGTTAATAGCCTTGCTAAGAGAATACAGAGATGTATTTGCTTGGAGTTACAAGGATTTGAAAGGTGTTGACCCAGACATATGCTCACACACAATTCCCATGACCTCAGACGCGAAACCCTCTAAACATAAGCCATATACATATAATGATAATTATGCTGCTAAGATCAAAGAGGAGATAGATAGATTGGTAGAAGTTGGATTCATCTATGAAATTGAGCACACCGAGTGGGTGTCCCCCATTGTAGTGATGCCCAAGAAGAATGGAAAGCTACGTGTGTGCATTAACTTGAAGAAGGTTAATGCAGCCACTATTCGAGACAACTATCCGCTTCCTATCACTGAGCATCTTCTAGAAAGAGTAGCAGGCAAGGAAGTGTACAGCTTCCTTGATGGATTTTCGGGCTACAATCAAGTAGCCATAGCTCCAGAAGATCAGCATAAGACAGCTTTTGCCACAGAGTGGGGCATATTTGCCTTTAGAGTAATGCCATTTGGGCTTACCAATGCTCCTGCAACTTTCCAAAGATTGATGTGTCACGTGTTTAAAGAGTTCTTGAGGAAGAATTTAGAGGTCTATGTTGATGATCTCTGTGCTCATTCCAACATTAGACAGACACATATACCAGAACTCAGGAAAATCTTTGACAAGTGTAGAGAGTATCAAGTTTGCCTGAACCCAGAAAAGTCTGTTTTCATGGTCAGGCAAGGCAAGATTCTAGGACACATCGTGTCAAAGAATGGCATATCCACCGATGAAGAGAAAGTAAGAGCCATAGCCAAGCTACCTAGGCCAAAGAATGTCAAGGAAGTACAAGCTTTCATGGGGCATTGTGGTTATTACCGACGGTTTATACACATGTATGCCATCATAGAAAAGCCTCTGTATGGGCTTTTGACTAACTTTGAGTGGACTAATGAATGTGAGGACTCCTTCAATGAGCTCAAAAGAAGATTGTGTTCAGCACCAATCTTGACCACACCAGATTGGAATAAGCCATTTCATGTTCACGTGGATGCATCCAATTATGCTATTGGATGTGTACTCGCACAACCTACGGGCGAAGGTAATATGGATCTTCCAATTGCCTATGCTAGTAGACAGTTGAATGCAGCTGAACGGAACTATACCACCACCGAACGAGAAGGATTAGGCATGGTATATGCAGTCAAAAAGTTTAGACACTATTTGCTTGAAAATAAGTTTAAATTTTTTACCGATCATCAGGCATTATTGTACTTGGTAAACAAACCATGCAATACAGGCCGATTAGTAAGATGGTTTCTCTTACTAATGGAATATGACTTTGAAGTAGTGGTGAGGAAAGGGAAGACTCACTTGAGAGCAAACCATCTCTCTAGGCTCACATCTGGGGAAGCCCCACAAGGAGTGTCGGATGACCTTCCTGATGCTTACTTGTTTAATTTGGAAGTTGTACCTCAGTGGGCTAAGCCATTAGTGCCAGTATTGACATACGGGCCCAACCACCCAGTCATAAACACTCAAGATAGGGAGATAATAAAAGCCCAAAAATACCAGATCATGGCAGGAACTATGTACAAGCACACAGATCAAGAAATCCTAGCTTGTTGTGTGGAAGAGGATGAGTACGCTAAATGGTTGCAATTAGCACATGTAGGTGCATTAGAGCAACACTACTCAAGGCAACGAACCCTACAGACACTAAGGAGACTCGGAGTGCATTGGCCTACTATGGAAGCAGATGTCCATAAGTTGTGCAAGGAATGCCCAATCTGTTGCACTAAACCACCGGTGGAGCATGCCACTCTTTATCAAGTGTCCATAGTGCCAGATTGGAGTGAACCATTAGTGCCTTCTTGAGGACGAGAACATTCCCTCAAGATATGACATTGGCCAGACAAAGAAGTCTAGAACAAGAAGCCCTAGATTACTCTCTCATTGGTGATAATCTATACAAGCATGGTAAAGATGGTTACATGAGACTATGTGTCCATGAGAGTGAATATATCAAGATCTTGGAAGCTTCTCACCAAGGTGTAGCAGGAGGACACTTTGGACCAGGTCGGGTGATCAAGGCAATCCTATTTGCAGGCTTATGGTGGCCAACCCTTCACATGGATGCACATACCTATGTGAAGAGGTGTGATGTTTGTCAGCGAACTCAATATCATATACGCAAACATGAGATGCCCCTGAAACCTATGATGGGTGGACGTGCATTCTCTAAGTGGGGAATAGACTTTGTAGGTCCTATTAATCCCCCAGCTAAGGGTTCGCATGCAGAATATATTATTGTGGCCACAGACTATCTAACCAAGTGGGTAGAAGTGAAAGCCACGACTAAGAATGATGCCCAGACAACCGCCAAGTTCTTATTTGAGAATGTATTCACACGATATGGGCTACCTATAGAGCTAGTTAGCGATAGAGGGACTCACTTCTTGAATGAAGTTATCGAAAATCTTCTCCAAGAGTTCTTGGTTATACACAAAAAGTCTGCCCCGTACCATCCACAAGCTAATGGGCAAGCCGAAAGCACAAATAAGATTCTATGCAACGTGCTTACCAAATTAGTGAATAATAAACACTCTGATTGGGACAAACAACTACACCATGTTGTTTGGGCATACCGAGTTGCCTATAAAACGGTACTCCAAGCCACACCCTTTCAGATGGTATTTGGCCAAAATGCAGTCCTATCATTGGACTTCTTGATACCTACACTAAAGGTAGCACAGGAGCATGAGTGGACGGGCCATGAGCTCTCCTCTAGGATCTTTGACCTTGAGCGATTAGGAGAAACAAGACTGAGGGCTGCCGCAGGAATATACGCAGCTAAAAAATGACAAAAGGCTTACTTTGATGCCCATGTTAAGGATAAAGGATTGAAGGCCGGAGATTTAGTTTTAGTCTACACCCTGAAGCAACATGCGAGAAAATTAGAGAAGCGTGGCTATGGACCTATGATCATAAATAGGATCTCAATGAGTGGAGCAATACAACTAGCCAAATTAGAAGGCGATATTCTACCTAGCTACATAAGCGGGTGCAGAGTCAAGTTATATCAGGAACCTCTGACTAAAGAGATGCTAAATCGGCTCAACATTGCCAAGAAACGCAAAGAGGAAGAAAAGCGAATTCGAGAAGAAGCTCAAGCAGAAGCTTTAGAACGCATCAGAAGGATGAAGTTGAGACGATAGGGTAGGGATCAACCCAGGGTGGATGACTATGCGGACCTAGGATATCATATGGCAATGTGTGAAGTCTCCGGAATAAGTGCCCATAGAATAATCGATCGACGCCCATTTGTGACCTTAGAGATAGGACAAGGAATAAGTGCAAAAACTGTGCGAGCCTTGATTGACTCAGGTGCAGCCACTAGTGCTGTTAAATTTTCTTACTGTCAAAAGTTGAAATTAAATGTCAATCCTATAGAAGCCTATCTCATAGGATTGGGAGGTGTGGAAACCCCTTGCATGGGTGAGGTGGAACTTCCCCTCCACATTCAAGATGTTTTAATGACAGTGAAAGTACTAGTGTGTCAAGATGAGGACCTCACTGAGCCTCTGGTCTTGGGTCAAGACTGGATCTATGACCATGCAGTCAATTTAAACCTAAGAAGGGGACTTCTTCAGGTTTGGGTCAATGAGAAACGCATTACAATTGAGTTAGAAAGTGAAGCACTCAAGGAATTAGGCAAGGCACACACTCCTGGTCCTTCCAGGAGTACACATGAAGATGACCATGTTGTTCTTGTCCAAAACTATGTGATGCAGAGGAATGATGATTTCAATAAAGAAGTCAAGGACACAACGGAACTCCCTTCTTTTCCAAAGGTCAGAGGGATGCAGCAACCAACGGCAGATCAAATACAGAAGACTACCTATGCCGGAGGCCAAACGAACGTGAGAAGCAGGATGTCCCAGCCATTGAAACAAGTGTGGGTGCGGAAAGGCGAACAGCCTGTTGTGATCAAGCCAACCACACGGGCAAAGATTCTTATTAGTAATCAACAACACGACACTAATAAGAAGTCTTTCAGAAATTCTTCTACAAAAATGAAGTCTATCTGGGTACCCAAGAAGTCGATGAAGGCTAGCCCACAATCAAGATAAATTTGGGTGCCTAAGGCTTGCTTGCGGCCTCAAATAGCTACACAGAGGCCACATCCTGTACAACATGGTTCACCCACTCGAACATCTGATACCCATTCTGACACATCATGCACGAACACATATTCTTCCATGGGCACAAGTAGAATCACTTGTAAATGGGTCCCTAAAAAGCCTCATTTCCAAGCAGACACTCTTATAAAGCCCTCCAGAGTCTCCACAAAATCAAGACCAACAGCCATTTTGTTTGTTTGGCAGCCCAAAACGTGTAATAAACCCCCCGACCCTCATTTGTAAATTCATACCCACTTACTAACTACATCACTCATACACCGCACCTTTCCGCTCTTAGGATTATCCACTCCCTAACTACACACACGATTACCGAGCACTTGTTGACCTACTAACCTCTCACTAAAATCATGTTAATGTTTGTAACGGGGACACATGAACGCTTGGTGTCCGTTTGCAATGTTAACATTCCTTTGTATATTCTCACAGAACTGGTGACCAGTTTCCCTGATATGGCAGAGGCAGGAACTAGCTCCCAGGCGGGCACCAGCCCTCAGATTGTGGATATTGAAAGTGTTGAAGCAGCCAGAGGCATAGAAGACGCGGAAGCATGTAACGACGGAGCAGGAAGCTAGTGGAATCTTTTTTCAAAGAATCATGTTTTAGAAATGCTTTTCAAAAACCTCCAACAGTGATTTTTATCACTAATGTAACATATGTAACATAGAAAAACCCTTTTCTTAATTTCTCGCTCCATTTTGTGCAAGCCGAGGAGTCCTCGAGCTTGAGGAGCTTAGGTAGAACAAGCGTATCAATTTTGGTTATTTTTAGACACCGTTTACCCTTTCAAATAGCATCTTGGACCTATTTTTTAACTATGCCGGTCACTAGATGTGAAACCGATCAAAACTAGTCTAGAAACTATAAAAAGAGCTAGAGAGCTCATTTTTGGGGTTAGCTTGTTTGAGGTTAGAGTTCTTTTGAGCTTGTAATAGTGTTCGTGAGTAATAGAGTTGATTTCTCACCTTCCATTGTGTCTTGCTTGTCTCTTCGTAGTGTGTGTGTATGTGTGTGTGCATCTTTGTGCTTCTCACCTTCACTCTCACTTCATCTCACGTTCACGATCTTCATATCACTCCTATCTCTTCCGTGGATTGACAATTAAGGAGGTGAAGCTTCTTAACGTGGTACTTACCATTGTGCTAGAGCAACACCAAATTTGGCGCCGTTGCCGGGGATCGAGTCTAGGACGAATGTGTGATGGTAAGAGTATAGCAAGAAGTAGCGTTGGAAGGTAAAAATTTCAGTTTTTGTTGTTGTTTTTACTTAGTTTTTAGTGTTTTTCACCTCCCCCGCACTCCATCTTCATCACCGCATCATCATCTTCATCTCCAAAAAAATCAAAAAATTCACCATATCCACCCATTCTCCTCATTTCCCCTCATTTGTGCATGCGAGAGAGTGAGAGAGAGCTTTTGTGCTTGTGTGTACTTTTGTTTTCTTGAGTTTTCTTGCAGGTACAGTGCTCCAGTGCATCAGGAAAGCTTGGAAAAGGTAAAATTCTCAGTTTCTGTCAGAAATTTCCGACTGTGTCAGACCATCGTGATGGTCTGCAAAGTTCGGATTTTGAGGAAGGCGAGTTCACCACCGTGTAGGCGACCTCTGTGTGTATAGGAATCCATAGCTGCATCTCAAAAAATTGCATTTTGGTGGACCATCGCGACGGTCTCAGACCATCGCGATTGTGTCACACCATCGCGATAGGCTCACGCCATCGCGACGGCTTGGCCGGACCATCGCGATGGTCTCACGCCATCGCGACGGTCTCACGCCATCGCGACGGTTCATTTGGACCATCGGGACGGTTCGCGGACCATCGCGACTGTTCGGTTGACCCCACACCATCGCGATTGGCTCACGCCATTGCGCCGACGGTGTCACGTGGCAAGCTAGACCATCGCGACGGTTCACACTTCACGCCATAGCGACGACACCCTTACACCATCGCGACAACCCGAATTTTTGACCATCGCGATTGGCTCACGCCATTGCGCCCTGACCATCGCGATTGGCTCACGCCATCGCATATGTGACCATCGCGACGGTTCACTTTGGACCATCGCGATTGTTCACATTGACCGTTGACTGACACCATCGCGATTGTCCACCTGATCGAGCCATCGCGACAGTTCACACTCACGCCATCGCGATTGTCCACTTTCACGCCATCGCGACAGTGCACTTCATACCGTCACGATTGTTCACCTTCACGCCATCGCGATTGTCTCACACCATCGCGATTGTGCACCCCCATCGCAAATTTTAGGGTTTCATTTTTTGGCCTATTTTGGGGCTATTTTTGGGAAATTTTTGGGTGATTATATTCATAGGAGACCCCTTAGCTCATATTTGGAGAAAAACCTGTTTGTCAGTTTTTACCCCCTAGGGCTTGAACGGTCATAACTTTTTCATCCGAAGTCCATTTTTTGAGCTTAATAGCTCGTTAGAAAGCTCTTTACGAGTACTACGTGACCTCAACTGTTTTTTTTCTTAAAGGATACGTCTATTTTTAGATAAGCTATTTTGAGGTTGACCTAGTTTGGGACTAGAAAGCCAGGGGGCAAGCATTGAAAAGTTAGGCAAAAGGGAAGGGACTTAAAAGGTGTATATACTCAAGTGCTTGATCATCCAACTGTGAATTGGTCTAATATTGGATTTTTCCAGGTCTAGCAAGGGCAATCAAAGGCAACCAAAGCAAGGCAGTGAAGGGCATAAAGCTTGGGAAGCGCGGCTTCTTAGGCATCAGAGCAACCAGAAAAGCTGACTCGAGGTTGGAAGATTACTCAACCCCCTCAGTCAATTCTTAGCTTAGGATAAACGGTAGTATTGTGGATTAAAGACGATAGGAACGCCTCAAGTTCAAGAGAATTAAATTTGTCAAGTCCAAGACTAAAGATAAAGGTGTGTGACACGAAAACCTAAAGGAAAGAACATAAGTCTGACGGAACGAGAACTCAAGGTACCACGGAAAGTCGAATTCCTGATGCATACATTAAGACAAGAATCTAAAGAAATTTAAAAAGAATCAAGAAAGTAATAACAAAGAATCATTGACGATCTGAGCGTGTACTGAGTGTGCAAGGAACAAAATTAATGAACCTTAGATCGGGCAAACATATAGGTAAGTCAGACCGATGAAGCCTTATATCATCAGAGGCAAGTGTAAGAACTACTGCTCGATCGTGGGCTCAGCAATTGAATAGTAATTACCCCTACGAGAGCTCAGATACTAGTGATTCAGAAATGGCATTTAGCACAGAAAGACCAGAAGGAGGGTCGAATGTAGCCTATTTAGAAAAACCAGAAGGACCCTATAGAACGCAACTAGAGTTTCTCCAAACCAACAGATTAGGTGCTCGCATCTATGAGGATGGTTTGCGAAGGCAAGTGGTGCAAATGCACAACCCCGATCAACCCATTGGATTGGAACGTCCAGTGGTGAAATTTGAGAGAGACGCGTACATAGACAAGGAAGGAACGATGTACATCTTAAGTACGCAGCCAAACAATACCAATGAGTTTGGCGTGATTCAGCTAGAGACGGAAACTAAATCTCAAGGAAAGGAACCATTAGAAGAACCTAGAACACCTAGAGGGAAATCTGTACTGACACGAGTACTAATCCCGGAATGGATCCCTCAAGACAACAGAAGCATAGAGTTGTTTGTAAATAAAGAAACTGATGAAGCCTTTTGGAGATACAAGACAGAACTACTTAGTGAGGTAGGTATCATCACTATATACGAGTTCAAGGACCCGGATACACCTGGAAAGGTTGTATACCTGGATGAGACTTCAGAAAGAGTCTTTGTGGTACCTGACCACGCTAAAAACACATACACATGGAGAGGTGAATTGGTATTCCCTCCATCTAGAACGAACATGAATACAAGTCAACAAGGGGCAGGAACATCCTCAGCCCATGGAAATCAAAGAGAAAAGAATAAAGAAAGACCCGAAGTAAGCTTCACTCATCGCATAGGGAGAGATAGAACAACCACGGACACTAATAGAGTGGATAGACAAAGAGATCATGGAATACTAGGTGGTAGAGATGATTTTCCTCTACCCAGACCACGTGAACACACAAGAATATTGAGACCCACTCAATTAGTAAAATCAATGAAGAATTATTTTGATGGGACAGGAGATCCCTATGACCATGTCGCAGAATTCAAGCAAGTACTAAGAGCCAAACAAGTTGAAGACATGTTCACGCAATACAACGCATTTGGACTAACGTTAAAGAACACCGCTTTAACTTGGTTCCAACCTTTGCAACAAAGGCAATTTAGAGACATCCATCACTTTTTAGAGTCATTCATCACTGAATTCTCTAAAAGTGGGATTAGATATGACACGTCTTCGTTGATTCATAGCTTCAAACAGACCCCGCAAGAAACAATTAGACTGGCAGGACGTAGGTTTAGACAATATGTTGAACGATGTCCAATGCAAGAGCTACCCTCTCAGGCCAAGCAAGTGTCATTGTTTCTAGATGGCTTGTTGAGCTCTAAACTACGCTCCTATGTGTACCTAAAAGAACCCAGAACGCTAGAGCAATGTGTAAGAATTTGTATAGACATTGAGGACAACTTAGGAGATGAATTGGAAATCTCAAAGGTCTATAAGGACTCAGACTGTTCATCTCTAGCATCCACAAAATTGTCTAGCCCAATAGAAGACCTAGCAGAAAAAGTGGCCCAGAAACTAGGAGTTTCTAGCAAACCTAGGGTACTAATGAACAAGCGTTGTTACACCTGTGGTGGTGATCACATGGCAAATGTGTGTCCCAATGCACCACAACCACAAGCCAACCCTAGTGGCCAATACTGTACAATTGAGAGAAGATACACGAATCATACGGCTCAAGACTGCCCATACAACAAACAGACCGTGAGACAGAACTACCCGCAAGCATACCCGCAGCCAGGTAGGTATCAAGGCCAATACAATGCTCAGCCTTATTACTATAGGCCTCCTCAGAACTACCCATACCAGGCTCAACAGAGACCTCAACCTGTCTTAGCCCAGCAGCCACCCCCACCAGCGAATGTCATCTCAGTCAAATACGCTACTGCAGAAGAGAACCTAAGTAGGGCCTTAGTGCCTTCTTCACCTTTGATCACAGAAAGTGACCCGAACTCAAACAGTTTTGACTCTACGCATGTAGATAGTCCACCCGCATATTACACGGAGTCACCAGAACACGTGGAGACATATCATTACGATAGTCCACCAGTGGAACCTAGTTGGGAGCCAGACTATGCTAATGTGATGTACACAAACCCAAATCCACGGCCCCAATTGAGACAACAAAGACCACAGGGCCCTAGAGGACCATGCTTTAGGTGCCAAGGAGATCATTTCATAAAGGATTGTCCACATCCCCCGATAGCAGGACAATCACAGTACTATAATATCCAAGGCTTTTGTGTTGATTATGGCAAAGAGCACATAATCAAAGATTGTCCTAAAAATCCAGTTAACGCTTCGAATGTGACACCGATCAACGTGATAGGTATTGTAAATAACGCAGATGGATCCAACCCTACATACGTGCCTATCCAAGCTATCACAAGAGCCCAGGCGCTCTTACAGAACCAACAGTTTAATCAAGGGAAAGTAGCTGGAAGTAGTGAAGTTGTAGAATCTAGCAGTAAAAAGACAAAATCTTGGAAAGGTTCTAGAGAAAGAATTAAGAGAAAATGGAGTAAAAAGATAACTGAGTTGGAAGGAAGTTTAAAGGAATCTAGAGCCAAAATTCTAGAATTGACTTCGCAGGAATTGAGTGAAGAGAATCCAGCTCAGAAATCAGGATCAGTTTTAGCGGAACCCATACCAGAAAATCTAGACATGATGTTTCGTGCATATCAGGCTAGATTAAAAGAAGGACCTCAAGTAGCTGAAATGAGTAAAAACTACCCTCAAGCTGATCTAGAAATGGAGAGAACTAAACTTTGCATGAAGATGGTAGAACTAGCACAAGCTTTGTTCGAAGCCTCTAGATATATTAATTGCAATAACATGGCAAAACCGGAACTACACTTTCAAGGACTAATGGAGAGGCTAGAATACTTGATAGAGAGCAAAGAGAAAAAGGATCAGCATAGGAACCCTAGCGTCCCAGAGACACAGGAAAGGAATGCACCATCCCTGTCTCAAGTACCCAATACAGAAAGTCAAGACAATTTGTCTTCCATACATAGGTACTCTCATGAATTTTTGAGAGAAATCCAAGAAGAGAAATGGAGAAAAGAACAAGGAACTCATCCTCCTATTCAAGAAATAAATGACTTGCAGGAGCAATTTCCCCAAGACATCCCCTCTATTTACAATGAGGTAGAGGAGGAACAATTGAGTGAACACACAGCTTTTGAATCTAATTCTTTACAAGAATTACCTCAGTTCACAGGACCTTGGGAAGCAAAGTCTATTAGTATGAGAGCACCCACGATAGTAGTGAGGAATGAAGAATCAGTAATCCCTAGAAACACGGAAGTGATCAAGAATACCAAAGTACAATGTAATCGCACTCTAGAGGAGTTGTTAAAGGTAAAACCAGAATTGTGGAAACATGTAGCAAATCAATTTCCCGAGCTTGCTACTGCTCCCTCACATATAGGATCACAAAATAAGGTACCAAAGACACCCGTAGAAAAGATTGGAGATGTAAGCGAAGGAGAGGAAGGTAACACTTATCTTCCGATAACCCATCAGGGCTACACTACGAAAGCCATCTTAGATTCAGGAGCCGGCGTAGCCATCGCTATCACCGCTTTATGGAAACGTTGGGGTAAGCCAGCATTAAGACCCACCAGGATGAAGCTACAAATGGCTGACGGACACATAGAAAAACCATTAGGCTTACTAGAAGGCATATCTCTCACCACTTGTGGTGTAGAATTTGAGCATACTTTCGCCATTTGTGATTTTAGTAAAAATCATGCTTATGAGATGATATTGGGACGACCATTCATGCGTCAGTTGCAAATTGTACAAGATTGGGGAACCAATTCTTTGTACTTGCAACATTTAAGAGTGACTACCAAAGTCAATCTTAAAGACTATTCACATCGAGATGTACCCCCAATACAATGGAATACCATCCATAAGACACCAGTAGAGACGGAATCCGTGCACTCATTAGAATCAGATCCTTCTTGGTTGCACGAGGACACTCATTTATGGATGTGTAAAGTGGCAAAACAAGAGGAAGAAAGATTAGAAGCAAGGACCTTAGGTGCAGAACAACATCCACGAACCCTTCAAGATCCAGCCTACGCACCTGTAGTATTCCCTGACGAAGAGTTTGAACCCCATGGTTGGGCAGAAATCCTAGCAACTATGGATGTAGCCATCAATGAAGAACAATGGACACCCCACTGTGACGAGGATGGCTATGATATTTCAGTTTTTACGATAGAACCAATCATGTGCAATGCAATTTTAGAAGAGTGTGAACCTAACACTGATGCATTTGAGGATGCAAGCGATTTTGATTTAGAATCAATTATCATGGACTCTCCATTTGCATCAGAGGAAGAATATTTCTACGAAGTAGAAACTCACCCTCAGAAACAGGAAGAAATTACGAATGAGGTGAGGTTAGCCACAGAAATGACTACTAAAAATGAAGGCAAGAAAAGAAAGAAGAAAGAAACCACGACAGAAAAAGAAGAATCTTTATTTGAAGTACCCGAGAATTTCAAGAAATATGAAATCGAAGATAGAAGAATCATGGTACGAATGCCTAATAGACAAGTATATGATAACCGAGAGAAAACCAAGAAAATAATCGTAGCCATAGAAGGAGAAGAAGAAAAATGTACATACATAGGGCATGATTTGACAACTGAAGAAGAAGAAGAGCTAGTTGCCCTATTGCGCGAATATAGAGATGTTTTTGCTTGGAGTTACAAAGATTTGAAAGGAGTAGATCCAGATATATGTTCTCATAGAATCCCTATGACTCCAGATGCAAAACCGACAAAACAGAAACCATACACGTATAATGATAACTACGCTGCGAAGATTAAAGAGGAGATAGATCGCTTGATAGAAGCAGGATTCATTTACGAAATTGAGCATACCGAATGGGTATCCCCCATTGTGGTTGTGCCCAAGAAGAATGGAAAATTGCGTGTGTGTATTAACCTTAAAAAAGTTAATGCCGCCACGATTAGAGATAGTTATCCTCTTCCTATCACGGAACACTTATTGGAAAGAGTTGCGGGCAAGGAAGTTTACAGCTTCCTTGATGGTTTTTCAGGCTATAATCAAGTAGCCATTGCTCCAGAAGATCAACACAATACGGCATTTGCCACCGAATGGGGCATATTTGCATTTCGTGTGATGCCATTTGGCTTAACAAATGCACCCGCCACTTTCCAGCGACTCATGTGTCATGTTTTTAAGGAATTCTTACGCAAGAGCTTGGAAGTTTATGTCGATGACTTATGTGCACATTCAAATGTAAGACAGACACATATCCCAGAGCTAAGACAAATATTTGACAAATGTCGAGAATATCAGGTTTGTTTGAACCCAGAAAAATGCGTTTTCATGGTCAGACAAGGCAAAATTCTAGGACACATTGTGTCAAAAAATGGAATCTCTATGGATGAAGAAAAGGTGAAGGTAATTGCAGAATTACCTAGACCAACTAATGTGAAAGAGGTACAGGCATTTATGGGCCATTGTGGTTATTATAGGAGATTCATACACATGTATGCAATCATAGCCAAGCCTTTGTACTCTCTTTTAACCAATTTCGAATGGACAAATGAATGTGAAAATTCATTCAATGAACTTAAACGACGCTTGTGCTCAGCACCTATATTGACAACCCCAGATTGGAGTAAGCCATTCCATGTACATGTGGATGCATCCAATTATGCCATAGGATGTGTGTTAGCACAACCCACGAAGGAAGGTAACATAGATCTCCCCATAGCTTATGCTAGCAGACAATTGAACGCAGCAGAAAGAAATTACACCACTACGGAACGAGAAGGATTAGGGATGATCTATGCGGTAAAGAAGTTTAGGCACTATTTGTTGGCAAACAAATTCAAGTTCTTTACAGATCATCAAGCCCTATTGTACTTAGTCAACAAGCCATGTAACACAGGACGACTAATACGTTGGTTTCTATTACTCATGGAGTATGATTTTGAAGTAGTAGTCAGGAAAGGAAAGACACATCTTAGAGCTGACCACCTTTCGAGATTAACCTCAGGAGAAGCTCCTCAAGGAATAGCGGATGAATTACCAGATGCTTATTTGTTTAATCTTGAGATAGCACCAGAATGGGCTAAGCCTATAGTCCCTATTCTCACATATGGACCCAAGAATCCTAGGATAAAGATCAAAGAGGGAGAGATTACCAAGTCTCAGAGATACCAAATAATGGCAGGAAGCATATATAAACAGGATAATCAAAAGATTCTTGCTTGTTGTGTAGATGAATCAGAACATGCAAATTGGTTGCAATTAGCACACATAGGTGCATTAAAGCAACATCATTCAAAACATCGAACATTACAGACTCTGCATAGATTAGGAGTATATTGGCCTAAGATGGAAGCAGATGTCTACAGGTTGTGTAAGGAATGCAATGTTTGTTGTGAAAGACCACCAGTAGAGCATGCTACATTATATCATGTGTGTCTCACACCAGACTGGAGTGAACAATTAGTGACATACTTGAGGACGAAGACATTCCCTCAAGGAATGACTTTAGCACGACAACGCAGTCTAGAGCAGGAAGCTCAAGATTATTCACTTATTGGCGATAACCTATACAAAAGAGGACGAGATGGATATCTAAGACAATGTGTTCATGAGAGCGATTATCTGAGCATACTAGAGAGTGCACACCAAGGTGTTGCAGGAGGTCATTTTGGACCCGATAGGATAATCAAAGCCATCCTCTTTGCAGGATTATGGTGGCCCACTCTTCACATGGATGCTCATACCTATGTAAAGAGATGTGATGTGTGCCAAAGAACTCAGTTTCCTACTCGCAGAGATGAAATGCCATTGAAACCCATGATGGGCGGACGTGCATTTTCAAAGTGGGGTATAGACTTTGTAGGACCCATTAACCCCCCTGCAAAAGGTACACATGCTGAATACATTATTGTCGCGACGGATTATCTTACCAAATGGGTAGAGGCAAAAGCCACAAAAAAGAATGATGCACACACAACTGCAAAATTCTTATTTGACAATGTCTTTACAAGATATGGATTGCCTATAGAGTTAGTGAGCGATCGAGGAACTCACTTTCTAAACCAAGTCATTGAATATTTGTTACAGGATTTTATGGTGATTCACAAGAAATCCGCACCATATCATCCTCAGGCCAATGGTCAGGCTGAAAGCACTAATAAGATCCTTTGTAACGTACTGGCGAAACTCGTGAACAACAAACGTTCAGATTGGGACAAACAGTTACATCATGCTGTTTGGGCATATCGAGTGGCCTACAAGACCGTACTCAATGCAACTCCCTTTCAGATGGTTTTTGGTCAGAATGCAGTGCTTCCTTTGGACTTCTTGATACCGACCCTTAAGGTTGCACAAGAACATCAGTGGACCGGCCATGAATTATCAGCAAGAATAATGGACTTGGAACGATTAGGAGAAACCAGGCTAAAGGCAGCAGCAGGAATATATGCAGCGAAGAAGCGACAGAAAGCATATTTTGATGCACATGTGAAAGATAAAGGCCTAAAAGAAGGAGATTTAGTTCTAGTATATATGCTAAAGCAACACGCACGTAAGTTAGAAAAGCGAGGTTATGGACCTATGATCATTAACAGACTCTCGACAAGTGGAGCAGTACAGTTAGCCACCTTAGAAGGAGACATAATGCCTAATTATATTAGTGGTTGTAGAGTCAAGCTATACCAGGAACCTCTTACTGAGGATATGCTTAGACGACTCACGTTGGCAAAGAAGCGTAATGAGGAAGAAAATAGAATACGAGCGGAAGCTCAGGCAGAAGCAATAGAACGCATTCAGCGCATGAAGTTAAGAAGACAAGGACTAGGGAGAGAACATTATAACCATCTGGAAACAACACCCAGATACCCCATGGCTATGTGTGAGGTAAAGTCCCGAACTCACCCTAGCATAGTGGACAGGAGACCATTCATTACAGTCAGGCTAGAGCACGGCAACCCTTGCCAAGAGCTCAGGGCTTTAATTGACTCAGGTGTTGCGACTAGTGCGATTAGATGGTCCCACTATAAGGATTCAGGAATAGAAATGCGGCCAATTGAGGCATACCTCATAGGGCTAGGAGGCATGGAAACCCCTTGCATGGGTGAGGTGGACCTTCCTATCCTAATTAAGGATGTGACCATGACAGCGAAGCTACTAGTGTGCCATGATGACGACCTGATAGAACCCCTAATCCTTGGCCAAGATTGGCTATATGATCACTCAGTGGACCTAAATCTTATACAAGGCTCCTTACAGATTGGAACCTTAGAGCAAAAGCGAGTGATATTGCTTGACTTCCCTAACGGCATTCCAACTGAGGTTTGTAACCCTAGACCCTATGAAATACATGTGACGGAAGACCGGAAGATCTTGGGTCAGATCAATCACGTTACGTCTACACCAACCCACTCGGGCTTGGCTATAGACAGTTGTCAATCAGAAGGACGACAGGAGATCTTCCCTGGGCCTTCCTGCAAACTAGAAGGGGTGATTACCCAACCGCTAGGGCAGATGGACACAATCAGCGGTCAGGTGGGTTGCATCAGCGGCCAAATGAGCACAACACCCTGCGGTGCTCATCCTTCCAAACTTGCTGCGGATTGGCCTAGATTAAAGATAAATAACCAATCACTTCCTAATGGGCAGGTCACGCAAGTGTTGGATCTCCCTTCTTTTCCAAAGCAGAGCGTCCAATGGACCTCTCAAACCCAACCACGAACGAGTCAACCACAACAGAGGAACCCAGACCGACGACACCACCAGACAAGGCAGAGAAAGCAGCAGTATCAACATCACAGAACAAGTGGTACGAAACAAATATGGGTGCCAAAAGGACAGCAACCACAGGCTATTGGCAACACTGCAGACGAGAACAGGACAAAGTTTCAACAGAAGCAGAGTCAGCATCCAAAGTCCCCTCGATCTTCTTCCCCAAGTACAAATACTCGGCAGATTTGGATCGCCAAGAAGTATCTTATCAATCGACCCACACCCATGCAGATTTGGGTACCCAAACAATGTATTATAGCCCAACCCTCTAGCCGTGTAATATATACCCCTCAGAAATCTTTCCATCCTTCAATACCACCGAACCCGATACCACTTTTTGTCCCTCAGCAGAAACACACCACCCACTCAAAGACTCTTAGGAAATGGATACCGAAACGTATCCAGACGTCTTCTTGTACCCCATTATCTAACAATTCTCCCACCCCGTTTAAACTCCACCCTTGTAATAATTCACCCTCAACCAAACCTTGTATGAATTCATACACCAAAACCCCACATCATGCATAATAAAAGCTCATCAAGAAATGTAGGCATAATCTGACCATGTAGGCGTCTAGAGACCTGCATTAGTTTTGCAAATAATCATTCCATTAACCACCTCACAACACCTGGCTACACGGGTTACACATCAGTTATGAAAAGGGATTGCGGTCTCACCTTAATGGGATCATAATTAATTTCCATGCTAATGTGTTATTCTTTTGTAGCAGATCTTTTCCATTATCTCGTCAGTCATCATGCAAACCGAAGAAGGACCATCAGAAGCTGGCCCAAGCACACCAATGGCCAATATTGGAGAATTACTCGCGGAATCTTATCCTACGATGCAACCACCAGAGTTTCAAGGTTTTCCAAGACCCATGCCAATCGATGATCCTCCTAGAGGCTGAGAAGATTCATCGTAATTCTCACTGGTTTCAAGGCCTAGCAGGACCATTAGCAGACGCTGATTTCATATTTGAGGCCAATTTGGCATTTGATCTTCGCACATGGACCAAGTACCAGTTCTTTTCAAGAGAATTTGAAGGACTGCAGAATACACAAGATTTAACGCACGTTTGGGCACGAGCGGGATTTACAGAATACTTTAGTGACCCTCTGCCTAAACCCAATTTTGACAGATGCTTTTACCTAGTAACCACCTTGACAGCTTCAGAGAACAAGGATCTACCTGGCACATTCATGTTACCATCCTTGGTAAATGATCCTCCATTTAGAAGGTTTTATTTGTCTAAAGATTTAATTCGCGCAACTCTCAAAATACATGGAACGCATACTCCGACGGAGCGAGAACGGCTAGTCCTAGAGCAGATGAAACGTGGTGATGTAACTAAGTGGGAGGATATTTCAGCTATAACCCCTGAGCTCTCCAAGCCATTGCAAATATGCATGTAGCATTTTGCTTTCCCAGCTCAGGATCGTTTTACCATGCCCCACAAAAGAATCTGGTTTGGTTTATACTTAGCATGTACTGGACCTCAAACGGTTGATCTAGCTAGCTGGATAATTGATCAGCTCTATTTGGCACAACATAGATGGGAACGAAAGAAAGTCATCAATGGATGTTGTGCACTTACAAGGATTATATACATGTGTTTGGCATATGATTTACCCATAGAGCGCGCCATGACTAGTGAGGAACTGAAGGCATTTAAAGGAACCACAAAGAAAGCTAGAAAGGCTAGCAAAGGCAGAGCCGGAAAGCATATGAGAGGCACTATCCCATGCCTACAAGTCCCAGAATCACCCTCGCCACAACCATCTCCAGAGCAGTCACCAACAGCAGCCACTCCCATAGTACAACCTATCCGTATCAGATTATCAAGACCAATTGTAACGGAGGGCACCACCAGTACTATTGCACCCCAAGCAGAACCACAGAACCTATCACCACAGCAGCTGAAATTCCCACCACCATTGGTGCAGAAGCGTTCTCTTTTCCAATAACCCATTTAGAAGCAGAACAAACAGCACCACTGGATCCAACTTTTGATTTTGAGATGCCCGATGCATTCTCCAATGAGTTCCAGTTTTCAGAAGGACAATTGTTCTCTCAAGAATTTGAAAGAACTAGCTACCCTACCACACCCAGGGATCAGCCACAAGGACAGATTGTGTCTAGCTCTGATGACGAAAGAACAGCAACCGATGACGACGAAGGCGATGACGAAGCCAGCCAGGGAACTCAGGAATCCCAAGAGCACGAACAGACAGACGGTCAAGGCCAACAAATAGACACACATGGTGATACAAGTACCCATGAAGATGAAACTTACGAAGCAGCAGCTTACACACTAGCTATCAAGAAGCTGTATAGAACTATGGAAAAAGTTTGGGCACGCAAAAAGCTGACAGAGGAAGAGAGTCAAGCAATAATAGAACAAGAACTTGTCACAGGCGGATTCGAAGACGCATACATCAAAGGATTCAGAGAGTTAGTCAAATCAGTAGGCTCCAACGAAGCCCTAAGGTACTTGCAACGAAAGCCACTACCACAGTTTGACCCCCGCAGAGTACGACTACTTTCAAAGCCCGGCGAATACATTCGTGTACCAACAGGAGCACAGTCTTCAGAACAAGCCAGGGAGGCACGCCTCATCACCGAAAGCTCGTTGGCAGCAGAAACCATCCTTGTAGATTCCCCACCCCGCGCTACAAATGTACATACCTCAGTAGTCACTGAAGTACCGACCACCCCACCCGCTCCTCCATCACTGCCAGTCCATCCACCCTCCCCTCTTCACCCTCCTTCCCCCATACCAACATCTTCATTCGCCGGTGACGTAGCAGAAATCGTCTTTACGACCACTAACCCCACAATTCCGGCACCCACTAGACCTAGTCTACCCCCTCACCCATCCACCTTTCCATTCAACCCATTCCTCCATCCAGCTTTTCCATCCTTCCACACAACTCCAAGACCTCTTTTTCCATTCCCACCGCCCTTAACCTTCTCCCCCGTCTCACCTCCCCGACCCACTGTAACCCCTCTTTCCCCTTTCCACCCAGCTGCACCAGCCAGTCCCCCTGTAGATTACTCCTCAACCTTTGTAAATCCCGTATTTACACCAGCACAAGCACCCACAATCACACCCATATTCACAGTCACCGCACTGGACACGTCCAATGACATGGACATCTCACCACCCACTGCACCATCACTCACTTCACTCACAGCACAAACATATTTAGGCACCTCACAATTTTCCACGATCACCACAGCATCCACCTTCCCACCCCCATTCCCCGTTCCCTTTGCATCTACACCCACTGCATCTTCATTTAGCACCCCATTAATACTATCACCCATTGTAGATAATGCATTTCGACAGATGTTCATGTGTATGACGCAAGTCAGAGATGAGTTCACATCTCTTGGCGATAATTACCAGCAGCTGCAAAGGACAACCAATGACTTACAGTCGTAGCTTAATTTATTGTCTATTGAGAATGCCTCTCTGAACACCCGATACCAGGAATTACGTGAGGCATATCACAAATTGGAACTAGAAAGCGAAGAAAAGACCAAAGAAGCCACTGCTGACCTGGATAACTTATTAAGAGCCCAGACAATGCGCAACGCAACGCTAACGAGAAATATGGGCTTACTCAAAAGACATCTAGCAGCAGCAAAGGAAGAAAACCAGCGCTTACAGGACCAAGAATCGCGAAAACTTGGAAGCAGTCCTAGACCATCCAGACCAACCACTCAGTCCTAGCCGGTTCAAAGCCATTCCCTCAGACTCGATGAGGATGCTGCTAGAAGATCATGTAAGATTGCTAGATGAATACGACCGCATGAACGAGGAGTTACAGAAACTCAAAGAAGATCACAAATTACTCCAGTTACGAGAACCGACACACCAAGACATACCAGCACCTATGGACCCCTCTCCTGACATCTTAGAGGAACTCAACGCATTACGGGCCCAGGTATCAAACCTTGAATCAAGGATTGCAGTATATGAAGCACCGCCAAGGCCAGATTCCCCACCTGAGCTACCAGCTGAGGAAGAAACTGTCACCATCCCGGTGGAGGAAACGTTTGAAGAGGCGTACGAGCCACAACCCATCCTAGGCGGACGCGTCACAGCCGAAGGCCAGATGACTTACGAACTCCCGACCCCCGCGTGGATGAAGACTATTGAGGAACTTGGGACAACGCACTCAGCTAGAGTAGAGGCACAATTACATGCCATGGCGATGATAGAAGAAAGAATTTTACAATCTCCATTCTTTGCTCATTTGGCCCCGCAACGATACATATCTGGGCACGAGCTACAGTATAAACCGTATTTTATGTTAATGGCTGAATACCAGTTAGCCATTGAGAAAGAGACAGGTAAGAAACCATCGCATGCGACTCAATTCGAAGAGGATGATTTGCCACTAGATGCGCAGAAAGGAGAGATCTATCAACCAGAGTGGCGGAAAGATTTACTACAGAAGTATCCAGAAATGATGAGTACATGGGTAAAGGCACCTTTGCATTTGAAGTACAACCCGTGTTGGGGACCAGTACCACGACGCCTCTCCTGGACTGCCTTTGCTATTAAGGTACAAAACAATAAGCAGTGCCAGGACTGGTTGAATTACCCCTATTTTAAGCCACCCATCGAGTTACCAACAGTAGGCTACATGATGGCTATAATTCGCCACTGGCTCCCTAGACTAAAGCATATGGATGATATAGCAACGCACATGACTGTCAAAATCTTTGACATGATGCAAATGATTTTTAAAGTCTTCAGACGCGTCAAGGCACCTCATGTAAACACCCCGGGCTTTGAGCATGGCAATTTCGATCTGGTATATGATATGAGTACAACGCCATCGCTACGGGTGTGTTATGCCTGGCATTGCAGAATAAAGTACCTACCGGCGTGCTACAAGCAGACATTCGAAGACATGTTCACAACCGGCTTCTGGGAATACCATTCAGAGGTATTCATAAGCAGACCTACACATTTATTACACTTATTTGCCTGTGAACGAATGGTCTATTCCACACACTATCAGCTCCCGCCACCGGAAGAACCACAACCAATAGACTGGGAGAAACTCGAGGCCGATCTGGCCCGAGGCATTTGTATCTCCGAGCACACCCTCGCTCAAGACCTCCTACAGAACTATATCCGACAGACCTCACAACAAGGTTCTGTCAGGGACGACAGAAGCGAGAGGGAGGGGGGTGTTGGAAGCAGCCAGAGGCATAGAAGACGCGGAAGCATGTAACGACGGAGCAGGAAGCTAGTGGAATCTTTTTTCAAAGAATCATGTTTTAGAAATACTTTTCAAAAACCTCCAACAGTGATTTTTATCACTAATGTAACATATGTAACATAGAAAAACCCTTTTCTTAATTTCTCGCTCCATTTTGTGCAAGCCGAGGAGTCCTCGAGCTTGAGGAGCTTAGGTAGAACAAGCGTATCAATTTTGGTTATTTTTAGACACCGTTTACCCTTTCAAATAGCATCTAGGACCTATTTTTTAACTATGCCAGTCACTAGATGTGAAACCGGTCAAAACTAGTCTAGAAACTATAAAAAGAGCTAGAGAGCTCATTTTTGGGGTTAGCTTGTTTGAGGTTAGAGTTCTTTTGAGCTTGTAATAGTGTTCGTGAGTAATAGAGTTGATTTCTCACCTTCCATTGTGTCTTGCTTGTCTCTTCGTAGTGTGTGTGTATGTGTGTGTGCATCTTTGTGCTTCTCACCTTCACTCTCACTTCATCTCACGTTCACGATCTTCATATCACTCCTATCTCTTCCGCGGATTGACAATTAAGGAGGTGAAGCTTCTTAACGTGGTACTTACCATTGTGCTAGAGCAATAGAAAGTCTTCCTATTGAGGAGGAATTGAAGGAGCATCCAGTGGCATTGAGAGCGTTACATGCCATACCGGTGCAGAATCCTCCACAGGGGCACACAATGCCAGTCAGCAAAAACTCACATTGGTTCAGTGACATGGCAGGACCTCTGGGGGAAGGCACTTACCTATGGGAGGCAGAGATAGAGTTCAACGGGCACTAGGGCAAGTATCATTTCTTCACCAGGGAATTCGAAAGACTTCAAAATAATGAAGGGCTGAAACCGATATGGAAGAAAGCGGGACTATACGATTACTTCAAAGCCCAGTTGCCAAAGCCCGACTTTCTTAGATGCTCGTATTTGATTAGCACCCTCACTCTGAGCAAAGAGAAAAAGGGATACAGCACCTTTGTCCTCCCTTCTCTCACAAGGGGCAATGAGCTGAAGCGGTTCAAATTGATGAATAATTTGGTAAGGGAAGCCCTCGACATGAAAGGTATGCATATCCCCACCAAAAAAGAGACAATGGTCCCAGATAACATGAAGAACAGGAATCTGACGAAACTAAAAGACATGGTGGCAATGACACCGACTATTGCCATTCACTTGCGAATGGTCATGCAGCATTTTGCATTCCCCGCTCAAGAGAGGTTCACAATGCCACCCAAGAAGATATGGTTCAGTCTATATTTAGCAGATGCCTTCGATTTGACAATCAACATGCCTCACTGGATTATTGACCAAATCCACTTGGCTCATCAACGGTGGTATAAGAAGCAAAAGTCAGTACTATATGGATGTTGTGCTCTCACAAGGCTTGTTTACAGATGTTTGGCATATGATGTGCCAGTTCAAAGGGCACTTATTTGGACCAGGGTGCAAGAATTCCAACGTAGACTATCCACCGCAGGGCCTCCATCCAAGAAAATGAGAGGTGCAGTTCAGATGCCCTGTGCACAAGCCCGCGGTGCGACATTGACACCAGAGACAACTCCACGGCTTCCAAGGCGCGTGCAACCCTTCACTATCAGATTACCAAGACATAGCACAGATGGACCGAATCTGGTGTTTCCTCCTATACCAACCGACTTAGAGTTTCCTCACGGCTTTACATTGGAAGATCTAACTAATGAAGAGGTAGCTAGAATAATCAATGCTACAAATTTAGAAGTGGAGGCAGAGCAAGCAAGCGGGCAATAGACGGTCACAGACCAACCCCACCCAGTCCAACTAGACGTAGTCGAAGTGCAGGATGATGAAGAAGACGAACAAAAGGACGAACAAGAGGGACTGTCCGACAAAGAAGAGCAGGAATATGAGCAGGAAGTTCTACAGGAACTTGAGGGTGCCCCGGCTTATATGAAGCAATTGAAAAAGTTGTATGATACTATCAACCGAGTTCAAGAACAGCACAAACTGTCCTTGGCAGTAGGAAAAGCCCTCATGAACCAAATCCTTGAGGAGGAAGGTGTGGACGAGCAATACCGAGCAACCCTTGACATGATCTCTGATGTGTTGGGGGTACCGGAGACGGTGCATACCGCTCTTGCATATTCACGACGATCGGAACGACGATACGGCAGACGCCCCCCTCGATCAGGAAAACAAATGAATGTATTAGTATCAGAACCACAGGGCACCACATCCACAACCATGGGCACAGCTCATACTATTCATGACACTGAGGAACCCCATACAACCAGTGCACCCCTGTCACCCCCCTTACCCCCTCTCCCTCCAACTCCACCACCTTCACCTCCCACTACCAGTGTAACCACTATTGTCACAGCCCCAGAGTCCACTTCCCATACTGAAGCAAAGACCGTTAGTCAACCCACACAACCTACACAACCGATCTCCACCTCTCTTGTTTACACTACTACTGACTCTGTAATTCTAACTGTAGCCACGAAAAACCCCGTTCCCCCAATCACACTTTCTAGTGGTTCATATTCACAACTACACACACCACTTTACACCTTCACCACGATCACCGCACCCACAATTCCCATGTTCACAATCACTCCCACGACCGCATCCACCTTTGATCTCATGGACATATCACCCACCTCCGCACCCCTCCCTCCCCCCATACGTCCACAATCTCCCATTCCCCCACCACCAACTTCACCCTTTTCAAGCACAGCATACACGCTCCCATCCCCTTTTCCCTTCCCTTCTGCATTCAACACCTTTCCCGCATCCACTCCCATTAATAATGTATTTAATAATATGTACCAATGTATGTCTCAACTGCAACAGCATTACCAGCACCTAGACGCACAGCATACGAGTCTCTTCAAAAGCCATGAACAGCTCCAAGCAAGATTCATCGAATTAGAGAAGGAGAAGCGGCTATTACAAGATCAGTATACTACATTGCAAGCACAACATGATCAATTAGTCGCCAACCCACCCCAGTCAGATACTGAAGAAAAACAACAACTCAACGACATGTTACATGCTCAGATCACAGACAATCTCAAGCTTCGATGCAATTTCACCTTATTACGGAAGCACATGTCCGCAGCACTCGAAGAGAATAAGAGACTGCAGAAACAGAACGAAGGAAACCTGGAAGCAGCAATGGAGGGTTTACCACAGGAAATCGACCCAGAGAATTTCAAGGCTATCCCATCTGGAAATATGCAAATCATCTTGGAAACCCATGCCGACCTCCTGGAAGCCCACGCAGCATTAGAAAGAGAAAGAGATGATCTACTAAAGCAACTGGCAACTCAGCAGGAGTCACCAAGCAAGGTCACAAGAGCAGTTGACACTTCAGAAGAAGTCGTAGAACTCAGAGCAGAACTAGAAGAACTACGAAGTAAAGTTCTTCAATACGAGCGTCAACCCTCTCCCCTGGCGGAACCGGAACCTGAAGACTTAGTGCCAATTCAAGTGGAGGAGATCTTTGAAGACCCATATGTTCCCATGCCAACACCCGGAGGTAAGCAAACAGAAGAAGGAATGGATACGATTGAGATCGAAGCGCCTGAATGGATGCAAAGGTTGGAGAAGGTTGCTACAACACATGATGAGAGAGTTGCAATTCAGATAGCATCTATGTCATGATTGGAAGAAGTCTTCATAAAATCGGATTACTTCAAAAACCTCTCCCATCATAGGTGGATTGGCACGTCCGATGATCTGTATGTTCCATTCTGTGTATTAATGGCGGATTACAATGTTGAAATCAAGCAACGCATAACAAAAGAACCAACCTCGGCGACATAGTTTGCACCGGATGACATCCCGGCAAGTGCCAAGCAGGGGAATATACATCAACCTACTTGGAGGATCCGCCTGCTTGAAACCTACCCTGAGATGGTACGCACGTGGAATAACATGCCTCTATATATCACATATAATCCCTGCTACTACCCTGTCTTCCGAAGAAGGTCTTGGCCAGAGTACACCAAAACAGTTTTGACGGTTCAAGGATGTGAAAAGTGGTTAAATTATGTGTACCTAGCACCTCCTCATGGCCAACCCACAGTCAACTACATGATTTCAACCATCCGACACTGGGCAGTCAGGTTCAAGAATGTCCCAGATGTCATGGCACAGATGTGCCTAAAAATTTTTGAGCTCATGCTGGTTACATTCAGGACATTTAAGAATATCAAAGAACCTCATCTTTCGGCTATTGGATTTAATGAAGGGAATCAAGACCTTGTCTACGATATGAGCACCACACCATCCATTAACGTCATATATGCGTGGCATGCTCGTATAAAGTATCGACCTTCCTGCTTCAAACAGACGTTTGAAGAAATGTTCATCACAGGGTTCTGGGAATATCATTCCGAGTGGTGGAACAAGCCCTACATTCCGAAAAGCTACGTATGCCACATCCAGAAGTTCCAGGGCCAGTAGACTGGGATGCCCTACTCACTGATTTGGCCAAAGGGTTGAGAATAGCAGAACATCATTTAGCCACCGACGTTGTGGAGTACTACATCCAATGACCCACTCAACAAGGGTCTATCAGAGATGACAGACACAAGAGAGGGGGGGGGGGTGTTGGCAGCCAAGGGATTGAAGGACTCACAAGACAAGGAAGTCAACGAAGGGAGTCGGAGCGCAGAGAAGGCACAAGCAGACAGAGTAGTCAACGAAGATCTGGCAAGTAGGCCATTTATCTTTTTCATGAAGCTAAAGCATATCCAAGAGGTGGACCCACAAGAAGAAGAAGCAAGTAGGGAGCTCTAGGAAATGTATGTCAAAATGTTAGAAGAAATCCCTACAAAAATAGTGATTTTCATCACTAAAAACCATTGTAAATACCATTTCATATTTTTGTAGCTCCATTTTGTGCAAGCCAAGGAGTCCTTGAGCTTGAGGAGCTTTAGAAGTACCTACCTATTAGTTTTCACATTTTTTAGACTCCGTTTGAACCTCCAAATAGGCCAAGAACCTAATTTTTAACTAGGCCGGACACTAGGTCTGGACAAGACCAAAAACTAGTCAAAAACTATAAATAGAGCTAGAGAGCTCATTTTTTAGGTTAGCTTGTAATAGTTTTGAACTTGTATGAGCATTTTTGAAGTAATCTAAAAGAACTCCTCTTTGTTCTTGCCGTGTGTGCGCGTGTGTGTGTATGTGTGTGCATGTTGGTGTGCTTCTCACTCACGCACTTGTGCCTTCACTCGCTCGAGGTCATCATACCATCCTCACATCTTCCCGGATTGACATTAAAGGAGGTCCTACTCATCACTGAGCTACAACTTCCAATAGGGGTTCCTCTTCTCCTTGGGTATAAGATTTCTCTTGTCCTTCCTTTCCTTCAGGATTGGTCTTGTTTGTATGTTTCTTTTCTTGCTTTAGCTAGGCTTGATTTAGAAGGGGAGCTTCTACTAGATACAAAATTTCCTCTTCTGAAGAACAGAAGGTCTCCATAATGATGGACTCTAGATCTTCATCACTTGCCACAGTTGGCTCTAGGGTCAAGTCCTCACATTGTTCTAAAACAGGCTCACTTACCATGGGTTCTATCATGAAGAAGGATATATCATAGCCATCTTCATCATAGTGAGGAGTCCATTATTCTTCGTTTACCACTATCCATGGTGTCTACATTTTCTGCCCATCTATGAGGCTCAAATTCCTCATCTAAGAATACTATAGGTGCATAGGCAAGATCTTGAAGGGTGCAAGGGTTTCATTCAGATCCTAAGTTTCCAGCTTTTAATCACTCCTTTTGTTTTGCTACTTTACACATCCATAAATGAGTGTCCTTGTGCAACCATAAAGGTTTTGATGCTAAGGATTATATTAACTCATCTTCTTCATGTGTTTTAAAGATGGTATTCCACTGTAGTGGGGGTACATCATGATGGGAATAGTCCTTGAGATTGACTTTGGTAGTCACTCCCAGATGTTGTAGGTACAAAGATTTGGTACCCCAATCTTAAACAATCTCCAATCGCCACATAAAAGAACATCCCAAAATCATCTCATAGACCTTGTTCTTTCCAAACTCACAAATGGAAAAAGTGTACTCAAAATCGACACCATATGTGGTGAGAGTGATTCCTTCCAACAAGCCTAAGGGTTTTTTTATATGACCATCAGCCATTTGCAACTTCATTCTCGTGGGACTTAGGGTTGGCTTACCCCATCCTTTCCATAGGGAAGTGGTGGCAGTGGCCACTCCAACACCTATGTCTAGGATTGCTTTGGTGGTGTAGCCTTGGTCGGAGATAGGTAAATAAGTATTTCCCTCTTCTCCTTAACTCATATCTCCAATCCTATCAATGGGTATTTCTGGCACTTTTATGTGTGATTCTTTCTGAGAGTGGGCAGTAGCCATCTCTGTAAACTAGTTTGCTACATGCTTCCATAGCTCAAGATTAACCTTCAATAGCTTTTTTAAAGTGAGCTATCACTCCAATTTAGTGTTCTTTATTACATTTGTGTTCCTAGGAAGAACTGATTCTTCATTTGTTAATAATATGGTGGGTGCTCTCATATTGATTGACCTTGCTTCCCAAGGACTAGTGAAGTGAGGTAATTCTTGCAAATAATGAGATTCATAATATTTATTTTCACTAGGTTGTTCCTTCTCTTGTTCACCATATATAGAGGGTATGTCCTATGGGAATTGTTCCTAGAGATCATCTATCTCCCAAATCCGTGGGTGCGTTTCTTGCACCAACTTCCACTTCTCTTCTTGAATTTATCTCAAAAATCCTTGTGAATACTTATGTATCAAAGAACGGTTCTCCCTCTTCATAGTATTAGGAACTTGTAACATGAAAGATGGAGTATCTTCTTGTGTCTTCGAGATAGAGTAGGTCCTCTTAGGATCAACCTTGTCACTGTTAGAAATTAGGCATTCTAGTCTCTTTAGTAGTCCTTGAAAGTGTAGCTCTAGTTTCAATAGGTTGCTCCAACTCACATACAGAGATGCTTCAAACATGGCTTGAGCTAGTTTGACCATTTTCATGCAGAGCTTGGTTCTTTCTATCTCTAGATTCGCTCTGGGATAGTTGTTGCTTAATTCTTCCACCTAGGGTCCTTCTCTCAATCTTTCTTGGTATGCTCTGAACATCATATCCAGATCTTGGTCGCGGTTTCAAGTTTACCTGATTTGCATCTTGAGATGCTAATTCTAAGATTTTGGTACTATTTTTTTAAAGATGCCTTCTAGTTCATTTATTTTCGTACTCCATTTTCTTTTAGGCTTTTCTCATGAATCCTTCCAAGATTTGAACTTTCCTTCCGTTTTACTCCCCAACTTCACTACTCTCAACTATCTTATCAAGGTTTACTTGTTGATTTTGTTGTAAAGTTTGGGCTCTCCTCACTCCTTGGATGGGTACATATGTTGTTTTAGTATGCACAATGCATATCACATTAATGGGGGTTACTTTGGAGACAATGGCCAGGTTTTTAGGACATTCATGTATGACATGTTCTTTATCCCAGTTGAAACAGAAATCTTGAATGTTGTAATATTGGTGTTATCCCATTGGAGGAGGATGTGGGCATTCCCTTTTATAATGGTCTCCTTGGCACCTAAAAAGATGGTCCTTTAGGCCTTTTGGTCTTGTCTATCTCAATTTGGGTCATGGGTTGGGATTGGCATACATGATGTTAGTATAGTCTGCCTCCCAACTAGGTTCTATCAGTGGATTCTCATACTAGTATGCTTCCAAATGTTCAGGTGACTCAACATAGTATGCAGGGGGACTATTTACATGGGTTTGAATCAAACATTTTGGAATTAGGACCATTTTCTATGATCAATGGGATTCACGGTACTAATGCCCTATTGAGATTCTCTTTTGCAGTAGCATATTTGACAAAGATCACATTGGCTAGGGGCGACAGTTGCTAGCCTAGCATAAGTTGGGGTCTAGGATGTGCCTTGGTAAGGTACCTGGTAGTTTTGTTGTGATCAATTATAATAAGACTGAGAGTTATATTGGCTAGGATATTTACCGAGTTGTTGATATAGTTGTGGGTAATTTTGTCTAACCACTTTCTTGTTGTAAGGACAATCTTGTGTAATGTGGTTGGTGTACCACCTTTCTATTGTCCAGTATTGGTTGCTAGGGTTGCCTTGGGTTTGTGCCATGTTAGGGCAATCGTTTGCCATATGGTCTCCTCCACATGTGTAGGAACGCTTGATTGAGGTCATCCTTGGTGCCTGTTTGCTTGAGACATCCAGGTTCTGAGCTACCTTCTTTGCCAAATCTTCTGGAATTAGAGTGTTTAGAGGAAAGATTATTAGAACTATTTGAGTCCTTATAGACCTTGAAGATTTCCAGCTTCTCTCCTAAATTCTCCTTGATGTCTATACATATCCTCATTCATTGCTCTAGTGCTTGGGGCTCTTTCAGGTATACATATGATCATAGTTTAGAGCTCAATAGCCTATCCAAAAAAATAGAGACACATGTTTAGCTTGAGTGGGAGACTCATGTATAGGACATCTCTCTATGTATGTCTAAACTTGCATCTAGCTAATTTGACTATCTCGTGAGGGGTTTGTTTGAAACTATGAATTAAAGAGGACGTATTGTGCCTTATCCCACTTTTAGAGAACCTAGTGATAAATGATTCTAATAGGTGGTGAATGTCTCTAAATTGCCTTTGTTGTAAAACTTGGAACTAGGTTAAGGTAGTGTTTTTCAAGGTGAGTCCAAATGCATTATATTGGGTGAACATGTCATCCACTTGTTCAACTCGCAACAGTTGCTTGAACTCGCCTACATGGTCATAAGGATCACTTGTTCCATCAAAATAGTTTTTCATGGATTTTACTAATTGAGTAGGTATCAATATTCTGGGATGCTCTCTAGGCATAGGTAGAAGAAATTCTTCTCTACCACGTTGGGGTCTAGGTTTGCTTGGTCTCTCTCTCTCTCTCTCTCTCTCTCTCTCTCTCTCTCTCTCTCTCTCTCTCTCTCTCTCTCTCTCTCTCTCTCTCTCTCTCTCTCTCTCTCTCTCTCTCTCTCTCTCTCTCTCTCTCTCTCTCTCTCTCTCTCTCTCTCTCTCTCTCTCTCTCTCTCTCTCTCTCTCTCTCTCTCTCTCTCTCTCTCTCTCTCTCTCTCTCTCTCTCTCTCTCTCTCTCTCTCTCTCTCTCTCTCTCGCTCGCTCGCTCGCTCGCTCGCTCTCCCCATTCTATCTATCTCTATTGCAGATAAATCTCTTCCTACTATGTTAGCAAAGCTCATTTTAGGTCTCTCTTTGCCTTTTTCCTTTTGAGAACCATGAGCTAAGGATGCTTCTACTCCTTAGTGACCAAAATTGACATTAGCTCATGGTAGGAAAAAATAACCAATTCACCCCTCAATGTGTAGGCATGCCTCCCGTGCTTTTATACCACAAATACTCGTTGTGACATGTTATCTAGGTACACCACTTTTCTAGGAATATTCGGATCCTTGAACTCATAGATAGTGATTGTTCCTAATTCACTTGGTTGCTCAAACCTATACCTCCAGAATCCCTCATCTGTATTCTTATTAAAAAACAACTCAATACTTCTGTTATCTTGAGGAATCCATTCTAGATTGAGCACCCATGTCAATAGAGGTTTGCCTCTTGATGTTATAGGTTCACCATGTAGATGTCCTTGTTCTAGGTTACCCATTTCTGTTTCAAGGATTACTACTCCAAATTCATTGGTCCTATTGGGTTGACCACAGATTATGTACATTGTTCCCTCCTTATTGATATATGCCTCTCTCTCTCATTCGACCATTGGATGCTCCAATCCAATGAGTTGATTAGGATTTCTCAATTGAATGATAGACCTTCTCAAATTATCCTCATAGATGCGAGCACCTAATTGGTTGGTTTGAATGTATTGTAGTTGAGTTTTGTATGTTCCTTTAGGTCTTTCTAAGTATGCTACCCTTGAACCACATTTTGGTCTCTCCATGTTGTAGGACATCTCTAACTCACTTGTTTTTTAGCTTAGTTTGTATGGATAATTACTCATTTGCTAGGCCCAAGATCTTGTCATGGTTCTAACGCTAGCCTTAGATGACCTAATACTATGTTGATCAGCCTTTCCTATGTGCCTTCCCTCATCTGAGGTTCATAATTGTAGCTTCTTCAAGCACTAGACAAGAATTTGAGTTGCAGTAAGTCCTTTTGAGTCAATTACTTGGTTTGTTTGATTCTCCCTTAAGTTCTTGTCTTTTAAGTAATCAATCATCATACATCGTTTTTTTTCATGCGTATTTGAATGGTCGCAATGTTGAAGCTAGATTTTTTTTTTTTGGTCCTCATTTGGGTGTACTTACAATACCAAATATTAAGACTCCTTCCTTTAAAAACATATTTTAGAACTTAAATCCCAATCGTCCCTATCCAATCTAGGGTTTTTCCTTGCAAGCAATTGAATTCATTAGGGCGGCTAGATCACTTACTATCTTTGCTTTCACTCCTAAGGGTCCTTGAATAGCCATGTTTTAGGTTTCACTGCCAAACGGAGCTGCTTCTCTTCTATTGTTGATTATCAGAAGCTCCCAATAAGTGTGAACTCTACTTGCCTTATACCAAAAATACAAGAAATTCAAAAATTAGGAAAAAGATTAAAATTTTAAGTAATGTTTGTTCTTTCAGATGAACTATCAAGATGGTCTGGCAGGATCTTGATGGTCAGACACCATCACAAAGGTCTTACCCAGTTGCAATGATGACAGAGGACCATGATGACATGGAATTGTCATGAGGGCATTAGCCTATCAGGATGATCTAATGGCATCGCGATGGTCTTAGGGGCACAATGGTTTGAAAGCATCACGATGGTGTGTCACAATCGTGATGGTGCAGTGCTATGGTGATGGTCTAATGGCATTGGGATGGTCTCATGCAGCTCAAGCGTGAGTACCACCTCCTTTACTTGTCAATCCATGGAGACTTGAGGACTGGTATGAAGACCATGAGCGATTGTTGTGAAATGTGAGCGACAAGCACATACATGCATGCACACACACACACATGCACACAAGGCAAGATCAAAGAGAGGAACTGTAATAAAGTGATAGGAAGGAGATGATTGAACCACACCCTTGACAGATAGGAGATGGTTGAACTACACCCTAAGAGAGAGGATTAGGAAGTAATCCTCAACCATGGCTTTTGGGGCAAGTGGTTAGCCCATCACATTCCTAACCAAGAGGTTGTGAGTTCAATTCCTTAGATTGGTATGAGAGCCTAGGAAGTAGGCTTGGGCAAGGTGGAATGACCCAATAGCCTCTAAAAAAGGCGCTTGGGCACTCTACCATGTGAAAGGGTAAGAATTGGGAAGGCGGCGCTTTGGGAACTCTATCCAAGAGAGATTGGGGTGTATCTCTCAATCCGTAGGTCAGATTGAGGCGTGTAATATATCGTTGGAAAGCTCTCGGAACAAGCTTTCCAATGAAATAGCTTGCAAGTGTGAATTCTTTGGGAATCCTTGGGTGGCACTTGATTGAGTGTTCAAGATATCGAACATGGGTGAGAACAAGGTTCAAGATACTAAGGTTGAGAATAGCATTCAAGACACCAAGGTTACGAACAAGGTTCAAGAAACTATGTGAGGTTGAGGGGCATCAATTCAAGGGTACCAAGGGAGTTCAAGAATGGATCACAGAGGCTAGAGGGATAATGAGTAGATCATTGAGGACAATGATCAACTAAGGGGGGAAGAATGTAATAAAGTGATAGGAAGGAGATGATTGAACCACACCCTTGACAGATAGGAGATGGTTGAACTACACCCTAAGAGAGAGGATTAGGAAGTAATCCTCAACCATGGCTTTTGGGGCAAGTGGTTAGCCCATCACATTCCTAACCAAGAGGTTATGAGATCAATTCCTTACAGGAACAATGGAAGCTTCTATTAACAATCTCAAAGAAAGTCCTCGATGCTCAAGAACAAGTTCACTCTCCAACTAGCTAACCCCGAAAATGAGCTCTCTTGCTTTGTTTATAGTTTTTCACTAGTTTTGGCCCTGTCCAAACCTAGTGTCTAGCCTAGTTAAAAATTAGGTTCCAGGGCTTATTTGAGGGCTCAAACGGACTCTAAAAATTATGAAAAATGGTAGGTAGCTACTTCTATTATTCTCAAGCTTGAGGACTCCTCGGCTTGAACAAAATGGAGGTGCAAAAAATGAGAAATGATATTTACAATGGTTTTTAGTGATAAAAATTACTATTTTTATAGGGATTTATTCTAAAAATTTGATGTGTGCTTCTTGGAGCTCCCTACATGCTCCCTCTTCTTATCTGTCCACTTCGTTGAAACATTCCTTTGCCTTGTGCTTGACCTTGAGTGCTAACACTCCCCCCCTCTCGAGTGTGTTGTCCCTGATAGACCCTTGTTGTAGTGGGTGTTCCATGTAGTAATTTGAGAGTATTGCCCATCATGTATCCGCAAGAGCAGTTGGTCTTCCAAATGTAGTGTAATCTGTTGTCTGGTTCTTCATTATGGTGTTGCTAGCCTTTGCGGGGTTGAGTCAGTACTGCTTCCTTGGATTCTAGCATGACCACATATTTGTGAGCTTCCAAGAATGGCTAGTTGCCCAAAAGAGTTTGTCCATGTTGATGTTGGGCAATTGTTGGCTATGAACTACTTCTTATGTATTGATGTTGTAACCTTGATGTCCTCTAGATGTTTCAACTATGGGTTTCATAATTATAATGCTAAGTACTCATGTCCCATGATGAATGATGGCAAGTGTGTAAGTGCATGGGTTGAAGAAAATATGTGCCTTGTGCATGGCCTTGTAATGTATCCCTGTGCATGCTTACTTGGGGAATTCAGTGTAAGAATTATGGTGCAAGAAATTGGGCCTTGAGCTAAGTGCTCAAGGGTATGCCGACAAAGAGGTTTCCTAATCTAGCATTGCTATAGTCTTGCCAAAGTAGGATGTCCTTGTTGATGATTCAAAAATGAGATTCTTCGAGCACATCGTCCTATTCCTGCTTTTTCTTTTCTTTTCTTCTTTTCTTTCTTTCTCTTGTCTCTTTTTTTCCTCTTTTTTTTTGTTTTTGAGAGGAGAAATGTCACAAAACAAGAAGAAAGATGTTAGTATCAATAAAATAATTTACATATGTCCAATGTGCCTCATGTGCCTGGGATTCTCAACTATGTCTATGCACAACCATGTAACATGGCCCTATATTAATGCATACTCTGGAAATGCATGACCTGAATGGTGCAAAAGATAGGGTTATGCCAAAGGCACATGGTTTTCACATGTCAAGGCTTCCGATGTTACTTGCAGATGTTGCTGCAATCTTTGTTTGGAGGTATCCCTTGGATCTCAATCATTCCTCCTTATAAGGATCCATTTTAGAAACATGTTCGGCCACGTACTAATCACTTCTGGCCTCTTCATATTTGGATGGTTTCTCAAATTTTGTATCCCTCATGGTTGGCTATGTGGTTCTGGGGGGGCTACTGGTGCTTTTCGCTTCCAAACCCATAACCTTGATGATTGTCTTCTTACAATTGTCGAAGAGGTGAGTTGATCTTTTGATTTTTGTGCTTGTTTCTAATTCTTACTTCTCCTTGGCTTCATTGTTAAGACTTTTCTTGTAAGGGAGAGCCTAGGGATTTGTGCATGTAAGAGTTCCTTGGGTACCCACATGTGTAATCGCCCTTATTGAGATGCAACTTATTCCTTAGACACCCAAATTTGTACGTTATTGTGGTCAGCCTTCATTGACTACTTTGGTACCCAAATTTGGAGTACTCTTTCAGATAGAGATCTTCATTTTTCTACTACTTGTTGCCTTGGCTTTCTCCATTGCTTCTTTGGTAATGTGTTTGACTGCAATGGTGTGATGGATGGCTCACCTTTGCGTACTTATATCTGCTTCATGCCTGGAACTATGTTTTTCTTGATGTTTCTTTGTTTATTTGATATAGCACTTGTCTTGTACGGTTCCACTTGCCTCGGTGGTTGAATTATTGTGGTTGCATTAGTCTTTGAAGAAGAAGAGAGATCCACTTGCCTTCGAGTCTGTTCTTCCATGATTGAATCCTTATACATCATAGATCTTTTGACACATACAACATCTTCTTCTATAAGATTAGTCTTAGAAGAAGTAAGAGAATGTGCGATTCCTGGATTTTTGATCATGCAATTATCTAATTCTAATGTAATGCATTGTTCATGTACCCAAACTTGAAGAATTTGACTTCTTAGGTTTAAGTTGACTGCATGGTCATAGATCCAATCTTGGCCCAAGACAAGTGGTTCCATAAGGTCCACCTCACCCAAACAAGGGGTTTCCAAACCTCCGAATTGAAGTATTTCGATGGCGATGCACCACAATGCGCTCTTCTCCTCGAGAGCTCTACGAAGATATGCTCGGAGTAGAAAACTGAGCTCCTAAGCCGCACACAGTACTCCGCACAGAGGTTGCAGAATATGTAGAAAACACAGTACACAGTGAGCACGAAGACAGACTTCTTAGGTCTCACAAATGCGGTCAAACTTACAATCCGTGACTGACCAGGCCACTATATGTTTTATTAAAGAACATATACAAAGAAGTGTCCGGTGGCCATTTGGCCTTTCACATGGACACTAACGGTAACAATCTCCCACTAAAGGCCAATATGGCCAGAGTAACTATGGGAGAAAAATAAAGAATGATAAAGAATACCTGAGTGTAAGTATACAAACTATACCTCCCACCTGATGGGCATGTTACACAGTGTACAACTGACTGTGTAAGATCAAGAATCAAGTAACCCCCATCAAGTGACAACAGTGTCGAAAGCTATCCTGTGGTAGAGCTTTAGTCAAAGCATCTGCAACATTATCTTGAGTGTGAACCTTCTCAAGAATAATGCTCTCAGTGGCTAAGAAATCTCTAATGAAGTGATACCTCACCTCAATGTGCTTGGTCTTTGCATGATAGACCGGATTCTTAGCCAAAGCAATGGCACTCTGACTATCATTGAGCAAGCGAGGTACATGCTAAGGTAAACCCATATCACAAGCAAGACGAGAAAGCCACAATGCTTCCTTACATGCCTCACTTGCTGCAACATACTCTGCTTCTGTAGTGGAAACAGTTGTACATTCTTGAAGATGAGATCTCGAAGAGATAGCACCTCCAGCAAAATGAAAGATGTACCCTGATGTAGACTTACGATTGTCTACACAACCAGCATAGTCAGAATCTGTGTAACCAAGAATGGATGCTTTCCCTCTACCTAAGCGTAGACACTTGTCCTTAGTGCCACTCAGATATCTCAAAATCAACTTGACTGCTTCCCAATGTTTCTTGCCAGGATTAGACATATATCTGCTCACAACTCCCACTGCAAATGCAATGTCTGGTCTCGTAGCTACCATAGCGTACATGAGACTACCAACAGCAGACTGATAGGGAATTTTGGTCATGAATTCCTTTTTCTCATCTGATTTGGGGCAGTCATCCTTGCTCAATTTCACATATGTGGGTAAAGGTGTACTCAATGCCTTTCCACCCTGCATATTGAACCGGTGAAGTACTTTGGATATGTACTCACTTTGAGACAAGTATATGCATCTTTTACTCCTATCACGAGTAATGCGCATGCCGAGAATATGTTTGGCATCCCCCAAATCCTTCATATCAAATGTCTGACTCAACTTCTTTTTGAGAATTGACAAATCATAAGAGGACTTCCCAACAATCAACATATCATCGACGTAAAGTATCAAGTATATCAAGCTGCCATCAGAGCATCTCTTTGTGTAGAGACAATGATCCTCATTGCTCCGAGAATAGCTTTGGGACTTCATAAAAGCATCAAACTTTTGGTACCATTGTCTAGGAGATTGTTTAAGTCCATACAAGCTCTTCTTGAGCTTACAAACTAGACTTTCCTTGCGAGGAACTACATAACCCTCTGGTTGTTCCATATAGATCTCATCTGTAAGATCTCCATGCAAAAAAGCTGTTTTCACATCCATTTGGACTAGCTGTAAGTCCTCCATTGCAATGAATCCAAGCAACATGCGCAAGGTAGTCATCTTGACCACTGGAAAGAAGATTTCCTCAAAATCAACACCATGTTGTTGCTTAAAACCCTTTGCAACAAGTCGTGCTTTATATTTTTGAGAAGCACTATCTGATGTGAATTTTAGCTTATATACCCATTTACATGGTAAAGATTTCCTGCCCTTTGGCAAAGGTACTAAGTCCCAAGCACCATTCTTGTGAATAGAATCCAACTCACTCTTCATGGCATGCTCCCACTTGACATGATCCTCTGTCTGCGTAGCCTCTTTGTAGCAAGCGGGCTCACCGGCATCTGTTAGCATAACAAAATCTAAACCTGGAACATATCTATCAGGTGGATGTGAGATACTTGCAGAACGTCTCAATGGTTGCTGAACAGGAACATGTGCAGACTGATCTGAATGGACATTCTCTTGCATGCTAACCGGAGGACTAGTATCCTCAAACACCACTCTTCTCACTTCAACCTCCTTAATGGGTTGTTTATGCATCTTAGACTCATTAAAAATGACATCACTACTTCTGATCACTGATTGTGTTTCAGGATCCCATAAGCGATATCCAAATTGTCCTTCTCGACCATATCCAAGAAAAATGAATTTCTTTGACTTATGGTCCAACTTTTGTCTAAGATTCTTGGGTATATGAACATATGCTTCACACCCAAAAACTCAAAGATGATCATAATATGGTGGTTTCCTTGCCCATAACTCTTGTGCCACTTTCAGACCTTTGGTAGTACTAGGTGAAAGGTTAATCACATGAACTGCAGTCAATACTGCTTCTGCCCAAAAACCTTGTGAGAGGTTCGCATGATGCAACATATACTGTACTCTATCTTGAATAGTTCTATTCATCCTCTCAGCTACACCATTCTGTACTGGGGTATAAGGAGTTGTAAACTCTCTACGAATCCCTCTAGACTGACAGAAAAGGCTGAATTCATGTGAGGTATACTCACCCCCATTATCTGAACGTAAAGCCTTAAGCTTAGTTCCTTTTTCAGTCTCAATTGAAGCAATCCATTTTCTGAAAGTAGGGAATACATCATCCTTTGATTTGATAGGATATACCCAGACTTTTCTAGTAGCATCATCTATGAAAGTGACAAAGTAAAGAGAACCACCTAAGGACCTAGTGGGCATAGGACCACACGCATCTGTATGAACGAGATCTAAGGGCTGAATTGAAGAGTCAATGTGCGTTCTGCACATTTCTGGTTTGCTTTCCATATTGACAATGCTCACAAAATGAAAAATCAGAGAAAGATAACACAGGTAAGTAGCGAGAACGAGAAAGATTTTCCATTCCACTACGAGATATATGGCCCAAACGACCATGCCAAATACAAGCCATAGGCTGTTCAGTAACAGCTAACAAGTGTTCTTTCTGTGATACAAATAAAGGATAAAGTGAGCCAACTTTTCTTCCTTTTGCAATAACCATATTGCTCTTTGATATACGAAAGGACTGAGCATAGAAGACCACCTTGTAACCAAGGTCATCAAGTTCACCAACTGACATCAAACTGCACGATAACTGAGGTACATGGCATACATTATGCATAGTAAATTTTGAACCATCAATGAACTGCACAACCACATCTCCAATCCCCACAACATCACACTGGTAAGAGTCACCAAGTTTCACGGTACCAAGATACTTTGCTGCATAATTAGACAACCATTCTGTATGTGGTGTCACATGGAAAGAAGCACCATAATCTAGCAGCCAGGCGTGGGAAAGAGAATCAGCCATAAGTGCCTCAGATGGCACTGTATTATCAAGTGTCAACACATCAGCATCATCAGAAATAGCATTAATTTCTTCAACCTTCACAGTCCAAGTAGATGGTGCAGGTAACTATTTAACATGCCCATCAACATTATGTCCTTTACCTTTAGCATTCTTTAATGCATAAGTCTTTCTTCATGTGTCCTTTCTTATGACAATAATGGCATTCAATATCCCTCTTCCTTGATTTACTTCTACTCTTATTCCGTTGACCATTCTTTTCCTTGTTCTTGCTCCTGCCACGTTGCTGATTCTTTCCTTGGTAAGAATCATGAACATTATATGCATCTCCACTCTGAGTGCCAACCATAGATTTTCTATGAATCTCCTCACTCAAGAGTGCTCCACATATGTCGTCATAGATGAGTTTACCACCAGGTGCACTGTTGCTAATAGCTATGCAAAACGTATCCCATGATGATGGCAGGGTGCATAACAACAATACTGCTTTCATTTCATTATCCATATCCATTTTCTGAGCCTGTAACTGGGAGAATATAGCATCAAACTCATTTAGATGAGCAGCAACACTATCTGTGTCCTTCATACGAAGGTCATATAATTTTCTCATCAGGTACATTTTATTTGATGCCGTCTCTTTTTCATATGTATTGCATAACTTCTTCCAAAGCACTTCTGCACTTTCATAGTCTAATACTGTAAAGTAAACATTATCTTCCAGGTGCAAGCGAATGGTAGACCTGGCCATTTCATCTAACTCATCCCAAGCATCTTCATCCATGTCAGCAGGATTCTTTGAAGTCCATTTACTGGCTTCCATTGCCTCCTTTGAATCAGCACATCTTTAATCTGATTCTTCCATAGAGCAAAGTTTGTGCCATCAAATTTTCGGATCTCAAAATGGTCTTTGCCCTGCAAGTTATAGCTCCTCCTCGGAACACTAGCACTAGACCCTGATCCACAGGATGTGCTTGAGACCTCTGATGCCATGATGGTAGAGAACTGAATAGAATGATAATGGAGCTAGAAGAGCCAAACACCAACAAATAAGTGTATCAAGGAGTAAATCAACCACTGTATAATTGACTAAACCAGAAATCTGGAAAAAATTTGCCAGAGTATCCTCTGCAAAATTAGCATATGACCAGTGTCAAAGTATCATAAAACTGCAAGTACTGACATGTCTACCTGCATAGTGAATCACTGACTCCACTGCATATAACTAGTTACCCAATAGAAGCCAACTAGGCTTATCAAGCACCTATGAACAACTATCACACATCTCCTATGGCGAGGTTGGGTAAGTCTTCCACTTGCATCACCGAAGAGACCCCGACATCTGGGTGTCTCCTCGTTAAGAAAACCTCACCACGACCCTCTTTATCAAACGTAAAAGGCTTTATGCAAAGAACGTAACCGCTATATCAATGACCACATGGACGTACATAAGCAGTATCCACAGAAGTGTACATGGTGTGTATGTGCTCAATAAATGCAGTAAAATGACACTAAAAGGCTGAATACACAGCCCAAAAACTAGCCAATAACACCTACAAGTGTCTGTCAACTCTGATGTTTTAGGCTTAAAAAAGACCTGCATAAATTTGCAGCAGCTACTCCCACCAAAACTGAAAACCTCTCAAGAAACCTATAGTTTTATGAGTGTGGCTGAAAATACAGCCCCAAAGGTTGATATTTATTGTCTAAGAAGTACAAAGAACACTCTTCTTGATGTTCTTGGACCTGTGTGAAGAGAACTATGTGCGAAAGTACTCCAAAATGGCTCCAAAAGACACACCAAAAATGCTTCAAAAATAGGCTTTGAAAGCAAAGAATGAAGCTTTGAGGGACCAAAACTTCTTCAAGGTAATGTCAACCTTAGTCTTTCCCCTTCTTCAGACACCACAAGAGTGTAGCTTAGTGGCAAGAGATTGCCACGGTTAAGCGAGCTCTGGGGGGAGCAGTACTGGGATGGGTAACCTCCCGGGAAGTACCGAGAACCTCTATATTCCTTGATCATTGAGGTCCTCCCTCGCGCGCAGCCAACGGTGCCAACAGTGACTTCGGTGACTCGGATGACAAGGTATGCCAAGGTCTATGCCTTGGTCACCACCTTAGTCGTAAGCCTTGGAGAAAGCCTTTGGGGGGGGGGGGGGATGTTCGCTTCGCTCGCACAAAAGGAACAAAGTTTTTGCCTCGAACTGCTCTGATACCAGTGAAGTATTTCGATGATGATGCACCACAGTGTGCTCTCCTTCTCGAGAGCTCCACGATGATATGCTCGGAGTAGAAAACTGAGCTCCTAAGCCGCACGCAGTACTCCGCAGAGAGGCTGCAGAATATGCAGAAAACACAATACACAAGGATCACGAAGACAGACTTCTTAGGTCTCACAAATGCGGTTGAACTTACAGTCCGTGACTGACTAGGCCACTATATGTTTTATTAAAGAACATATACAAAGAAGTGTCCGGTGGCCATTTGGCCTTTCACATGGACACTAACGGTAACACGAATCCTATGAGATAGACTTCTATGGGGTTGATGTTCAATTGTAGATCTTGGTAGTATGAGAATCTAACTGCACTAGTTTCTACTCTTGAGTCAATCAAGGCTCTCATAGCCCTTACACTCTTTCCTTGTCCTACCTCTATGGTCACGAAGCAATTACACCCGATGTTTGGCACATGGCCATGTGATATTTTGGGGCATTGGGATTAACATCTAGGCGTTTTCACCTTAACTTATTTCTCCTAATGCACTTTCTAGGCTCTACGTGTGTGTCCTCTCTAACCCTTAACTCTTATGCTTTTTGCTTCTTATCAGTGTTGAGTCTCATTAGCATATCCTCTGTAAGAGGTTCTTGATACAGTTTGACTCTACATCCACTACTATAGTTTCGCAAGATGTCACCTTCTAGCATGGCCAATTGAACTGCGCCACTAGTGGAAATTCTATTAATGATCATGGCTCCATATCCTCTTTTTTCCAATTATAGCGCATGCTACTTTAGTGTGTAAACCAACACTAGGTCTCCCTCTTTCAACCCTTTATCCTTGATGTGTGCATCAAAGTATTTTGTGCTATCAGCTTGTTCGTTAGCTTGTGGATGATAGGGGGCAGACTTCTTATGGATCACCACGAATTCTTGGAGAACATCTTCAATGATTTCATTCAAGAAGTGCATGCCTCCGTCACTTACTAACTCTATCGGTAATCCATATCTGGTGAACACATTCTCGAATAAGAACTTGGAAGTTTCTAGTTGGGGGGTTAATAGGACCAAGAAAGTCTATACCCCACTTCGAGAATGCACATCCTCCCATCATTGGCCTCAAAGGCATCTCATCTTTTTTATTGCATATTATGCACATTGGCATGTGTCACATCTCTTCACATAGGTATGTGCATCCATATGAAGAGTGGACCACCAAAGTCTTGAGAATAGAATGGTCTTAATTACTCGATGAGGACCAAAGTGTCCACTTGCAACACCATTGTGTGCAGTTTCTAAGGCTTTCAAATAGTCTGACTCGTGAATGCATAGTCTTAGGTAACCATCTTTGCCTCTTCACTATAGGTTGTCTCCCACTAAGGCATAATCTTGAGCCTCTTCCCCATGCTTCATTTTCTTGATAGACTAGCGTCATTGGATAGTGTTCCCAATCTCATAAATTCTACCAATGGAGCACTCCATTATGGAATTAACGCACACATGATAAAGGGTGGCATGCTCCACTGGGGTTTTTTCCTGGAACACTAGACAACCCTTAATCCACTCATGTATTTCTTTATCCATATTAGGCCAATACACTCCTAACATTTTAGATTATGCAATGTTCGTTGTTTAGAATAGTGATGTGTTATGAGACATCTTTGCATGAGCATTCCAATGTGGTTTCTTAAATAAACAAATCACTATACTAAGGGTTGATTTGAAGGGTGAAAGAAGATCCGAAGGGGTGTGACCCTCTCCTTATCTCGAATTGTATAAAAACTCAACTCTTAATGAAAATTATGTGGACCCATTCTCAGTCGCCTTTGCATTGTCTTTTCACGTGCAAGTCTATTCCTGATTGAGCTCGGCGTTGGCTGCTACCTGAGAAGAGCTTTGTTCATTGTATGATCTCTCTCTATCTCTGTTGCAGAGAAGCACAGAGGTAGCCAACATTTTGGTGTCGTCTTCGTGATGGCCCACTCCACATGCATTCAGTGAGTTGACAAATGGCTCTACTAGCTGACAACCCAAGGCGTGGTGGCAGCTGCTGCAGGCGACCAAAATGGCGGCCATTGCATGATTAGAATTTAGCACCCTTCTTCGTGTGCTGTTCTCGCCCAATTAGATGGTCGTTGTTGACGTGCCTATAGATACCCAATCCATTTTGTTTGCACGTCATAATTGTGACGTAATGAAGGTGCAGGTGGGGATTCTATCGTGAGGGAGCATTCGCCCATCTCATACCACTCGCAATGCTGACTGCCATTCTCGGTATCAAACCTGGATTTGATTGAGGATATAGAATTTTTTTTTCGAGACAACAGAAAAAGAGCGTAAATTAATGGAAAAAATTACACTGGATACAGAAGCAGAGATCCCACCACTATAAAGGCCCAAAGCCAAACCTTACAAAATGAAAAGTTGAGGACCATAATAAATCTGTCACTAGAGTAACAGTCTAAAAGGGACTCTCTCCACCTGTTAGGAGGAAAGGACTTGATCACATCTATAGAGTCTTGGGGGAAACTTTTAATGGCCTGTAAATCCTGCAATCCTCCATCTTCAGCTTCAAAAGAGTCTTCATTTCCAGCAGCATTTGTAAGCAGGCAGGGGACAAATGTGTCACACCAAGGATAACATCATCAGATACCAACTCACTTGAGTTGAAGAACCATCCCCAGCTTTTGATCCCAAACTTAAAACATTTATGTTCTCTTTTATCTATACTTTTGTTGTTCCACAGGGCAATCCACCCCAACCAAGGAGATTCTTGCAAGAAAGAGTTAAGGTTAGTTATAACATTGGGTCGGGAGAAAAGGAATCTTTAACCTTCATCCACACATTCCAAAGCCTACAAGAAAGTAAACTGCCAACAAAGGTAAAGGTGGAAGGGGAGACCAAAATATCCCACAAATGATTATTGGTCCAAGCTTTATAGCCCTTGACATAAAACTTATGAGTGCTTCTTTTAAGAAGAATGGCCCAAATATCATGAGAGTTTATAACTCTACAAATCCATTTAGCTGCTAGATTTTTTATCATTTTGACCGGGCAAATAATACCAAGCCCTCTTTCATACTTGGGAAGACAGCAAATCTTTCAAGCAACCTTGGGGACTTTAATGACCTGTTCGTTTCCTCCCCACAAGAATCTTCTGACAAGGGCTATGACCTGTTTTAATTGACCTTTGGAGGGGCTCTAGCAAGCCAAAAAATACACCAGGGATGGGATCAGATAGTGTTTCAAAATAAAGCATATGTGAGATAGAGAAGCATAAACATCATACCACGTGAACATTGTTTTCTTAAATTTGTCAAGGACCCAGTCCTACCTTTGCGGCATAGTGACATTGAATCCCATAGAGATACCCAACAGCCTAAAAATGGCCTGGTCTTGCAGAATGAGACAACCAATGCTAGCAATGCATCTGGGAATGACATGGTTAGAAGATCTTAAATCAGTTTTGGAGTGATTTATGTGAGAACCACTAGCAAGGAAGAAAGTCTTCAAAAAATCAAGAAAATTATTAGCATAATTAGGATCAGCAAGAATACACATATTAGTATCATTTGCAAACATCTGAAGCCCAAGTTGATGACTGGAATTGGGAATGGGAATTCCTTTGATCTTTTCTTTGGACATTTCATGATTGACCAACCATCCAAGAGCATCACTGGAGATGGCAAAGAGGAGGGGAGCCAAGGGGCAACCTTGCCTTATGGATCTAGCAATTTTAAAAGGGGGGAAAGTTGGCCATTCAAAGAAACTCTAGACTAGGCATTTCCAAACACAATACTAACATACTTTATGAACTTTTTCCCTATCCCAATATCATGGAGAGATTAAAGGATGAAATCCCACTCAATTCTGTCATAAGCCTTATCAAAATCAATTTTGAAGAACTAGAAATCAAGATTAATCTCATTAGCATACTCAAAACCTTCCCAGAGAGAAATGATGGCATGAAGAATATATCTCCCTTTGATAAAACCCTTTTGCATGGGTAAAATGATTTTGTTCATAATCGGGTTGAGCCTTCTAGCTAAGGTAGAAGCAAACACCTTGTGAACATAGTTGAGGCAAGTAATAGGTCTCCAATTATTGAGATCCTCTTTAGGACCCTTTTTGTGAATGAGCCTAATAACCCCCATGCTCATATCAGAAGAAAGGGTACCTTTCCCAGTGGCCTCTTCCTAGATCTCCAAAAGGTAAGGGATAAGGAAATCCTTGAGCTCCTTGAAAAATTCATTAGGAATCCCATCAATACTAGGAGAGTTACAGGGTTTCAACTTATCAATGGTTTCTTTAACCTCACCAGTAGAGAGGGGCAGGTCCAGTAAAGCAGCCAGTCCCTGAGGGAGAGTTTTCACCCTTATGGAAGCAATGTGGGCCCTGGCTCTCTGGATGTCCTCCCCCCTCTTGGGAGGACTAGAGAAAACATTCATAAAGAAGCTAGAAGCCCCCTGTAAGCACTCCTCCATGTTAATAGCAGTCCCACCATTTTTTTTAGTTAACAAAGGAATGAAATCCTTGTTCTTTTTTTGTTTCAGAAGCTCATACATATGCTTATTAGGTTTATCCATATTCCTCACCCAGAACCTTCTGGACTTGGCAAGAGACCAGCTAGCTTCCAGATACTCTTCACATCTAAGCTTGTGGTTCAACTCGATGGACTCCTCACAAGGGTTATTAGGATCATAGATCTTGAGGGCATCCATAATTTTCTCCTTCCTGAGAGTTCTGGCCTTAGTAACTTTATCTTTGTAAAAGGTAAATTTTTTTTTGATATCCTTCACAGCATGCTCCCAGCTCTTGAGAGCTGAAGTATTGTGAGAAAAATGCCAACTAATGGCCAACTTGACATGTCTGATAACCAAGGGAATCTTAAGAGTTCTAGCATCAAGGTGGAGCCAGCCAGCTCTAAATGGCTTATAGTTCCTCGTAAAGGTCAAACTAATAGGTTTGTGGTCAAACAACATAAGGGTTTGGTCAATATCAACACTAATTTCCCAAAAATTCCTACCAAAGGAGGAATTGATGTAGCACCTGCCAAGTCTAGCACCCAGGGCCTTCCCATTAGGTTGTCTGTTATGCCAGATGATACCAGTATGCTTAGAGTGATCAATCAAGTCATGAAGATGACAAAGAGAAAACCAGCGGGACTTCTCATAACCATAAATGCAGGAACCTTTTTTATTAAGTCTATCAGCAATATTAGTTACCATGTTGAAGTCCCCTATTAAACAGATATTACCTTGAATGAGCTTCAACTCCTCCCAACGCTTGCTTCTCATGTGTCTGCAATTAGAAGCATATAGGCTGACAATACTCACATCCAAAGGAGAATCAAAGGAGACAGCCACCCACTGATTGGACGGGCTTTTAGACGTCCCCTTGATGAGATGACTCAGCCTCGGGCTAGTAATACCAATAGCAGCACCACCTTTTCCCTAGATATGGTCAGTAAAATACCACACAAATTGAAAGTCAATCATTTTCAAATGGGATTCTAACTTATGACCTCCAATCTTCAATTCTTGGAGACAAAGAAAATCAGGGGACTTGGAAAGATTCTTCATCCAACAATTAATAGCTTTTGCTCTAACAGGATCAGTCAAACCCTTAGTGTTAAGAGAAATTAAATTAATCAAATCCATGACAGATAGAGGGGGAAAAAAACGAAACGACACTTAAATTTGTGAGGTCTTGCTGGGTTGCAAATTAGAACTTGAGGTCCTCACCCCATCTTTCCTTTTTGGCTTACCTTGCAGCTTAACCACAATGTTGTTTACCTTATTTTGGGACGAGGGAGCATCTACTTCATCTGGAACCTCGAGCCAATTGTTCTAGAAAGTCTACATCAACTTTGTTAATTTCTTCCATGATAATATCATCATTATTTTCTGTGGAATACCTGTTATTGTGATTCTTTTTTTTTTTCACTACCTTCCACCCTTTGGAACTGTCAGACTCTGCAACCACCTAAGTTTTAGAAGAATCTAACAGGATCTCTTCACCATTTTGTTTACTGGATAGTTTTCCTTATTTGCTTCCCATTCATCAATGAAGGAATGATTAGAAACTTCAAGAAGGACATTGTAGGGATTATAAAACTTACATGTTTTCCTTTTTAGAGATTTAGGGTTGCCTTTTTTGATATTTTGAGTAACAATTGGAACACTGGGAGTGGGCTTTATGGGAGAGGCACCATGGGTGTCTGCCTCTTGAACTGAAGAATCCACTTTGGGGTCAGAAGAATTATTCTTAAGCAAAGGACAATCTTTGATAAGGTGACCCTAATTAAAACACTTGAAACAGGCATTAGGAAGGTTCCTATAAATGATCTGCTGTTCATGTAAAAATAAAGCATCTGAATCTTTGATACGAATGGATTGTTTGATTGGCTTGGACACATCTATCTCAACCATTAATTGAGGACCCCATTTAGGGTTGATCCCACCTGACCTAGCTTTCTGCCCTAAGACTTTCCCCAACATAGACCCTAATTTATTTAACCAAGGATAAAAATCCAGGGGGAGGTCTGGGAAATCCACCCAGATTGGAAGCTTAGTAGGCTTGGGCCCTTTAGGGTTAAACCCCACATGCCATTTGAAAAAGGAGATGGGAATATTTCTAACAAGCCACTGACCTTCTGTAATAACTTTCAGAGCACTGTTCGAATCATCAAAAAAGAACAAGTAATAATTATTGGGCATACATTGAACGTGCTTAACGAATAAGCCCCTAGACTCCCAGTTAACTTTAATCCAGTTCCTAAGGACATCTTGAGCAGGTCACGGCCCATGACAGAGACCTATGACCACACGTTCCGATAGTTGTGCATGCCAGTTGGAAAGGGAGTTTTTATCAATAATAAATTCTTCCTCTTCCGTTAGGTCTTGAACCCCTACATCAAGGAAGTGAGGGCTATCCTCTGCAGGCCTTTTTCTTTTCTCTGTTGCAGAGTGGAAATAAGGAGCATGATTCATACCTTGGGAGGATTCGACACGGAAAGCGTTACCAAGTCGAGGGGGCAGACCGTTGGTACTTTGCAAAGCCGAAACTAACCTGCTGCATGTATGACCTTTCCGGTGATCGAGTGATATTGCATGGTACTGGCACACATCGATCATCTTGCCGGTTGATCAAACATCCATGAGGACGGCCACCGCTGACTGCACTCCAACTGTAGGCGATCATGCTTGGTGATCGGTCGGGCGTTGAAGGCAGTTACCAATGACCCAATCATGTCAGGTGTCAATTGCCATATCTCCGACACAATTTCACTACTAGTTGACCGACGCCAATCGCATGTTGCTTTTGATGATGTGTTTTTCCGAGGTCCACCATCATCATGCTCGTGGCGGAACGCTATTTATGCATGCAAAAATTCGAGTATTCTTCTGTTGAACAATTGCTCATCATCTTCGGTTGCTCATTTTACCTCTACCTCTCGTCATCTATGCTACTACTTGCCGACGATTACTATAGTTTTGGATGGTTTTAGCTCTATTTTGAATGCACACGTAGATATACAATTGTTAAGGATCCTTAGTTCATTAATTTCCAATTTCATGTATTCTTCGACTTCAAAAGGGTTCTGCCGTTTGATAACAACTGTATCAGAGAACTGTTTACTCTATTATCCTAGAAAAAATTGGAGAATTAGCTATTTTTTCATGCCCATAGCATATGGAGACTTAGCTCCTTCAATGAGCAACATAGCAAGAGTGTGATGGGGCTGGACTGCTTTTATGATCTTCTCCTTTTTCAATATGTAGTGTTTCATTAAATGGTTGGCATATGTGAAGATGAACCTAATGTTCATCCTGTTTTGTTGTGCTTGGCTTCGTAGTTCTTCCTTGAAATGTTACATCCATGGGTGACAGCTCTACCACCACTCTAATGGGCACAATTGGCACCTGTTCTAGAATGTCTTCTTCCTGTGGCTCTTCCTTGGGGTGCTTTATTTTTCTTTGATCTTCGATATCAACCTCTTTGAGGTGAAGCTTGGTGACTTCATTCACTTGAATAGTATATGTATTTGCGTCTTGTTGTCTATTTACCGATTTTGGCTTGAGTTGACTAGATCTTTCTTCTTCTTGTTCTTTGCTTGCTACTTCCTGTTGGTCTACCAGTTGATTTAGTTCATCCCATCCACCTTCATCGTTCATTTTTGTGCGCACATCCAGATTCATCTCATTCTCCTCTTGAGCTTCGGATGATGAACTTGAATTGATTAATCCCAAGTCTCTATATCTATGGAATTTTGTCAATCTTTTTTTGGGTTGATTATGATATGTTGCACTGGTTTGATGGTAATGATGACCTTGTACTGATAAATTGACTTATCCTTCCATATACCTATGAGTTTGTAATAGTGACTCTTGTAATTCAGCCTTAATAATCGGTGCGGGCTTTTCTAATTGTGTTCTTGGGAGTACATGTGTCCTTTTCGACATTGTAGTTGCTTCATCTTTAGGTGTTCCTAGAAATCATTTTTATCGTCATATTAAAGGTTTAGAGCTCATCTTAGCTGCTTCTATAATAACTGCATTCTTCCTCTTTTTAAGGACAGTAGGAGATTTTGCATATTTTTCCATTTAACTGTTGAAGGCATCTCCGGAGATGTTCTTGGATGTACAGTGCATGATAGATAAGCACCATCAATGCCACACTTCCATTCAAAAATTTTCTGTGGCCCCATTATTTCTTGGCTTCAAACAAGCACTCCTAAACATATGGCATTAGGTTTATTTGGTTTCCCACTTGCTTGATTGCATGAGACAAGAGCTGAATTATAGTCTTCTGTGGCCCCATTGTTTCTTGGCTTCAAACAAGCACTCCTAAACATATGGCATTAGGTTTATTTGGTTGCCCACTTGCTTGATTATGAGACAAGAACTGATGCATATTTGGGAAGCAAAGTTGCACTAAACAAACCACTTCCTCAATATCAATCCTATTGATGTCCAAAAATGTTCTCTTTTTAGCTTCATGGCTTTCTTTCTTTAAGATCTATGACGCCATCTTTAGTCCATCTGAATGCTTCTCTAATCAACTCATGTTTAAATTTGATTGTGGTCCAATCTCCTTGTAAATCTCGTATTTTTGCTTCTGGCACTGAGGGCATATCCAATGTCGGATTCAAGGTGTTCATTACTTGAGTGCATCTTTCCAAATCCAGCTTGTAAATCAGTAGAGCAAAATATTTATCAATTCCTGTTTTTTCAAAACGTCCACAGTTGATGGAATTTTGTGGAGTATCCGAAAATCTTGCGACATTGTAGGGAACTATGTTGGAGTTAGACATCTATGGAAGCACGCGAACAGTAGAAGGAAGAAGAAGAAGCTTGGATCACAACACACATTACTAAATGTATTACCACTAGAATGTACAAAGATAAGTAGCCCATTAGGGCAATAGGCATATATACATGCCGGGGGAAAAAAACCTCCTAAAGAGGGAAAAAAGTGCCTCGGTGGTCCTAGAGTGTTCACACACATCACTACATAAATATATCAACAAATCCCCCCTGCGAGTGATGCAGTGAACAAGGAGCTCGCACTCATGTATAAGGAAGTGCCAAGCTATGTGGAAATCACTCCACAAAAGGAAGTAAGCCCAAAGCTTTGCGGAAAGCTTCAAACTGCTCCCTAGGTAGAGCCTTCATGAAAAGGTTTGCAATGTTCTCTTGCGTGGGCACAAATGCCAAGCTGATCTCCCCAACAGAGAACCTTTCCCTCACATAATGATAATGCACCTTAATGTGCTTAGTGCGAGCATGGAACACAGGGTTCCTCGCAACTGCCAATGCACTCTGAGTGTCAGTGAAGATGGTGGTGGCAGAAGACTAACCAACACCCAAATCAGCCATAAGGCATCTGAGCCACACATACTCAACAGTCGCTGTGACAGCTTCCCTATACTCAGCCTCACGACTAGAAGTGGCCACAGTAGGCTACTTCTTTCTGAAGCAAGATATACATGAGCTACCAAGCATGAAGTAAAAGCCACTAGTTTCACACGAGTGTCATAGCAATCAGCCCAATCAGAGTCAGAAAAATCATGAAAATATGACGGTAGTGATCCCCACTTGGGATAAAAAAACCCAAGTAGCCGAGCTCAAGTAGCGAAAGATGCGCTTAACTGCCTGCCAATGCTTGACTCCTAGGCAATGCATAAACCTGCTCATCTGTGAGACAGCACTTTGAATATTTGACCGAGTAATGCATAAGTAAATCAAGCATCCAACAGCCTGCTGATAGAGAACAGCATCAAATGCATCTCTAGCATCATGAAGACTCAGTCATAAACCTGTCTCCATAGGAGTGGCAATATGTTTACAATCTTCAAGGCTAAAATGCTACAATAATGTGTCAATATATTTCGTTTGACACAAAGTCATTCCACCATCAACATGCATAAACTGAATGCCCAAATAGTGATGCAAATGCTCCAAATCAAACATCTCAAATGAGGCATGCAAATCAGCCTTAAAATCAGCAATATGCCTCTCATGAGGACCAGTGAGTAGCATGTCATCAAGATAAACCACAATGATCAGAAGTATATCATTAGCACGCTTAACATATAAGGTGCTTTTAGTTGGACTATCCTCAAAACCATGTGCATAGATAGGCATGTATCTTTTCATACCAAGCACGTGGTGCTTGCTTTAAGCCATATAATGCCTTCTTTAACCTTCACACCTGGTTTTCATGCCCTTTCTGTACAAAGCCATGGGGCTGAAAAACATATACTTCTTCATGCAAATCACCATTCAAAAATGCTCTCTTAATGTCCAGCCGATGTACATTCCAAGCACGATGAGCTGCAAGTGCACAGATGCTACAAACAGTAGTCATACGGCAAGTAGGAGCAAAGGTTTCATCAAAATCAATGCCTTTTTCCTATGTATAACCCTTTGCAACAAGCCTAGCCTTATAACCTGTCAATTGTACCATCAGGCTTACGCTTCAGCTTGTATACCCACTTAGTACCAATGGCCTTCTTGCGAGGAGGCGTCACATAAAGGCCAAGTACCATTCTTCATTATAGCATCATATTTAGATTTCATAGCAACCATCCAATTTTCTGAATTTTGTGCTTCATCAAATGAAACACGCTCATTCTCATCATAGAGATTAGATGCAGCCATAGCATAGCAATTTGATGCAAAAGATGCACTATGAGAGCCTGAACAAGTACGATATGATAGAGGTGCATCTAATTTGGTGTCACGCAAAGTCTGCACCAACCATTTTGGCATAGTTTTTGCCTCCTCACTATCAGCTCTCTCATCAACAAGTGCATCATGTAAATCTGCATGAGAAATGGGATGATATGCATCATCTCTCATTAGGACCAGCACTAGATTGTCCACCTATAAAAAGAGGAAGAAAAGTATCACATATGTCTTTGGAGCTAACAGATGTCTCCTTACTACATGAAAGCAATGGCTGAATAGCATCTTCCACAAAAAACAACATCACGACTAACCAAAATGCGTTTACTCTGTGGATGATATAGAAGATAGCCTTTACTTTCAGAACTATACCCAACAAAAATACATTTTATTGCTTTATCATCAAATTTTCTACAATGTTGTTGAGGCACTAAGGCATATGCCAAACAACCAAAAACACGCAGATGAGCAACAGATGGCTTGTGATCATACCAAGCCTCATATGGAGTGATAGACTATGTGGTAAAGCCTGGCTCTTAACCATACACCTCGCCATCTCCACAAGTGACCTGTTCTTTCGTTCAGCGAGTCCATTTTGTTGAGATGTATACGGCACTGTACACTGGTGTTTTATCCCATGTTCAGCCAGAAACGCATTAAAATCAGAGGATATATATCCCCCCCCCCCGATCAAAACGGAGGGTGCCCATTTTACATGCTTACAGATTTTCAACCAAAACTAAAAACTGTTTGAAGCACATGAATACTTCGGACTTTGCCTTCAATGGATATACCCATGCATGCCTGGAAAAAGCATCGACAAAAGTCACAAAGTAAAGATAATTTCCAGAAGAAGGTGTTTGCATAGGACCACACACATCACTATGTACAAGCTGCAATTTTTGAGTAGCCCAAACTGAACCATCTTTTGGAAAGGGGAAACATTGCATTTTGCCCAAAATACAGCATTCACAAACATGTTTTCCGGGTGCCTCAATTTTGGGCAAAGAGGACACCATTTCAGATTTCTACAAGCATAGCAAACTAGCAAAATTCAGATGACCAAAGCGTGCATGCCAAAGCTTTGCATCTGACATAGCCTGAGAATCATGTACTGCACATGCAGAATCATTTACAGATCTTTCATAGTCTATGAGCTTATACCGCCCACAATATAAAATGCCAAAAGCAATAATCACATTGCCATTTGATAGATCATGAACCGTACATCTGTCATCAACAAATTTCACAACCAAGCCAAGCTTGGCTAATGCGGAAATTGATAACAAATTTTTCTTGATCTGCAACACAAACAAAGCATCGGACAAGGTGAAAGGACTACCATCAGCAGTAGTCAAAATGATCTTACCAACTCCCATAACAAGATAAGAGGAGTTGTTGGTGCATGTAATAGTATTCCTTGTAGGGGCAGGCTCAAGGGAAGAGAAGAAACTGCGCTGCGAGGTAATCTGTTTGGTCGCCCCACTATCAAAGTACTAAACATCTGAGTCTACTGCAGACATGCACTGCTCATGAGAAGATGGGTCAAAATTGCAAACAGTAGTAAATGCCCATTCTTCATCCTGTACAAGGTTAGCAGACTCAGTTTTTGGAGTAGAGGCCTCTGTATCAACCATTCCAGCCTCTTTTTTCTTTGCCCCTTTTGCAGCCAGTTTAAGACATTTCTTTATGATATGATCATTTCCTTTACAGTACTTGCAAAACAATTTCTGCTTTTCTGATTTCTTCTCATCTTTGTCTTTCTTCTTCGAATGTGCAGAATTAGCAGATTTCTGCTTACTAGTTGAAGAGCTCCATTTTCTTTTGCCCTTCTAACTAGCCAAGAAATCTTGATCTACAACACGCATAATGGACGTGTTCTACCTTAACTGATCTTCCTACAGCAGAACAGAGACTAACTCCTCAGATGAAAAGGCTTTTGGATTGCCTTTCATCATCAACCGAAGAGTAGAAGCAAAACCCTGATATGAATCAGGAAGACCATTTAGAACGGTATGCACAAGTGAGCTATCTGGTATAACCTCATCAACAGAAATCAATTGTTCCTTCAAGTATTTGATCTTTGTTAGAAAATTGTCCATAGAGTCACCTTCATTCATGTGCTCACTCTCCAACTGTTTTCGGAGGTAAGCAACATGAGCCTCATTCCTAGCTTGGTACAATGTGGTAAGTGTATCCCAAGAATCCTTAGTTGTTCTGCAAGAGTGTATGTGACGAATAATGGCACCTGAGCATCTCTGCCATCCCAATAAATCTGCTCTGTAGTAGGTGCAGTAGAAACCACACCATGAATAGGAATATGTAGAATATCATCATCTTCGACACCGTTTGCATCAGCTTCAGTACCTGCAATTGTAACAGTTGTAGGTGTGATAGGACGTTTTTCAACACCCTGCACAAGGTTCCATAGTCCTTTTGCAATCAATACATGTCGCATCATATAAGTTCATAATGGGTATTTGGTACCATCCAAATTATCCTCAACATCCAATATACGGAATATATCATTGCTTTCGGCCATGGCCGGTGACTAAAATACCTTGATGCAGAAAATTGATTGTATCTCAAAAAGTTGAACAGAACTGCCCAGACGAATTCTACTAGACCTGTAGCAGACTTTGAGACACTTATACTGGCAAACTGAAATCGGTATATACCTTTGGCACAAAAAAATGAAATAGCCTCCACAAGCACTGCGATAGTGCATTTGGAGGCCAAATTGAGCTCAGATCGAAAACACGCTAAGTATGCTCACCAAAATTCATTTGATTTTGAGACTGCAACCGGAGAGGTATTGATGATGCCATAGATGAAGCGGCGACCTAATCTGATACCAATTGTTGGAGTTAGTCGTGTGCGGAAGCATGCGAACAACACAAGGAAGAAGAAGAAGCTTGGAGCACGACACACAATACTGAATGTATTACCATTAGAATGTACAAAGATAAGTAGCCCACTAGGACAATAGGCGTATATACAATCCGGGGGAAAAAAACCTCCTAAAGAGGGAAAAAGTGCCTCGACGGTCCTAGAGTGTTCACACACATCACTACCTAAATATATCAACAAACGAATGATCCCTGCTAACTAGAAATAGGTGCTCTCCCACTGCTTGATCTTCATGATACCAATGTCCCTTTTCCTTGGATATGCTTTTCAGGAAAAATTCCAAGATTTCTTCTTGCATCGTTGCTTCAGAATCTTTGGAAGCCATCTGCACTTGCAATGCAATTGAGGATTGGTCTCAAGTATGAAAAATTTCCTCCTCTCTGGTTGTGTTTAGTGATTATTGTTTCTCTTGAATAGAATTCCCCCTCACTAGTTTTAGTAGAACATGATACCTAACCATCTATTTTTTCATTTTCTTATTTTCATGGTTGAAAGAAAACATAAAGATTAGTTCATAGCCAAAGCAATTATCGATGTACATCAGTCTTATTTGCACAATTATGGTACAAGCTAAGTTCTATTCGTGTATAGGAAATGTGCACCACTGTCTTTGTTGAAGAAGTTGTGTGTCGAATGCATGGCCTTGTAGGATGGCCCTATTGTTGGAGTTAGCTATCTGTGGAATCATGCTAACAGCACAAGGAAGAAGAAGAAGCTTGGATCACAACACACAATACTGAATGTATTACCACTATAATATACAAAGATAAGTTACCCATTAGGGTTATAGGCATATATACAAGTTGGGGGAAAAAACCTCCTAAAGAGGGAAAAAAGTGCCCCGGTGGCCTTAGTGTGTTCTCACACATTACTACCTAAATATATCAGCAAATCCCCTCTCAGAGTGATGCAGTGAACAAGGAGCTAGCACTCATGTATAAGGAAGTGCCAAGCTATGTGGAATAAATCCACAAAAGGAAGTAAGCCCAAAGCTTTGCGAAAAGCTTCAAACTTCTCCCTAGGCAGAGCCTTCGTGAAAAGGTTTACAATGTTCTCTTGCATAGGCACATATGCCAAGTTGATCTCTCCAGCAGAGAACCTTTCCCTGGCATAATGATAATGCACCTCAATGTGCTTAGTGTGACAGATGAGCAACAGATGGCTTGTGATCATGCCAAGCCTCATATGGAGTGATAGACTATGTGGTAAAGCCTGGCTCTTAACCATACACCTTGCCATCTCCACGAGTGACATGTTCTTTTGTTCAGCAAGTCCATTTTGTTGAGATGTATACGGCACTGTACACTGGTGTTTTATCCCATGTTCAGCCAGAAATGCATTAAAATCAGAGGACATACATCCTCCCCCCCCCCCCCCCCGATCAGAATGGAGGGTGCCCATTTTACATGCTTACAGATTTTCAACCAAAACTAAAAAACTGTTTGAAGCACATGAACACTTCGGACTTTGCCTTCAATGGATATACCCATGCATGCCTGGAAAAAGCATCGACAAAAGTCACAAAGTAAAGATAATTTCTAGAAGAAGGTGTTTGCATAGGACCACACACATCACTATGTACAAGCTGCAATTTTTTAGTAGCCCAAACTGAACCATCTTCTGGAAAGGGGAAACGTTGCATTTTGCCCAAAATACAGCCTTCACAAACATGTTTTCCGGATGCCTCAATTTTGGGCAAAGAGGACACCATTTCAGATTTCTACAGGCATAGCAAACTAGCAAAATTTAAATGACCAAAGCATGCATGCCAAAGCTTTGCATCTGACATAGCCTGAGAATCATGTACTGCACATGCAGAATCATTTACAGATCTTTCATAGTCTATGAGCTTATACCGCCCACAATATAAAATGCCAAAAGCAATAATCACATTGTCATTTGATAGATCATGAACCGTACATCTATCATCAACAAATTTCACAACCAAGCCAAGCTTGGCTAATGCAGAAACTGATAACAAATTTTTCTTGATCCTCAACACAAATAAAGCATCGGACAAGGTGAAAGAACTACCATCAGCAGTAGTCAAAATGATCTTACCAACTCCCATAACAAGATAAGAGGAGTTGTTGGCGCATGTAATAGTATTCCTTGTAGGGGCAGGCTCAAGGGAAGAGAAGAAACTGCACTGCGAGGTAATCTGTTTGGTCGCCCCACTGTCAAAGTACCAAACATCTGAGTCTACTGCAGACATGCACTGCTCATGAGAAGATGGGTCAAAACTGCAAACAGTAGTAAATGCCCATTCTTCATCCTGCACAAGGTTAGCAGACTCAATTTTTGGAGTAGAGGCCTCTGTAACAACCATTCCAGCCTCTTTTTTCTCTACCCCTTTTGCAGCCAGTTTAGGACATTTCTTTATGATATGATCATTTTCTTTACAGTACTTGCAAAACAATTTTTGCTTTTCTGATTTCTTCTCATCTTTGTCTTTCTTCTTCAAATGTGCAGAATTAGCAGATTTCTGCTTACTAGTTGAAGAGCTCCATTTTCCTTTGCCCTTCTAACTAGACAAGAAATCTTGATCTACAACACGCATAATGGACCTGTTCTACCTTAACTGATCTTCCTACAGCAGAACAGAGACTAACTCCTCAGATGACAAGGCTTTTGGATTGCCTTTCATTATCAATCGAAGAGTAGAAGCAAAACCCTCATATGAATCAGGAAGACCATTTAGAACGGTATGTACAAGTGAGCTATCTGGTATAACCTCATCAACAGAAATCAATTGTTCCTTCAAGTATTTGATCTTTGTTAGAAAATTGTCCATAGAGTCACCATCATTCATGTGCTCACTCTCCAACTGTTTTCGAAGGTAAACAACATGAGCCTCATTCCTAGCTTGGTACAGTGTGGTAAGTATATCCCAAGAATCCTTAGCTCTTCTGCAAGAGTGTATGTGAGGAATAATGGCACCTGAGCATTTCTGCCATCCCAATAAATGTGCTCTGTAGTAGGTGTAGTAGAAACCACACCATGAATAGGAATATGCAGAATATCATCATCTCTTTTGCATCAGCTTCAGTACCTGCAATTGTAACAGTTGCAGGTGTGATAGGACGTTTTTCAACACCCTGCACAAGGTTCCATAGTCCTTTTGCAATCAATACATGTCGCATCATATAAGTTCATAACGGGTAGTTGGTACCATCCAACTTATCCTCAACATCCAATATACAGAATATATCACTGCTTTCAGCCATGGCCGGTGACTAAAATACCTTGATGCAGAAAATTGATTGTATCTCAAAAAGTTGAACAGAACTGCCCAGATGAATTCTGCTAGACCTGTAGCAGACTTTGAGACACTTATACTGGCAAATTGAAATTGGTATATACCTTTGGCACAAAAAAATGAAATAGCCTCCACAAGCACTACGATAGTGCATTTGGAGGCCAAAACGAGCTCAATGCGAAAACATGCTAAGTATGCTCACCAAAATTCATTCGATTCTGAGACTGCAACCGGAGAGGTATTGATGATTCCATAGATGAAGTGGTGACCTAATCTGATACCAATTGTTGGAGTTAGACGTGTGCGAAAGCATGCGAACAGCACAAGGAAGAAGAAGAAGCTTGGAGCACGACACACAATACTGAATGTATTACCATTAGAATGTACAAAGATAAGTAGCCCGCTAGGACAATAGGCGTATATACAATCCGAGGGAAAAAAACCTCCTAAAGAGGGAAAAAGTACCTCGACGGTCCTAGAGTGTTCACACACATCACTACCTAAATATATCAACAAAGGAATGATCCCTGCTAACTAGAAATAGGTGCTCTCCCACTGCTTGATCTTCATGAAACCAATGTCCCTTTTCCTTGGATATGCTTTTCAGGAAAAATTCCAAGATTTCTTCTTGCATCGTTGCTTCAAAATCTTTGGAAGCCATCTGCACTTGCAATGCAATTGAGGATTGGTCTCAAGTATGAAAAATTTCCTCCTCTCTGGTTGTGTTTAGTGATTATTGTTTCTCTTGAATAGAATTCCCCCTCACTAGTTTTAGTAGAACATGATTCCTAACCATCTATTTTTTCATTTTCTTATTTTCATGGTTGAAAGAAAACATAAAGATTAGTTCATAGCCAAAGCAATTATCGATGTACATCAGTTTTATTTGCACAATTATGGTACAGGCTAAGTTCTATTCATGTATAGGGAATGTGCACCACTGTCTTTGTTGAAGAAGTTGTGTGTCGAATGCATGGCCTTGTAGGATGGCCCCTATTGTTGGAGTTAGATATCTGTGGAATCACGCTAACAGCACAAGGAAGAAGAAGAAGCTTGGATCACAACACACAATATTGAATGTATTACCACTACAATATACAAAGATAAGTTACCCATTAGGGTTATAGGCATATATACAAGTTGGGGGAAAAAACCTCCTAAAGAGGGAAAAAAGTGCCCCGGTGGCCTTAGTGTGTTCTCACACATTACTACCTAAATATATCAACAAATCCCCCCTCAGAGTGATGCGGTGAACAAGGAGCTAGCACTCATGTATAAGGAAGTGCCAAGCTATGTGGAATAAATCCACAAAAGGAAGTAAGCCCAAAGCTTTGCAAAAAGCTTCAAACTTCTCCCTAGGCAGAGCCTTCGTGAAAAGGTCTACAATGTTCTCCTGCATAGGCACATATGCCAAGTTGATCTCCCCAGTAGAGAACCTCTCCCTGGCATAATGATAATGCACCTCAATGTGCTTAGTGCGAGAATGGAACACAAGGTTCCTCCCAACTGCCAATGTGCTCTGACTGTTAGTGAAGATGGTGGTGGCAGAAGAATGACGAACACCCAAATCAAGCATAAGGCATCTGAGCCACACACATGCAACAGTCACTATGAAAGCTTCCCTATACTCAGCCTCACAACTGGAAGTGGCCCTAGTAGACAGCTTCTTGCTCAACCACGATATGCATGAGCTACCAAGCATGAAGCAAAAACCACTAGTGAACACATGAATGTCATAGCAACCAACCCATTCGGAGTCAAAGAAAGCATGCAAATCTGGCGGTAGTGATCCCCCCTTGGGATAAAACAACCCAAGTAGTCGGGTACCACTCAAGTAGCGAAAAATGCGCTTAACCGCCTACCAATGCTTGACACCTAGGCAATGCATAAACCTGCTCATCCCTAAGACAACAAACTGAGTATTTGGCCGAGTAGTGCATAAGTAAATCAAGCATCCAATAGCTTGCTGATATAGAACAACATCAAATGCATCTCCACCATCATGAAAGACTCAATCGTAAACGTGTCTCCATACAAGTGGCAATAGGTTTACGGTCTTCAAGGCCAAAACGCTGCAACAATGTGTCAATATATTTCATTTGACACAAAGCCATTCCACCATCAACGTGCATAAACTAAATGCCCAAATAATGATGCAAATGCCCCAAATTAGACATCTCAAATGAGGCATGTAAATCAGCCTTAAAATGAGCGATATGCTTCTCATGAGGACCAATGAGTAGCATGTCATCAACATACACCAAAATGATTAGAAGCACATCATTTGCATGCTTAACATATAAGATGCTTTTAGTTAGACTGCTCTCAAAACCATGTGCAATCAGATAAGCATGTATCTTTTCATACCAAGCACATGGTGCTTGCTTTAAACCATATAATGCCTTCTTTAACCTGCACACCTAGTTTTCATGCCCTTTCTGCACAAAGCCACGGGGCTAAAAAGCGTACATGTCTTCATTCAAGTCACCATTCAGAAATGCTATTTTAATGTCCAATTGATGTACATTGCAACCATGATGAGCTGCAAGTGCACAGATGCTATGAATGGTAGTCATTCGGCAAGCAGGTGCAAAGATTTCATCAAAATCAATGCCTTTTTCCTACGCATAACCCTTTGCAACAAGCCTAGCCTTATACCTGTCAATTGTTCCATTAGGTTTACACTTCAGCTTGTATACCTACTTATTTCCAATGGCCTCCTTGCCATGAGGCAAGTCACATAAAGACCAGGTACTATTTTTCATGATAACATCATATTTAGATTGCATTGCAACCATCCAATGTTCACAATTTTGTGCTTCATTAAATGAAACATGCTCAATCTCACCATAGAGACTAGAGGCAGCCATCGCATAGCAATTTGATGCAAAAGAGGCACTATGAGAGCTTGTCACACAAAGTCTGCACCAACCATTTTGGCATAGCTTTTGCCTCCTCAATATCAGCTCTCTCATCAACATGTGCATCTACTTTGTTGTCATCCAACCATTTTGGCATAGTTTTTGCCTCCTCAATATCAACTCTCTCATCAACAAGTGTATCATGTAAATCTGCAAAGTCCACACCAACCATTTTGGCATAGTTTCTGCCTCCTCAGTATCAACTCTCTCATCAACAAGTGTATCATGTAAATCTGCAAAGTCTGCACTAGCCATTTTGGCATCGTTTTTGCCTCCTCAATATCAGTTCTCTCATCAACAAGTACATCATGTAAATATGCATCAGAAATAGAATGATCTGCATCATCACATGAAGCCTGTAAAGGCTAAGAAGTTGCCTCATTAGAACCAACACTAGAGTATCCACCTGTAAAAAGAGCCAGCAAAGTATCATACATATCTTTGGAGCTAACAAATGTCTCTTTCGTACATGAAAGTAAAGGCTAAATAGCATCTTCCACAAAAACAACATCATGGCTAACCAAAGTGTGTTTAGTCTGTGGGTGATACAGACGATAGCCTTTGATTTTAGAATTGTACTCAACAAAAATAATTTTACTACTTTATCATCCAATTTCCTAGGATGTTGTTCAAGCACTAATGCATATGCCAGACAACCAAAAACATGCAGATGAGCAACAGGTAGCTTGCAACCATGCCAAGTCTCATATGGAGTGATAGATTGCAATGCTTTAGTGGGACACCTGTTAAGTACATATGCTGCACACATAACAGCCTCAAGCCAGAAATTATGTGGTAAAGCCTGACCCTTGACCATACACCTTGCCATCTTCATGAGTGACATGTTCTTTTGTTCAGCAAATCCATTATGTTGAGGTGTATACAACACTGTACATTGATGTTTTATCCCACGTTTAGCCAAAAATGCATTAAAGTCAGAAGACATATATTCCTCCCCTCCCCTCCCCCTCGATCAAAACGGAGGGTGCTCATTTTACATGTTGACAGATTTTCAATCAAAACCAAAAACTGTTTGAAGCACATGAACACTTCGGACTTTGCTTTCAATGGATATACCCATGCATGCCTATAAAAATCATCAATGAAAGTCAAGAAGTAAAGATAGTTTCCAAAAGAGGGTGTCTGCATAGGACCATAGACATCATTGTGAACAAGCTGCAATTTTTGAGTAGCTTGAATGGAACCATCTTTTAGAAAGGAGGAATGCTGAATTTTTCCCAAAATATAGCCTTCACAGCCATGTTTTTTGGGTGCCTCGAGTTTGGGCGAAGAGGATACCATTTTAGAATTCTGCAAGCATAAAAAACTAGCAAAATTAAGATGACCAAAGTGTGCATGCCAAAGCTTCACATCTGACATAGCCTGAGAATCATGTACTGCACATGCTGAATCATTCATAGATTTTTCATAGTATATGAGCTTATACAACCCACGACATAAAATGCCAGAAGCAATAATCATGTCGCCATTTGACAGATCATGAAGCCAAAAACAACTTCGTGTTTGTGTTGTCGCCAAGATTTGAACCCGTGGTGGTTGGTTAGAAGACAAGACATTTCACTTAGTCCAAGATGCCATGTGCTTCTTTATTGTAGGGTACTCTAAAGAAAATAACTTATGCTAGAGTTAGTTGAAGATTTTGGACCTATTATTACTTGTTTCCAACAATCCTCCCTTCAATGTCACAATGTTATGAGATTCAATAACCTGCAAAATGTCCTATGAATATATCTCTTAAATTATTTCCATTGAATCCTTAGCAACATGTGCATGAATCTAGATACTTCTGAAACTACAAACTAAATGTCTGGACATGTATTACATAGATATATAAAGCAATCAACTATTTGACTATATAATGTAATGTAGCTTGACTAAATGTTTGGACGTGTATTACATAGATATATAAAGCAACCAACTGCTTGACTATATAATGTAGCTTCCAATTGTAATGACACATCCACAACCATAGGTGTCTTCATAGGCTTGGAATCTATCATCTCAAACCTTTCCAATAATTTCTCAATGTATTTTTATTGTGTCATGTAGATACACTCATCTATGTACTTGAACTCAATCCCAAGATAATAATGTAAAATACCTAAGTCATTTACATCAAATGTATGATTAAGTTGTGCTCTTAAAATATTAAAGGTCTAAATCCTTGGATACTTTCATGATCATATCATCAACATATATAATAATAATAAACAAAATATCTTTCTCAACTTTAAAATAAAGAATAAGATCTGCATCTAAGTTTTCAAAATCAATAGATAGAAGATAAACATGTATCTTCTCATACCGAGCTCTTGGTGCTTATTTTAGTCTATACAAAGCTTTGATAAGCTTGCATACTAAATGCTCTTTATCTATCTCTTCAAAACCTTCTAATTGTTGAATAACAACATCTTCATGAAGATCACCATTAAGAAATGCAATTTTTATATCTAACTGGTATACTTTCCAACCAAAGAATGCAGCTAAAAAAAGTATTATCCTGACTACTGTCGTTCTAGATGTAGATGCAAAAGTATCATCATAGTCAAGACCTTTCTTTTGTGCATAACCTTTGATAAATAATATTGTTTTATACATATCTATAGTACCATCTGCTTTTCTTTTGATTTTGAAGATCCACTTCACACCAATAGCTTTCTTACCTTTTGGTAACTCACAAATCTTCCATATTTGATTCTTATGAATAGAATCAATCTCTTTTTGCATAGCTTTCTTCCACACATGACTATGTAGTGAATCCTTAATACTAGCTGGTTCACTCTCAACTGAAGTAAGAGCTAAAATATTATGAATCTCAAAATGTTCTATATAATTTACAAGGTCTTATTTTTGTCTCTTTGTTTGACTTTTGGCTCTTCCATTGTATTTCTTTATATCACTATCCTTCAAGGTTTCATATAACCACTTTAGCATATCCTTGAAGAGTGGTGAAATCCCTTTTGGTTCTTTAGTATTTTTTTCTTCTAGAACTTTAGAACCTTCTTCAACTTCATAAGTCAAAACTTCAAGAGGTGTTGATGATGGACTAGGTACGGGTGTAGGTAATGAAATTCTCTCTTCACCTGTATCAAGTGCATCTTTTAGGGTTTGAGAAGGTTCATCGCCCCCCTTGTATGGTTGAATGTAAGAATTCCAATTCCTTCTAAAAAATGCATAATTATCTTCTTTATGAATTCTAGAATCTCTTCCTTCTTATCATAAACTTTATTTTTTGCTATATATGCATTGCATGAGAGTAGAATATCACCTGTTTTTAGAATATAGAATCTAAATCCTTTGCTTTCAATTACATAACTAATAAAGACAGCTTTAATGGATTTTACATCAAGCTTACCATGATCCTTCTTCTCAATGTGAACATAAGCTAAGGAACCAAATACTTTGAAATAAATCACATTGGGTTTCTTCCCATAATAAGCTTCATAAAGTGTGATAACCTTTAAAGCTTTTATGGAAGACCTATTCAAAATGTGATTAGTTGTTGTACTGCATCAAACCAAAACTTGGGGGAAAGCTTTTTGGATGGCATCATACTATGCATCATTTCAACAAGTATCCTATTCTTTCTCTCTGCAACACCATGGTGTTTTGGTGTGTAGTCAATAGTGAGTTGATGAGAGATAACTTTGTCCGAAAAAACTTAAAGTCTTTAAACATGTACTCTCCCCCTCTATCACTTCTCAAAATCTGGATCTTTGACTAACTTTCATTTTCGACCATAGCTAAGAATTTCTTAAAAGTAGGAAAAATCTCTAACTTCACTTTAAGACCATAAATCCACAAATATCTTGAGAAATCATCAATGAATGTAAAAAAGTACCTAAAACCTTGAATAGAGTCTGTTCTCATCGGACCATTCATATCTAAATGTATGATCTACAACTTCCTTGTGGTTGTGATGTATCCATGCTCCTTGAAAGGTAGTTTGTGAAGCTATCCTTCAAGACATCCTTCACATGATTCTGCATCATTTGGTAAAGCAAAAGTAGGAAAACTCTCCACCATACCTTGATCTTTGATATGCTTGAGAGATTTGTAATCAATATGGTCAAATCTAGTATGCCATAACTTCATGCTCTCCTTAGGTGTAGTAGACCTAGCAATATTAGCATGACTAATTTCAGATAACACAAACATGCCACTTTTTTTTTCACCTTGAAGTAGACAATGCTCCTTATCAGGTGAGAGGATCTGACATGAATCTTTCTTAAAAACAACTTTATAGCCATCTAACAAGAAAGTAGAGATAGAGAGAAAATTCTTCATGTCTGGTACATAAAGAACATTGGAAATTCTGAAATTTCAACCTCCTCTTGACATAAGGTCTACTTCTCCAACACCAACAACATCAAAATCATGACCATCTTCAATGGTCACTCTTCTACCTGAAGAGTTAAAACAATTCAAATGATACTTTGTCAAAACATTTGTCGAGTTACTTGGACATTTTTCCTAGAACTTGGACGTTTATGGGACATTGAGATATTTGAACTTCAAGTGAAGTTTAAGACTTAAAAAAGAATGCACAATTCAAATGATACGTTTTTCCACACACATGAGCTGACGTGAACACAAATGATGTGTTCTTCTGATTCATGAAGCTGCCCCTTGATTTCCCTCATATCTAAACCACTCATCTTGGATGAAGCCCTCGATGAGGGAGCTTGGTCTTGCAGTATGTCAATGTGAACTAGAACATTGCAATGAGTGGAAGCCTGAGGGGTAAGTTCTATGTGAGAACATTTGCATACTCATCGAGGAGAAAGTAAAAAGTTGGGTGCCCAGTTTTTTATTCATCTAACTAGGCTGGGTCCACCTCTAGTTCGGGTTGAGTGGAGCATGCATATGTGTGAGATCCCACCTTGATACATTGATTTGCTCAACTGTTTTGCCGAAATTAGTTCAGTGGGATGTTCCAAGGATGTTGCTCATGCATGGGATTCCAATTCCCATTAGGACTTATGTTGATGCTTCTATTTCGGTCTTGGTTCCTCCATTGGAGAGTTAATCCTTTAGCAATCTACCACAATGGACTAGCCGTTCTGATCTAATAACATTTTGTCTGCACCTTTGCAGGCGTAGTTGATCATACATTGATCCATAAAGTATAATCTGATAATTGCCTCAAAGCTTTCCATTGGTGTGATGAGAAATTCAAAGTAGTAGAAACATTGACCAAGATAAACTGACATGGTTTTGGCATGATGTACACGGTTGTCTTGGGCCTTGGCCTTGAGCAAAAATGACCAATGTCTTGAAGGGTTTATTCAGAGTAAGACCGAGGCACTATACATATTCGGGTGTCATGAAGTTATGTGTGGCATTGGTGTCCAACATGATTGGAACGTTTAACCCTTTGATTGGTGTCCAACATGATTGAATCAAGACATGATGCATTGCAAGTGTAGAACCCGGATTGCATTGGGCGTGGAAGAATTTGATTCTCCACTTTAGATTTTTGTGACTTTTGGTTGGGACATTGATGCCTCATTATGCCAAGGGCCTTTTGTGGAATGGACTATGGAGTCGTGTTGGCGTTGTTGGCATGTGCCATCAAGGTGATTTCTTTGGCAATGCCAGCAAACTAGTCACGAGACTCATCAAGCCTCACTGAACTTGCTTCGGGAACTTTGCCAAGCCATGGGATGTGGGTAGAGAATGTTGGTCGATGCCTTGAATCTTCCCTGACACCTTTGGTTCACTTTCGGTTCCCTTTGAGACTTTGAAGAACTTGAAGAGGCATTTGAGTCCCATCTCCTCACTAACCCCTTGTCATTGGACTGGCTCTGTCAATTTGAGTAGGCATAGTTCAACATTCCCGCTATGCAGGCGGCCTCTTTCCATGAGTGAGGATTCTACTTCTCTACTTTGTTCCTATACTATGGGGAGCACCCAAAAATGTAACAGTGTAGTCTGTCCACATCTGACATGTATGAGATGTAGAGCATGAGCTTGTGATATTGAGAAATATAAGGTGTGATATACTTCTCTTGTCATAAGTTGCATACTCGTCCTTTGTTTGGAAGAATTCATTCCGAGGGATGAAGTAGTCAATGAGGTGTTGACCACCATGGTTACTGCAACCTCCTCAATACTTGTCAAGTGAGTTAGGCTTGAAAAAGCCAAATGAATATGGATCATCACTATCATCCGATCATGTTTGGTTGAGAGAGGATGGATTGACTAAGGTTGGTTCCGGTTTGACGATTGGTTTGGGGTTCGGTTGATTGGAGGCTTGTTGGACTTATTCTTGAACTATGTTGGTTATTGTAGGGTTGATATCTAGTTGGGAATTAACTTATAGTTTTCATCCTAGAGAGGGTTCGATTGGAGGTTAAGGTGGACAATTTCGAGAAAGAGTCCGCTTATCTTGGCTTCAAGGGCTTCTCATTGTTAGCGATGACGATGCCTTCGTTCGATGACATTCGCGTTTGGCTCGCCGTCTGTATTTAGCCCGTTGCCACAGTGTTGATCCTTGTCGACCATCGTGGTAGAGAGCCCAACAACAACAACCAGGTGCAATGGCGGTGAGAGGATGACATGGGCAACGAGGAATGATGGTGGCAGCCACACAGTGATGGAAGCAACCAGGCATAATGATGACGGGCAGGCACGGTGATGGGATAACACGTTGACTGATGGAGGGTGCAATGATAACAAGTAGGTGTGCTGACGGTGGAAGAGTGTGACGGCAAGCAAACATATTGACTGGGAGAGAGTGGTAGTGACAAGAGGGGGCACCTTTGGGGGGAAGGGGGCTGGCACCTTCAGGGATGGGAGGGGGCACCTTGGAGAAGGCGGAGGAAGGCACCTGGGAAGAGGGTGGGAGGGTAAGGAGAGCATGCACGCTTGGTGATGAGAGGGCTTACCCAAGATGGGCCTAGAGGGCTTACCCAAAATGGACCCCGGACATTAATGGCACTACAACTAGCATGATAATCCGCCCGTCTAAAAGCTTTCCGTGGACTCACTCCTTGATGTCAATTGAAACGTGTTGAAATGCTTCGAATGTCCAAGGTTAGCAAACAGGAGCCCAAGGCATGTGCAAGAGAACACATGACACAAGTGAGCACTTTGCCAAAAGAAAGCTTTTTATATTACTTTCAAACGAACATACAACCAAAGGCAAAAAGAGGGTTCCGATGGGGATTAGAAGGTTTTGCAAGAGCATTGCACAAGTCAAAGCCACAGGGCAAACCATCCAAACCCTAAAATGTGTTGGATAGAAATACAAGGGCTTTAAACAATGCAGAGGGCTCACAGTGATAAATGTGGCAAACCTTGGACGATTATTTAACCTCAAAAAGGGAAGTTGTTTGCACATGTGAATAGAGCCCATATGCAAGTATACAATGAAAATATATGGAACACTTATCCCATGGACAACATAGTCATGTGATTCAGAGAAGAGGGATTTACAAAAAAATCATGGCCTAGAATTAGAAGTCTACTAGATACTTCGTGCAATCAGCTTCGTTTATGCTGCCCAGGCAGATCCTTGATTTATGATACCTAATCAAAAGATGATATGAATGAGACAAACATTGGAAATCCATTTTCTCTTTCAAAATTAAACCTTGTAAGCAAGTTGCTTGCATCGAGCACCCACATGGCCATACATGTAGACATGTGGACCACATAACAGAAATGACATATACAAGTGATTCAGAAAGGCTGAAAGAGTTACAAACCCAAAAGGTTTCCCACCAGTTCTCTATAGCTCACTTTCTTCTTCTTAACTGCTTCTTCTCCAGCTGTACTTACATGGCTGGAATGATGATGAATCTCTGATTGCGAGATTCCTGCACCACAAGATTCAATCTTCTGAATCTCCTGCTCAAAAATTTCACAAACTATTCCTGTTGTGCACCTGCTGTTGCCAGTCTTTAAAGAAGAGTCTGAATGATCATCTCCTTTGCTTGTTCTGCAAATGCTTGACATGTGTGCACTTTTTGAGAGACTACATAATGAATACAAATCCTTGTCATATGACAACTCACAACTTCCAATCGTGTACTCAGCATTGCTATTCCAAACAGGTCTTTCAGAAAGTGTATCTGGAGAGATAGCATCTAATTGAGTCTCTATGTCTGGTCCTTCTGGTTCATTTTTGTTTAAATTGGATAATTCACTCTTGCGCACCTCTGGAATAGTCCCAGCAGAAGGGGAATTCATAATCATAACCTTGCTGTCCTTTTCAGAATATAGCCTCCGCTTTGAGGAATTCCTGTGTGTGCCAATCATCACTTCTTCACATTCTTCATCTACTATCCTCATATTCCTCTTCTTATTTAGCTTTGGAGCATGTGACACAGAATTGTCGTTCTCCATTGTCATGGTAAAGATATTGCTCACACCACATAAGAGGCTATAACTTTCTTCATTAGGTCTGGCATTGCCAACAAGGGCATCCTCTAGCCATGTGTGCTTTACAACATGCAGTCCCTGAGCCATAAGCAAGTTTCTGTCCACGTCGCATGTCACACTCTTGACCACATTGCTGAAAGAGATGGGATGTTCATTTGATGTATAAATAATCATATGTGTGGCATCTTCTAACTTACTTGTTACTTCTCCTTCATGCATTAATAAGTCAAGCTCTAATCTTTTCAATGTTATTCCTGTGACCACCTGGGAATCAGAATTATTCGAATGAATTGGATTGTGGAAGTATATGCGACATCCACAAAATTTCCCATAACCCTCCTTTCGGCAATATTTCTTTTGGAAATGGCAAATGTCCTCTTTATCCACTGAAAGAGAGCATCCATTCATCTGTTGAAATAATTGTTTGAGGTCATCAGCATCAATATCCTCAAAGTAACTATCACCATATTCATCTATGCCTTCATCCAACCTCAATTTTGAGCTTTTTGACAAATGTAGGATATATTTTGGCCTCAAGGGTAGAAGCACCTTTTGATCTACACAATCTATGACCCAATTTTGATGAATAATATCTTTTCTTATTGCTGCTGCTTGATATTTGATTCCTTTTTTCTCTCCAGCTATCACATGTGTGACTGAATCGCTGAGGTTCATTGCAAAAGAACCCCCATTCTCTACAACCAGCTTATGAAGAGAATCCCTGGTGAAGGGGGGTTGAATATTCACAAAATGGAAAGATACACCCTTGAAAATGAGGGATTCCTGCTTCACATGGGACACATCTGTCACGTGCATGTGCAAAGGGACTAATGACAAGGATGGCATAGTCTTCTTTGGCTTTGTGACCCTGGCTTTTCTTGGTTTCCCATGCTCCTTCATGTCACCTATATTCCCATTATGACAGTGGATAAGCTGAACAAGTGAATCCACATCAAGGCAATCATACCAAGGCTTGTCATACCGAATCCGGTTAGTCCGTGGGAACCTTAAGCTGTAAGGAGCAGCAAAAACCTCTGATTTAATTGTCCTAATGTCACTTGTTATCTCTAGAATGAAAGATTTCTCAGGTTGCTCAACCCAAAAATCTGGGCGCTCTTTAGCATGGTTTGTTACTACATAAAAACTTGGTGGCTTTGTATTTTTTCCAACCTCCCTCAGGTAAGGTTTCAACTTGTTCACAAGGACATCACGTTCATCATGGCTCAGCCCTGAACCCACCTTACAAAAGGAAAGAAACCTTGTAGGGTGACTACCCTGCCTTGACTTCTCTGCAATTCCTAACAAGAATTGACCAATTTCACCTCCACAATTGCCTGAACGCAAATAGCAGCCGATGATCAAGGCATCCAGATCACTTTCAGCATGCACATAATCAGGTTTCAGCTTGATCCATTTCCCACTACGATCACCAGGTTCCCACTTAGAGTCTAAATCTTTGAGCACAATGCCTTCATCTCTATTTTCCACAGTCTCTAGAAAAAACTTGTTGATTTCCTCTGGACTCTGTACCAACATTGACCACAAGGGTTGGTCTTTCAAACCGCACCCATTACCTGGTAACAAAAGTTCTAACGAACCCTTCAATGGCTGAACTACTTGCTTTAACAAAATTTGCCTTTCTGATAAACTCTGATGAGTTACACTGCAATCCCCACAGTATAGAATGTCAAATGCAACAAAACAAAGCTGTTGATCTGATACCAAGCCATTCTTTGATGCCCTTGCAACTTCTTGATTGGACCCAAATTCTGCAAAACGATTGGTCAATCTGTTCCAGACCAACATTTCACCATCCAAAATGCATTTTTCTACTTTAATTTGATTAATTATTACAGATGACATGCCATCTGTGTATTCCTGATGGTCAATGAAACTCCGAGAGTAAAAATGCACCTCATTCCCGTCCTTGTGAATCTGAATTCTGTCTCCATCAAATTTACATTCAGCCACAATTCGCTTACCTCTGAGTTTTTTCCATGCTTCCTCCACACCACTGACTCTTGATGCTAGCTGAGGCCTGACTGGCTTGCCAACAATGATATCCTGACGCTTAAATCTTTGATTCCGATCCTTCAACTTTTCAGAGACCATCTTTAGGTCGCAGGTCACATTGAATAAATCCTCTGCATCGGGATGGAATTCATGCAAGATTGTCTTCTCACTAATCCCCAATTTCAACTCTTTAAGGATGAACATGATGATCCATCTCATCTCATGGGCATTGGTTTTTTTGATAAGCTCAGAAAGAATATTTGTCTTTGCATCTCTGTTTTCAGCAGCAGCCAATTTGTCAAGGTAATCATTCACATGTTCGATAGTTAATTTACCTGAAGACGAACTTTGCCTTCTATGAAGGATCTCCGCCCCTACAAGGGGAAAATTTCCACCATTCATCCCCTTTTTCCAGTTCACTAGCTTCTTAGCATCTTCAGAATCCTTCGACAATCCTAAAGCTTCAGCGATGCATTTTCCCAGCACAGCTTCTTTCAGCCCATAAGTACCTCTCTCTTTGTCTAGACCAGGTAAAATGAGGCGCAGAGCACTGTAAAACTCATGGTCCGTATAGACGTGATCAAGAAATGTGCGCAGATGCTTGCGTTTTAGGGCGTTTTTCTTGCTTCTAGCCACAGCGTCAAGCATGTTACAGATGACGCTAAATTGGACCGTCTTGTCGCACATGATGGAATGATAGCGTTATCAGTGAAAAACGTCTTCACCTGATCGTAAGCTTACCTTCCTTTCTTCTTGTTAAGAACGCCGATGCGTTTGGAAGAACTGATCGTCCTGATTGCTTTGTCAGGCTTAGAATGGAAGTGAAAGAAGAATGAGGCTCTATCAGCCTTGCGGAATGGCCGCATACAACAAGCCCTACAAAACAGTAGAATGAGAACCGAGTAGCTGCGCCAAGAGGAGAAATGGGACCTGTTTCATACGCATTGACGAAGCTCAAGTTCTCAACGTCTCTTCGCGTATGGTTCAGCGAGAGAGAGAGAGAGAGAGAGAGAGAGAGAGAGAGAGAGGACTTGAGACTTAATGACACCGGAAGCCGAGGGACAACGGCCTGATAAACGTGAGATGCGACTTGAAACTTCCTTGAGACGCCGAGAAAGCTTCAATGATACTAAAGCTCTTTCAATATTGTTACATGCATTTTATGATAAGGCTTAGGTCCCTTATGTCTCTCCTAAACACATGGACCTCCGGTCAACCGAAGTAGCGTCAATAGAGTGATTCGAACGGATTGTCACTCCATTAATTTTCCCATGTGGATCATCCGATTTTTTTCTCACATGATTTTGTAAAGTAAAATGTTTGGCTATTGTTGTGAGGGCTTAATTCCAATAAGTTGAATTTAAGAATAAGTTTGTGTGTTCTTAATATCAATAGTTGTGGTGTGGCCTAGTGGTTACAAGAGTTGAGTCTCTAGTAATACATTGGGTTCAAACCTTGCAAGAATCAAGGGAGTAAATGAGTTTCACTCTAGCCCAAGCCAAAGTTTCAGCTTGAGTTAACTAAGACACTTGAAGCTAGTTAAAATAGACCTTATTCTCCCCTACACCATGCAAGATTTGAACCTAAGACCTCCTTCTAGATGCTCCAACAACTTAACCATTAGGCCACACCACTTCACTTATTTTAAAACATATACTTAAGTTTTAACTTCAAGACTTTAGGCCTCCACAAGACTAACCAAATGATGTTAGATTTTAGATCTGTTTGAACCGATTAGGCGCTCATTTGCTTTGTGACATTCTTCCCGTTGGAAAACATTCTTATCCTTGAAAGTAGAGCAATAAACAATTGTAGGCATACCCGCTGGCCTGTGATCCAAACAACATCGATCATGTTTTCATCTATATGGTGGAATTTATGCCATATTCAAAGTGAATAGAGGTGAATCTTCTATGATCAAAACTTACTTCCAAAACATTTTCCAATCTATATCCAAATGATTCAAAACACCATCATCAAATGACACGTAGTGAATTGGGCAGGAATGTTTTCTAGGTCCACCATTGTCATTCTGTGATGGCATTTCAAATCATTTGGGCAAGGATCACATTTGGGGATAAGTTCATTCTGGTTATAGTAGATTCCCCTCAATTCATTTTGAATCCAAGGTGAATCCCACCACAGAAATGAAAACATGCTCCATATCGTCTGGATCATGGGCTTTTGGATATGTCTATAGTTGTTTATAATGCTATTTTTGTGGATGAAAAATCTTTTCCAAGCAAGGAAGAATCCCATAGAGTAAATGAGTGTCCAGTCGATTCATATGGATCTAAAATCGAACATCATTTGGTCAATCTCATGTAGGCCCAAATTCTTGAAGTTTGACTTAAGTATAAGGTTTCATTCGCTTGTAAAAAACAAGTAAATTGGTGTGGCCTAATGGTTAAGCCATCCTAGCTTCTAAAAGGAGGTCTTGGGTTCAAGTCCTACAAAGAGTAGTGAGAGTAAGGTATATTTTACCCAAACCCAAGCCTAAGCTTCTAGAATGCTCTAGCTGTAGTTAATTGGGATACTTGGAGCACATGTAGTTACATGGACGACACTTGGATGGATAGTATCAACCTAGGAGAGTCATCATGTCCTTGGAGAGAGCTATATATAGAGGCAAAAATTTTGGAGGAGATTCATCTCTCTTGTAGGAAATGGTTGTACTCATAGTCTTTCTTCACATTGGTATCAAAGTATCTAGCAAGAGTTCTTGGGTTCAAGCCTTGCAATAAGCAAGGGAATAAGGAAGTTTTACCCTAGCCCAAGCCAAAGGTTCTAGAAGGTTCAATTATAGCTAGCTAGGACACTTGGAGCTCATCTAGTTACATTCTCCAAGTTTAGGACCTAAGTGCCAAATCAATGAAGTAGAAATGAAGTATTTCAACGACGATGCACCACAGTGCGCTCTCCTTCTCAAGATCTCCACGATGATATGCTCGGAGTAGAGAACCAAGCTCTTGAGGCCACACACAGTACTTCGCACAGATGCTGCAGAATACACAGAAAACACAGTACACAGGGAGCACGAAGACAGACTTCTTAGGTCTCACAAATGCAGTAGAACATACAATCTGTGGCTGACCAGGACACTATATGTTTTATTAAAGAACATATACAAAGAAGTGTCCAGTGGCCATTTGGCCTTTCACATGGACACTAACGGTAATAATCTCCCATCAAAGGCCAATATGGCCAAAGTAACTATGGGAGAAAAAATAAAGAATGATAAAGAATACCTGAGTGTAAGTATAGAAACTATACCTCCCACCTGATGGGCATGTTACACAGTAGACAAGTGACTGTGTAAGATCAGGAATCAAGTAACCCCCATCAAGTGACAACAGTGTCGAAAGCTATCCTGTGGTAGAGCTTTAGTCAAAGCATCTGCAGCATTATCTTGAGTGTGAACCTTCTCAAGAATAATGCGCTTAGTGGCTAAGCAATCTCTAATGAAGTGATATCTCATCTCAATGTGCTTGTTCTTTGCATGATAGACCTTATTCTTAGCCAAATCAATGGCACTCTGACTATCACTGAGCAAACGAGGTACATGCTGAGGTAAACCCATATCACAAGCAAGACGAGAAAGCCACAACGCTTCCTTACATGCTTCACTTGTTGCAACATACTTTGCTTCTATGGTGGAAATAGTTGTACATTCTTGAAGACGAGATCTCCAAGAGATAGCACCTCCAACAAAATGAAAAATGTACCTTGATGTAGACTTACGATTGTCTACACCACCAACATAGTCAGAATCTGTGTAACCAATAATGGATGCTTTCTCTCTACCTAAGCATAGACACTTGTCCTTAGTGCCACTCAAATATCTTAAAATCATCTTGGCTGCTTCCCAATGTTTCTTGCCAAGATTAGACATATATCTGCTCACAACTCCCACTGCAAATGCAATCTCTAGTCTCGTAGCTACTATAGCATACATGAGACTACCAACAACAGACTGATAGGGAATTTTGGTCATGAATTCCTTTTCCTCATTTGATTTGGGGCAATCATCGTTGCTCAATTTCACATATGTGGGTAAAGGTGTACTCAATGTCTTTCCACCCTGCATATTGAACCTGTGAAGTACTTTGGATATGTACTCACTTTGAGACAAGTATATGCATCTTTTACTCCTATCACGAGTAATGTGCATGCCAAGAATATGTTTGGCATCCCCCAATTCATTCATATCAAATGTCTAACTCAGAATTGACAAATCATAAGAGGACTTCCCAGCAATCAACATATCATCGACATAAAGTATCAAGCATATCAAGCTGCCATTTGAGCATCTCTTTGTGTAGAGACAATGATCCTCATTACTTCGAGAATAGCCTTGAGACTTCATAAAAGCATCAAACTTTGGGTACCATTGTCTAGGGGACTGTTTAAGTCCATACAAGCTCTTATTAAGCTTACAAACTAGACTTTCCTTGCTAGGAACTACATAACCCTCTAGTTGTTCCATATAGATCTCATATGTAAGATCTCCATGCAAGAAAGCAATTTTCACATCCATCTGGACTAGCTCTAAGTCCTCCATTGCAACGAATCCAAGCAACATGCGCAAGGTAGTCATCTTGATCACTAGAGAGAAGACTTCCTCGAAATCAACACCATGTTGTTGCTTAAAACCCTTTGCAACAAGTCGTGCTTTATACTTTGGAGAAGCACTATCTGATGTGAATTTTAGCTTATATAACCATTTACATGGTAAAGCTTTCCTACCATTTCAAAGGTACTAAATCCCAAGTACCATTCTTGTGAATAGAATCCAACTCACTCTTCATGGCATGCTCCCACTTGACATGATCCTCTGTCTGCATGGCCTCTTTGTAGCAAGAAGGCTCACGGGCATCTGTTAGCATAACAAAATCTAAACTTGGAACATATCTATCAGGTGGATGTGAGACACGTGAAGAACGTCTCAATGGTTGCTGAACAGGAACATGTGCAGACTGATCTGAATGGACATTCTCTTGAACATCCCTATGTGCAACATTTGTATGCATGCTAACCGGAGGACTAGTATCCTCAAACACCACTCTTCTCACTTCAACCTCCTTAATGGGTTGTTTATGCATCTTAGACTCATTGAAAATGACACCACTACTTTTGATCACTGATCGTGTTTCAGGATCCCACAAGCGATATCCAAACTGTCCTTCTCGACCATATCCAAGAAAAATGCATTTCTTTGACCTATGGTCCAACTTTTGTCTAAGATTCTTGGGTATATGAACATATGCTTCACACCCAAAAACTCGAAGATGGTTATAATATGGTGGCTTCCTTGTCCATAACTCTTGTACCACTTTTTGACCTTTGGCAGTACTCGAAAATGATTATAATATGGTGGTTTCCTTGTCCATAACTCTTGTGCCACTTTTCGACCTTTGGCAGTACTAGGTGAAAGGTTAATCACATGAACTATAGTCAATACTGCTTCTGTCCAAAAGCCATGTGAGAGGTTTGCATGATGCAACATAGAGACTACTCTATCTTGAATAGTTCTATTCACCCTCTCAGCTACACCATTCTGTACTGGGGTATAAGAGCTGTAAACTCTCTACGGATCCCTCTAGACTGACAGAAAAGGCTGAATTCATGTGAGGTATACTCACCCCCGTTATCTAAACGTAAAGCCTTAAGCTTAGTTCCTTTTTCAGTCTTAACTGAAGCAAGCCATTTTCTGAAAGTAGGGAATACCTCATCCTTCGATTTGATAGGATATACTCAAACTTTTCTAGTAGCATCATCTATGAAAGTGACAAAGTAGAGAGAACCACCTAAGGACCTAGTGGGCATGGGACCACACACATCTGTATGAACGAGATCTAAAGGCTGAATTGAAGAGTCAATGTGCATTCTATGCACATTTGTGGTTTGCTTTCCATATTGACAATGCTCACAAAATGAAAAATCGGAGAAAGATAACACAGGTAGGTAGCCAGAACGAGAAAGATTTTCCATTCCACTATGAGATATATGGCCCAAACGACCACGCCAAATACAAGCCATAGGCTATTGAGTAACATCTACCAAGTGTTCTTTCTATGATACAAATAAAGGATAAAGTGAGCCAACTTTGCTTCCTTTTGCAATAACCATATTGCCCTTTGACATGCAAAAGGACTAAGCATAGAAGACCATCTTGTAACCAAGGTCATCAAGTTGACCAACTGACATTAGACTACATGATAACTGAGGTACATGGCGTACATTATGCATAGTAAATTTTGAACCATCAATGAAGTGCACAACCACATCTCCAATCCCCACAACATCACACAGGTAAGAGTCACCACTCACGGTACCAAGAGACTTTGCTGCATAATTAGAGAACCATTCTCTGTGTGGTGTCACATGGAAATAAGCACTAGAATCTAGTAGCCATGTGTGGGAAAGAGAATCAGCCATAAGCGCCTCAGATGGCACAATACTATAAAGTGTCAATACATCAGCATCATCATAAATAGCATTAATTTCTTCAATCTTCATTGTTGGCAGTAGCTAGAGGCACAGATGACGCGGAAGCATGTGAAGGCGGATCACAACAAAGTAGTGGGGAGCCAGACATATTATTTTTCAAACAAATATGTTTTATAGATACTTTTCAAAAACTCCCAATAGTGATTTTCATCACTCTTGTACCATATGTAACATAGAACAATTACTTTTGTAATTAGTAGCTCCATTTTGTGCAAGCCGAGGAGTCCTCGAGCTTGAGGAGCTTAGGTAGAACGAGCCTACCAATTTTGGTTATTTTTAGACTTCGTTTAGACCTTCAAATAACACCTAGCACCTATTTTTTAATTATGTTGGTCACTAGATGTGAAACCGGTCAAAACTAGTCTAGAATCTATAAAAAGAGCTAGAGAGCTCATTTTTGAGGTTAGCTAGTGTTAGCTAGTGTAGACTTGTATGAGCTAGTGTGAGCTTGAGCTTGTAATTGAGATCTTGAGTAATAGAGTCTATTTTCCTACCTTCCATTGTGTCTTGCTTGTCTCATACATGTGTGTAGGTGTGTGTGCATCTCTATGCTTCTCGCCTTCACTCTCACTACAGTTCACATTCATGATCTTCATATCACTCCTATCTCTTCCGCGGATTGACATTAAGGAGGTGGAGCTTCTAACGTGGTACTTACCATTGTGCTAGAGCAACACCAAATTTGGCGTCATTGCCGGGGATCGAGTCTAGGACGAATATGTGATGGTAAGAGTATAGCAAGAAGTAGTGTTGGAAGGTAAAATTTTCAGTTTTTGTTGTTGTTTTTAATTAGTTTTTTGTGTTTTTCACCTCCTCTGCACTCCTTCTTCACCACCGCATCATCTTCTTCCACTCTGAAAAATTCAAAAAATTCACCATATCCACCCATTCTCCTCATTTCCCCTCATTTGTGCATGCGATAGAGAGAGAGAGAGAGCGTGCGCTTTTATGCTTGTATGTGCTTGTGTGTTTTTGAGTTTTTTTGCAAGTACAGTGCTCCAGAGCAGCAGGAAAGCTTCCAAAAGATAAAAAATGCACACAAATCCACATTTGCATTTCCAAAATTGGCATTTTGGTGGACCATCGTGATGGGCTCACGCCATCGGGATTGTGTCATACCATCGCGATTGGCTCATGCCATCGTGATGGCTCAACCGGACCATCATGACAGTCTCACACCATCGCGATGGTTCACTTGAGCCATCGCGACGATCACTGACCATCGCAATGATCCCGTTGACCCCTCGCCATCGCGATTGGCTCATGCCATCATGACGACTCATCTGCCATGTGTCAAGATAGACCATCGCAATGATACCAAGTACGCCATCGCGATGCGTCAAAGTTGGACCATTGTGATTGGCCCAAGCCATCATGCCCCATGACCATCACGACGGGCTCACGCCATCGCGATGGTTGCGTTGACCATTGATCATCGCGACGGGCTCATGCCATCGCGACAGTTGCGTTGACCGTTGATCATCGCGACAGGCTCACGCCATCGTGATTGTTCGCTAACCAGACCATCGCGACGCCTCGCGCCATCGGACCATCACGATTGTACCACGCCATCGCGATGGTTCACTTGAGCTATCGCGATCGTTCACTTGAGCCATCGCGACGGTCTCATACCATCTTGATTGTCCTAGGCCATCGCAATTGCTCACCCAAAACGAAAAAATTTAGGGTTTCATTTTGTGCAAATTTGAGGCTATTTTGAGAAAAATTTTGGGTGATTAAGCTCATTAGAGATCCCTTAGCTCATAAGTGAAGAAAAACCTCATTGTCAATTTTTAACCCCGAGAGCCTGAACGTTCATATTTTTTTCATTCGAAACCGTTTTTTGAGCTTTATAGCTCGTTAGAAAGCCCTTTACGAGTACTACATGAACTCAACTGTTTTTTTTTTAAGAAGACATTATTTTAATAAGATAATTTGAGTTTGACCCATTTGTGGGACTAGAAAAGCCAAGGGGCATTAAAATTTTGGGTGAAGGAAAAAGGGACTTAAAAGCTGTATATATCAAAGTGCTTGATCCTAGGGAAGTGCCACTTCTTGGGCAACAAAGCAATCAAAGGTGCTGACTTGAGGTTGGAAGAATACTCAATCCCCTCAGTCAATTGTTAGCTTAGGCTCAATGGTAGCATTGTGGATTAAATTAGAACGACGATAGGAACGCATCAAGTCCAAGAGACTTAATTTTTTTGTCCAAGACTAAGATAAAAGTGTGCGATACGAAAACCTAAAGAATAGAACTTAAGTCTGACAGAACGAGAACTCAAAAGTACAATGAAAAGTCGATTCCTGACGCATACAGTGAGACAAGACAATAATTCAAAGGAATTAAAATGAAACAAACAGCAAAGAACAAAGAACCATTGACGATCAGAGAGTGCTAGGAAGTAAATTCATGAACCTTAGATCGGGCAAGCATATAGGTAAGTCAGACCGACAAAGCCTGAGATCATCAGAAGCAAGTGTAGGAACTACTGCACATTCGTGGGCACAAAAATTGAATAGTTATCCTTACGAGTTGAGGGATACCAGTGAATCGGAAATGGATTTTAGCATAGAAAGACCAGAAGGAGGGTTAAACATAGCATATCTGGAAAGATCCGAAGGACCCTATAGAACTCAATTAGAATTTGTCCGAACCAACCACTTAGGTGCTCACATCTATGAGGATGGTTTGCGAAGACAAGTGGTGCAAATGCACAATCCGGATCAACCCATTCGATTGGAATGACCACTAGTGAAATTCGAGAGAGATGCATACATAGACAAGGAAGGAACAATGTACATCATAAGTACTCAACCAAATAATACCAATGAGTTTGGTGTAATTCAGTTAGAGACGGAAGCGAGAACCCAAGGAAAAGAACCAATAGGAGAAGAACCAAGGAAACCTAGAGGGAAATCTATACTAACAAGAGTAATAATCCCATATTGGATCCCTCGGGACAATAGAAGCATAGAATTGTATTTAAATAAGGAAACTCACGAAGCATTTTGGAGGTACAAAATGGAACAACCTAGTGAGGTAGGCTCCATCATGATCTATGAATTCAAGGACCCCAGATAGCTAAAATGAGTAAGAACTATCCGAGAGCAGATTAGAAATCGAGAGAACTTAACTTTGCATGAAGATGGTAGAAGCACAAACTATGTTCGTAGCCTCTCGATATCTTAATTGGAATAACATGGCCAAACCTGAATTACACTTTCAAGGACTACTAGAGAGGCTAGAATACTTGATCAATAGCAACGAGAAAAAGAATCAGCATATGAGCTCTATTATTTCGGAGACACAAGAAAGGAATGCACCATCCCTGTCTCAAGTACCAAATATAGAGGGTGAAGACAACCTATCTTCCATAAATATTCACACAAATTTTTAAGAGAAATCAAAGAAGAGAAGTGGAGAAAAGAACAAGGAAGCCATCCTCCTATTCAAGAAATAGACAACTTGCAAGAGCGATTTCCCCAAGACATTCCCTCTATTTACGATGATGTAGAGGAAGAGCAACTGAGTGAACACACAGGTTTTGAATCCAATTCTTTGCAAGAATTACCTCAGTTCACAGGACCTTGGGAAGCCAAGTCTATTAGCATGAGAGCACCCACGATAATAGTGAGGAATGAAGAATCAGTAATCCCTAGGAACACAAAAGTGATAAAGAACACCCAAGTACAATGTCACCTCACTCTAGAGGAATTGTTGAAGGTTAAACCAGAATTGTGGAAACACGTATCAAATCAATTCCCTAAGCTTGCTACTACTCACTTGCAGATAGGATCACATAAGAAGATACCAGAGATACCCGTAGAAAGAATCGGAGACGTAAGCGAGGGAGAGGAAGGTAACTATTGTATAAATACCAAAAACTACTCTAAGAGAGACCAATCTAAACATTCTAAGTCAAATCAAACCCATAAGGGGTGAGAGATGCACGTCTCCACCCAACCAACTCCACCCATATATATACCTCAAGGCCAAGGGGGGAAATGTGAGGAGAGCTTCCCAAGTGTCCTCTCCACATGGATGCTAATCCAAGGCCTTCTAACCTTGGAAATCACATGGAATCACATGCCTCTCACATGGATTCTAAAAGGATTTCTCCCAAGCTTGTACATATAATTCTCAAGGCTTGAGAGGCCTCCCTAAGGGTTAAATACCATACCCTTAGGAAATATCAATCATAAGGGTCAAAACCCTTCAATTGGGAGTAAATAAATCCAAATAACTTAAGGGTTCAAACCATGCTCTTGGAGACACTTTTCCAAGGGTTTCCCAATAGAATCCAAGGGTTCTCCAAGTGGTTTTGGACCCTCAAAACCCATGTCTTTGGCCACTTTGACCCATAGTTATACAACATTCTTCCCCCCTTTAGCATTTTCATCCTCAAAAATGTGTGTAGGTATATTATGTGGAGTATTCCCCTGTGCCCCATGATTATTTTCCATAGATCATGGTCTTCATCTCTCTGATTCGCCTCTTTGTTACAATGGAATTCTATCCCATACTGGATCTAAAAAGAAGGGAATCCTTTTGTGGACTAATCCCTACCCAAATCATTATGATATTACTTAACTTTTCATGTGAAACACTAAGTTAAGATTGACTGAGTCAATCTTGGATAAAACACTTAGTTGACAAACACAACTAAGCGAGATAATATCTTTTAGAATAAAGATGTATCAAGAGATATTCAAAAAAATATTGACTTAGTTGTTTATGTAATTGGGGTTAGACTAAGTTACTGCAAAACATCTTGTTGATAGGACAACAAGATAGTCAATCTCCTAAAGTAAGAGATTTATACTAGACTTGGTATTCCAGTCTATAGGAGTCTCAAGAGAATGAAAAGGACTAACTTCTTAATTAAGATATTTGAAGCATCATAGTTTAAGAGTAAAGTTGAACATCATCAAAGTTCGATGGCTCGAGACATCGATGTTTTATACCACTAGAGTTTGGTAAATGGATGATGGTTTAACCTTACCCAAAGGATCTTCTTGAGAATTTAGATTCAATCTCATAAAGATAGAAACAATGCTTCGAACATTAGCTAGAGTTTTGAGTCTCATGTGATTTGACTCAAATCAATTTAATATTTCAGAAGTTGAACCGATTACATCGAGTTTTGTGATGGAGAGTGTTAATCTCCAAAAGAATAACCTACTCTTATGATTAGAGCACCTCTATACCAAGAGTAAGTCAAAATCTTCACCAAATTAGAGGTTCAATCTCCAAATTATCAAAAGTTGAAAAATTCTGTGAAGAAGATAGAACACAGAAAGTCTGCTGCACAATTTCTTCTCATTGACCTATCAAACATGTAAAGTTTTCTATGAAATTTTGTATGGAGTGTCGCCTAGAAGTTGCGCACCTCCTCCAAGTTAAATTTCTTCAAAAGGTTTAGTATAACTTGAGAAATCAACTTCACAAGTTACCTATGTCTAAATCTGCACTTCTGAGAAGTCGATTTTGACACCCCTAACTTCTAACACATAGTTCTATCAATCTCGAAGCCGTTTAAACAAATGCTTGTAGATACAGGCAGCTTATCTTCTAACTTAAAGATTAAGTGCTTGCTTGCACAAAACTTTAAACTGTGGAGTGAGAACTGACTAAAAAATCAAGATCGAAATTTGCGCCTGTTTCAGAGAACTGTGAACACTCATCACATATAAATGTTCCTATTAACAATTCTCCTAGCCTGTTTACAATTAGACTCTGAAACTCAAGTCATAGACTCATTAACTATGAACTTAGATATCCTCAAAAGTATTTCACAAATGATCTAACACAGACGGAGCAGACACAGAAACATCGGGCGCAATATTTCTTCGATTACTCAGAAAATTACAGTTGAGTGATGAGAGGAAAACTCAACTAACATTTCACATGTCTCATGACATCTAACTTCTCCTTTCTTGACTTCTATACTCACTCATCTATTCTTTCATATGCTCTCATATCACGCCTTGACATTTTCAAGGTATTTATAGAGAAATTTGTACAAGTCTATGACTAATCAAAGATCTAAGTGAACTATAACTATACTAATGTACATATGTGTACATTCCTCATATCCTCTGAATGTATCCTTCTTCCAAGCTTCAAGAATTGAATCTTCCTTCATTCTTTAATCTTCCAAACATTCAATTGGTGATTGGTCTGCACCAACAGCTCCCCCTCAATCATCAATTGAAATTTTTCTTATCTTCTTTATGCCTGCCATGTCTTTAAACTTTTGTAGCTTTGGTCCATCCAAGCTCTTTGTAAGCATATCAGCTATCTGATCTTTAGTTGAAGTATGTATAACTTCAATCTCCTTATCCATCACTTTCTCTCTTAGAAAGTGATACTGAATCTCAATGTGTTTGGTCCTGGCATGAAAAACAGGATTAGCAGCTAAATACAATGAACTCATGTTATCTCCATATATAATTGGTATCCCATGCACAATGTCAAAACTCTTCATCAAAGTCTTGAGCCAAATCACTTCCTTTGCAGCTTCAACCATGCCTTTATATTCAGCTTCTGTAGAAGACAAAGCAACTGTATGTTGCTTCTTGGAATACCATGAGATAAGTTTATCTCCCACATAACACATGTATCCATGTTGACCTTCTATCATCTGGATTACCTGCCCAATCTGCATCACTATAAATTTTGATATTTGTATCTGATGTAAACCCATAATACAAACCTTCATTGAGTGTACACTTAATGTACCTCAACACTCTTTGTCCTGCAATCCAATGTTCTTTCCTTGGGCAATGCATGAATTGAGACAAAACCTTTACTGCATATGATAAATCAGGTCTAGTTAAAGTAGCATAGATAAGACTACCAACCAAACTCTGATATTGTCTCATGTCCTTGAATTCTTCACCTCCAAATTTACTCAATTTGTGATTCACCTCCATTGGTGTAGGTGCTACCCTGCAATCATCCATTTTAAACTTGATTAACAAGTTCTTCAAATACCTTTCTTGAGTCACAAATACTCCATGTTGAGTATATGTAATCTCCATGCCCAAGAAGTATGACAAGTCTCCCAAGTCACTTATTTTGAACTCCTTTTCCATTTGCTTCTTGAGTCTTTGTATTCCTTCTTCATCTGTACCTGTAAGGATTATATCATCAACATATATGCACATGTATATGAAACCATTATCACTTGCTTTGACAAGCAAGCTACTATCTGCTTTAGACACCTGAAATCCAAGTTCTTTCAAGAACTTTACAAGTCTATAATTCCATGCCCTTGGGGCCTGCTTTAAGCCATACAAAACTCTCTTGAGCTTGCACACATGATCTGGATACCTTTTATCTCTGAACCCTTGAGGTTGCTCCATGAATACATCATCTGAAATATAACCATTCAAAAAAGCATTTTTCACATCAAGTTGACATAACTTCCAACCTTTACATGCAGCAATAGCTATAAGTGTCCTGATGGTTGTCATCTTTGCCACAGGACTATAAGTCTCATCATAGTCAACACCATATGTCTGAGCAAACCCTTTGACAACAAGTCTAGCTTTGTACCTAGACACACTTCCATCTGCAAATCTTTTTGTCTTATAAACCCACTTACATCCAATGATCTTCTGACTATTTGGTTTAGGAACCAAATCCCAAGTTTGATTTTCCAATAGTGCATCATATTCTTCCTGCATAGCTTTCTCCCATTTTTCCTTACCTTTTGCCTCTTCATATGTAGAAGGGTCTTCATCTGTTTTAATCATGTAAGCATAATCTTTGGTAGCCAGAAATGAAGTATCATAGCTATACCTTGTAGGTTGCCACCTATTTCTTGATGATCTTCTGAGTTCTCCACTCCTTGAGGTTTCTGGTTCTTCACACTCAGGATCAAATCTTGGCATTTCTTCAACTTCACCCTGCACTTCATTATTCTCTTCTTCATCAATTATTTGAATCTTTGACTTACCTTTCTTTTGACTCACTTCTTCTTCATCACCTGTATTGATATTGATTGTACCTGCATACCAAGTACTTTGCTCATCAAATGTAACATCTTTAGAAACCATGAATTGTTTTGTAGATGGACTCCACAATCTATAACCCATCTGCTTATCATCATAACCAATGAAAACATATTTTTCAGCTTTAGGTTCCAATTTGTGTCTTAATCGTGATGGCACATATGCATATGCCACACATCCAAAAACTCTGCAATGATCCAAGGTAGGTCTCTTACCCCACCAAGCCTCATATGGTGTCATACCCTGCAAGGCTTTACATGGTAACCTATTGACCAAATAAGTAGCTGTATTTACAGCCTTAACCCACAAATAATTAGGGTAATTTTTCTCCTTCATCATGGATCTTGCAAACTCAACAAGTGTTCTATTTCTCCTTTCTGCTACACCATTTTGTTGAGGAGAGTACCTGCAAGTAACTTCCCTTTTTATACCTGCATTCCACAAGTAATCACTAAATTCATTAGAGAAATACTCTCCCCCTCCATCTGACCTTAATCTCTTCATCTTATGACCTGTAATTCTTTCTGCATATGCATGATAGTGTTTAAATGTATTAAACACTTCTGACTTATCTTTGATCACATAAATAGTGATCCATCTAGTAGCATCATCAACATAAATCACATAATACCTTGACCCATTTATACTGAAATCCTTTGATGGTCCCCACACATCTGTATGTACCAATTCAAGCTTCTCTGAGTACATAAAACCATGCTTGGAATAGGAATGCTTATGAGCTTTACCTAATTGACATGCCTCACATTTGTATGTCATATATTGACCTACAACATTAGGCAATCCAAGCACTGAACCATTGTTAATCATGTCTTTAATACCTCTTTCATTGAAATGTCCAAGCCTCTTGTGCCAAAGATCTAACTCAGAGATCTTATGTCCTCCATATGTGAACATAGCATGACCAATATTGCCTTGAATCTTCAATGTAAATAATCTTCCTTCTTTCTTCCCTGAAACAATCTGTTTATACCCTTGACTAGGGTCTTCCACATATACTCCATCATTAGTGAACCTTACTTCATATCCCTTTTCAACAATTTGTCCTACACTTATCAAATTCTTAGGAATTGTAGGAACATACAGAACCTTACTCAATAAGGTACTACCATCCTTAGCCTTCACTGATCCAATTGACTTCACATTGTGCTTTGTGTTGTCACCTGTTTGAACAACATGATTAAAAACCTTATTCTCCAAATCAGTCATCAAAGCTATATTACCACTTAGGTGATTGCTACACCCTGAGTCAATGTAGAAGACTCTTTGATCTTCACTCTGCCTTTCACAAGTTGCATTCATTATCAATGTTGAATCCTCCTTTTGATCTGAAGCATAATTGTAGTAGGTATTGTTATATTGTTGACTTTGGAAACCTCTACCTGCATTTCTTCCAAAGTAACCCCTACTACCTCTGCCTCTGAAATTACCTCTTTGATTTCTGCCACCTCTTCCTCTTGCATTACAGTTTTGACTTTATCCATTATTACTCTGAGTATTGTGCCAACAATCATTAGCTAAGTGATTTGTCTTACCACAAATCCAGCAAGCTTTGCCTCCATCTTTGTTGTTCCTGCCTCTTCCTCTACCTTTGCCACCTCCTCTTCCTCTTACGAACTTGGCTTGACTAGTTGTTCCTTCATCTTCATTTGCTTGTTGCTTTCCTTTGCTATTCTTCTTCTTGTCCTTTGAGTACATTGCATGACCTGCACTCTTGTCACCATCTCCTTTAATATCCTGCTCAAATGTTAGCATATGACCTAACAACTGATTTAAATCAGGAGTGAAATGATCAAGTGATAACTCTGTAGACAAAATGAATGGCTTCCATTTGTCATCACCTCTTAAACCTGTAAGGATTTGCCTTACCAATTTATCTTCCTCAATGTCTTCATCAACAGCTCCTAATGCATCTGCAATGTCTTTCATCCTTGTTACATAGTCTGAAATAGATTGAGAAGCCTTCTTCTTAAAGGTGGTAAACTCTGCCCATAAGGATGCCTTCCTTGACTTAGTAGTATTCTGGAAATGCTCCTCCAAAGCATTCCAAATATCAGTTGCACTTTCAAGACCTCGAATATGAGGTAACAAGTAATCATTGACTGCCATATAGATAATGCTCCTAGCTTGAGCATCTTTCTTCATCCAATTTTTCAAATCTGCTAACTCTTCCCTAGTTGGAACACTAGGATCTCTGAACTCTAGCTTCTCTTCTTCTCCTGTGATGTAGACTATTAAATCTTTGCTCATAAGATGAGCTTCCATCCTCATTGACCATGCAGGATAGTTTTCCCTATCCGATTTCTCTATCTGAAGAGAATCTCCCATCTTGTGTCCACCTGTGTATTGAAATCTTCAAGCTTTATGAATGATATATGTACCTTTGCTTCAAATTAGACTCCTTTTGTCTTTCTTGATGTCGTATGGTCTCCTCCTCAAGCTTTGCCTTCAAGCTTTCACCTTTTAGTTCTTCAGTTGTTGAATTTCTTGAATCTGCAGCAGTCGGGATCCTCCTTTCCTTGATTTTGATGTCTCCTGCTCTGATACCACTGATGGAGAGTGTTAATCTCCAAAAGAATAACCTACTCTTATGATTAGAGCACCTCTATACCAAGAGTAAGTCAAAATCTTCACCAAATTAGAGGTTCAATCTCCAAATTATCAAAAGTTGAAAAATTCTGTGAAGAAGATAGAACACAGAAAGTCTGCTGCACAATTTCTTCTCATTGACCTATCAAACATGTAAAGTTTTCTATGAAATTTTGTATGGAGTGTCGCCTAGAAGTTGCGCACCTCCTCCAAGTTAAATTTCTTCAAAAGGTTTAGTATAACTTGAGAAATCAACTTCACAAGTTACCTATGTCTAAATCTGCACTTCTGAGAAGTCGATTTTGACACCCCTAACTTCTAACACATATTTCTATGAATCTCGAAGCCGTTTAAACAAATGCTTGTAGATACAGGCAGCTTATCTTCTAACTTAAAGATTAAGTGCTTGCTTGCACAAAACTTTAAACTGTGGAGTGAGAACTGACTAAAAAATCAAGATCGAAATTTGCGCCTGTTTCAGAGAACTGTGAACACTCATCACATATGAATGTTCCTATTAACAATTCTCCTAGCCTGTTTACAATTAGACTCTGAAACTCAAGTCATAGACTCATTAACTATGAACTTAGATATCCTCAAAAGGATTTCACAAATGATCTAACACAGACGGAGCAGACACAGAAACATCGGGCGCAATATTTCTTCGATTACTCAGAAAATTACAGTTGAGTGATGAGAGGAAAACTCAACTAACATTTCACATGTCTCATGACATCTAACTTCTCCTTTCTTGACTTCTATACTCACTCATCTATTCTTTCATATGCTCTCATATCACGCCTCGACATTTTCAAGGTATTTATAGAGAAATTTGTACAAGTCTATGACTAATCAAAGATCTAAGTGAACTATAACTATACTAATGTACATATGTGTACATTCCTCATATCCTCTGAATGTATCCTTCTTCCAAGCTTCAAGAATTGAATCTTCCTTCATTCTTTAATCTTCCAAACATTCAATTGGTGATTGGTCTGCACCAACATTTTGGTTGTTCCTTCTTGATTTTCCAGACCTTGGATTTAACTTGGAAGGAATCTTCAAAGTCACTCCTAGATCAGGTTTAGCTAGATGGAATGGATAACCAAATTAAACATCAAAAGATGGATGTTTTGTATAGAACCCTTTCAATTTCAGAAGACACTTAAGTTTAAGAGAATTCATTCATCCATCTAATATTGCTTTAAGATCAATGGATGAAGAATCTAAAAAGTTCTCTTAAAAGAGTTTGATGTAAAACTCTTAGGAATCGTTTATAGATTCTAATAGTTCCAAACAAATCAAGGCTTTTGAGAAAGTCTTGGGAAAATCATTTTGAGGTTGGATGCCCAAAGAATTGAAACTTTTATGCTTTTAACTTCCTGTGAAGAAGTCATTTCCTATCTTAAGCTTAACCTTAATCTCTCTCTTGTTCCATGAAAACAATGCATATGGAATGTCATTTATTGATTTTGCATACTTAGTGTATGCTAGAAACATATACATCTTTACTCAAAGATGCTTAGCATGCATAAGATTCATAATTCAACCCCTCTTAAAGCATGCATGGAATTCTTATCTTGAACTCCATTTTATTCAATGAGGTGCTCTTTGTTTGCATTCTTTTTCATGCCATGAATGAGTATAGTAATCCGTAACCTTAAGCATACTTAACATCGATACCTTTCATAATCTTGTGCTTCCTTTTAGTGCACAAACATGTGCTTCTCTATGATGCATCATCACGCTAACACACATACATTCTTCACATTCCTTGCAACAATGTATGAAAATGCTTGAGGTGCTAGATTTCACCTCAACTATGCATGTTTTCCTCTTGAACACTAAAAATACCCTTTCTTTGCATGTGAACTTGGACCTAATCATCAACGGAAGTCCTAAATCGTGCTTCAACTATGTTTACATGCAAAGATATTGAAAAATAAGGCAAACAAACATTAAACATAAAAAAGGTACTTAGCTTTATAAGAAGCTTCATCCTTCCTTTGCATTTAGGGGAGGGTCAATCCTTGGCTTGTAGCTTCTCCAAAACTTGATGTTCAAGAAGAGCCATCCTTCCTTCCACTTCATGGCCATTGCTTTTCTTTGTGATGCTCCATGATTATATTCCTCATAGAAAATCTTAATGGTTTTTGTCATCATATAAATATAAGGGGCTTGGCTAGTTTGTTGATGAAAATGAACTTCAAAAGTTCTTCATTGGTGAACTACTTCACTATGCGTCAAGAAAAATAATCTATGAAGCCCTCCTCAAAACGTGCATGCGCTGAGAACAGTGAGGATTATCCCACATGCAAGCTAAGCACGACTTTTTATGACTATGAATAGACTGAAGCACGACGTACATCACTACTGAAAAGAAGAAGCGTAGTTCACGCAACACAGAGGGGCTGGAATCACGAGTTATGTGCATTTACTTCACCTTTACATGCGAGTAGAGTGCGGGGGATTCTCTTCCTATCTCCTTCCCTAGATGGGGTTCCCATGCGGCGGCCCAAAACCTCTTTTTACAGAGGTAGAGAAGAGACTCTAGCCCAAGAATTCGACGCACTTGGTGTTGAAGGACGACGGGACAACTCGCGGTTCAAGGATGAGGGGACAGCTCACGCAAGTAAGTGACTCATCAAGTGGCTCTGAATACAATTGTTGTATAAACAACAAAAACTACTCTAAGAGAGACCAATCTAAACATTCCAAGTCAAATCAAACCCATAAGGGGTGAGAGATGCACGTCTCCTCCGCCCAACCAACTCCACCCATATATATACCTCAAGGCCAAGGGGGGAAATGTGAGGAGAGCTTGCCAAGTGTCCTCTCCACATGGATGCTAATCCAAGGCCTTCTAACCTTGGAAATCACATGGAATCACATGCCTCTCACATGGAATCTAAAAGGATTTCTCCCAAGCTTGTATGTACAATTCTCAAGGCTTGAGAGGCCTCCCTAAGGGTTAAATACCATACCCTTAGGAAATATCAATCCTAAGGGTCAAAACCCTTCAATTGGGAGTAAATAAATCCAAATAACTTAAGGGTTCAAACCACACTCTTGGAGACACTTTCCCAAGGGTTTCCCAATAGAATCCGAGGGTTCTCCAAGTGGTTTTGGACCCTCAAAACCCATGTCTTTGGCCACTTTGACCCATAGTTATACAACAGTAACACTTATCTTCCAATAACCCATCAGGGCTACACCATCAAAGCCATCTTAAATTCAGGAGTCAGAGTAGCCATTGCTACCACTACTTTATGGAAACGTTTGGGGTAAGCCAACATTAAGACCCACCAGGATGAAGCTATAAATGGCTGACGAAAATATAGAGAAACCATTAGGCTTACTAGAAGGTATATCTCTCACCACTTGTGGTGTGGAGTTTGAGCATACTTTCGCCATTTGTGATTTTGGAACAAATCATGCTTACGGATGATTTTAGGACGACCATTCATGCATCAGTTGCAAATCGTACAAGATTGGGGAACAAATTCTTTGTACTTGCAACATTTAGGAGTGACTACTAAAGTCAATCTTAAAGACTATTCCCATCGAGATGTACCCCAAAATATAATGGAATACCATCCATAAGACTCCTTGGAATGTACACTCATTGGAATCAGACCCCTCATGGTTGCACGAGGACACTCATCTATGGATGTGTAAAGTAGCCAAACAAGAGGAAGACAGGTTAGCAACCAGGACTTTATGTTCACAACAACATCCACGAACCCTTCAAGACCTAGCTTATGCACCTATAGTATTTCCAGATGAGGAATTCGAGCCTCACGGTTGGGTAGAAATTTTAGCCACGATGGACATAGCAGTGAGTGAAGAACAATGGACCCCTCATTGTGATGAAGATGGGTATGACATTTCCATTTTTATGATTGAATCTATCGAGGAAGACTTTATCCTAGAAGAATGCACCGAAGTGATCCAAGAATTGGACAAGGGTGATGATGAGGAGCTAGAATCCATTATCATGGAACCCTTTTGTTCAACAGAAGAGGAATATCTTTACTTTGTAGAAGCCAAAGACCCTGAAGAAGAAAAGGAAAGCCAAATGGAACAACTTGAGCTATCCATAAAAGATACAGATAGCAAACAAAAGAAGAGAAAGAAATCATCTAAGTCAGAAGCAGAAGAAGAACCACACATGGAAGTACCAGAGAACTTCAAGAAGTATGAAATAGAAGATAGACAAATCATGGTATGAATGCCTAAAAGAAATGCTGATGTTGGAGAAGTGTATGATAACCGAGAGAAAAACAAAAAAATCATAGTCACCATAGAAGGAGAAGAAGAAAAATGTACATACATTGGACATGATTTGACGAATGAAGAAGAAGAAGAATTAATTGCCCTATTACGTGAATATAGATATGTGTTCACTTGGAGTTATAAAGGCTTGAAAGGAGTAGACCTAGATATATGCTCCCATAGAATCCCTATGACTCCAGATGCAAAACCTACGAAACATAAACCATACACATACAATGATAACTACATTGCGAAGATTAAAGAAGAAATAGATCGTCTGATAGAAGCATGATTCATTTACGAAATTGAGCATACCGAGTGGGTGCCCAAGAAGAATGGAAAATTGCGTGTGTGTATTAACCTTAAAAAATTAATGCCGCCACGATTAGAGACAATTATCCTCTTCCTATCACATAACATTTATTGGAAAGAGTTGTGGACAAGGAAGTTTATAACTTTCTTGATGGTTTCTCACGCTATAATCAAGTAGCCACTGCTCCAGAAGATCAACACAAGATGGCTTTTGCCATAGAATGGGGAATTTTTGCATTTCGCATGATGCCATTCGGGCTCACAAATGCACCCGCTACTTTCCAACAACTTATGTGTCACGTTTTTAAGGAATTCTTACGCAAGAATTTGGAAGTTTATGTCGATGACATATGTGCACATTCGAATATGAGGCAGACTCATATCCCAAAATTAAGACAAGTATTTGACAAATGTCGAGAATATAAGGTTTGTTAGAACCCAGAAAAGTGCGTTTTCATGGTTAGACAAGGCAAAATTCTAGGACACATTGTGTCAAAGAATGGAATCTCTATAGATGAAGAAAAGGTGAAAGTAATTGCCGATCTACCTAGACCAAATAATGTGAAAGAGGTACAGGCATTTATGGGTTATTGTGGATATTACAGAAGATTCATACATATGTATGCAATCATAGCCAAGCCTTTGTACTCTCTTTTAGCCAAGTTTGAATGGACAGATGAGTGTGAAAATTCATTCAATGAACTTAAACGACATTTGTGTTCGGCACCTATATTAACAACCCCAGATTGGAGCAAGCCATTCCATGTATATGTGGATGCATCCAACTATGCCATAGGATGTGTGTTGGCACAACCCACGAATGAAGGTAATGTAGATCTCCCCATAGCTTATGCGAGCAGACAGTTGAATGCAGCAGAAAGAAATTACACCACTACGGAACGAGAAGGATTAGGAATGATCTATGCAATAAAGAAATTTAGACACTATTTGTTGGCAAATAAGTTCAACATGGTTCACCAAGCATTATTGTACTTATTCAATAAGCCTTGTAATACTGGACGATTGATACATTGGTTTCTATTACTCATGGAGTACGACTTTGAAGTAGTAGTCAGGAAAGGAAAGACACACCTCAAAGCTGACCACCTCTCAAGACTAACCACAGGAGAAGATCCTCAAGGACTAGCAGATGAATTATCGGATGCATATTTGTTTAACCTGGAGATAGTACCAGAATGGGCTAAGCCAATTGTCCCTATTCTCACATATGGACCCAAGAATCCTAGGATAAGGATCAAAGCAAGAGCAATTACCAAGTCTTAGAGATATCAAATCATAGCAGGAAGTATGTATAAACAGGATAAGCAAAAAATTCTTACTTGTTGTGTAGATGAATTAGAACATGCGAATTGGTTGCAATTAGCACATGTAGGTGCATTAAAGCAACATCATTAAAAGTATCGTACATTGCAGACTCTGCATAGACTAGGAGTATATTGGTCTACTATGGAAGCAGATGTCTACAAGTTGTGTAAAGAATGCCCTGTTTGTTGTGAAAGACCACTAGTAGAACATGCTACATTATATCACGTGTCTCTAACACCAGAATGGAGTGAACCTTTAGTGATGTACTTGAGGATGAAAACATTCCCTCAAGGAATGACCTTAGCACGACAACGCAGTCTAGAGTAGGAAGCTCAAGACTATTCACTTATTGGTGACAATCTATACAAACGAGGACGAGATGGATACCTAAGATAGTGTGTTCATGAGAAAGATTATTTGAGCGTACTAGAGACTGCACACCAAGGTGTTGTAGGAGATCATTTTGGCCCCGATAGGATAATCAAAGCCATCCTCTTTGCAGGATTATGGTGGCCCACTCTTCACATGGATGCACATACCTATGTTAAGAGATGTGATGTGCCAGAGAACTCAATTTCCTACTCGCAGAGATGAAATGCCATTAAAACCCATGATGGGAGGACGTGCATTTTCTAAGTGGGGTATAGACTTTGTAAGACCCATTAACCCCCCTGCAAAAGGTACACATGCTGAATACATTATTGTTGCGACGGATTATCTTACCAAATGGATAGAGGCCAAGGCCACAAAAAAGAATGATGCACACACGAATGCAAAATTCTTATATGAAAATGTCTTTACAAGATATGGATTGCCTATAGAGTTAGTGAGCAATCGAGGAACTCACTTTCTAAACCAAATCATCGAATATTTGTTACAGGATTTTATGGTGATTCACAAGAAATCCGCACCATATCATCCTCAGGCCAATGGTCAAGCAAAAAGTACTAACAAGATCCTTTGTAACGTACTGAGAAACTCGTGAACAAAAAAAATTCAGATTGAGACAAACAGTTACATCACGCTGTTTGGGCATATCGAGTGGCCTACAAGACCATACTCAATGCAACTCCCTTTCAGATGGTTTTTGGTCAGAATGTTGTGCTTCCTTTGGAATTCTTGATACCGACCCTTAAGGTTGCATAAGAACATCAGTGGACCGGCCATGAATTATCATCAAGAATAATGGACTTGGAACGATTAGGAGAAACCAGGTTGAAAGCAACATCAGGAATATATGCAGCAAAGAAGCGACAGAAAGCCTATTTTGATGCACATGTGAAAGATAAGGGCTTAAAAGAAAGAGATTTAGTCCTAGTGTATACACTAAAACAACATGCACGGAAGTTAGAAAAGCGAGGTTATGGACCTATGATCATTAACAGACTCTCGACAAAGAGTTCAACACTCTAGCCATGTAACATATATCCCTCAGAAATCTCCTCACCCATCGACACCACAATATCCGAATCATCTTTTGTCCCTCAGCAGAAATATACCACCCACTCAACAACCCTTAGGAGATGGATACCAAAATGTATCCAGAAGCCTTATCATGACCAATTGTATAACATTAACCCCATCCCGAATAACCGAATCCCTTGTAATAACTCATTCACAACTGAACTTTGTAAAAATTCATGCACTATAACCCAACATCACTTGTGATAACATCTCATCAAGCAATGTATGCACTATCTGAAGCATGTAGGTGTCTAGAGACCTGCATTAGTTTTGCCACAATCATTCCATAAACCACCTCACAACACTTGGCTACACGGGTTACACATCGGTTATGGAAAGGGATTGCGGTCTCACTTTATTGGGATCATGATTAATTTCCATACTAATGTGCTAATCTTTTGTAGCAGATCTTCTCCACATTTGCATCCATCATCATGCAGACAGAAGGACCGTCTAAAGCTGGCCCCAGTGTACCTGTAGTCAATTTTGGTGAATTACTGGCGGAACCACATCCCACGGCACAACCACCTGAATTTCAAGGATTCCCAGGACCAATGCCGATTGATGAACCTCCTAGGGGATATATCAAAAAAGTTCACCATAATTCACATTGGTTTCAAGGTTTAGCAGGACCTTTGGCGGACGCAGATTTTATTTTTGATGCCATGTTAACTTTTGACAGTAGTAAGTGGGGCAAGTATTAGTTCTTCTCTAGAGAATTTGAAGCTCTTCAAAATACCAAAGACTTAAAGCATGTTTGGGCGAGAGTAGGTTTTACGGAATACTTCAGTGATCCACTGCCCAAACCGGATTTTTATAGATGCTACTACCTGTTGACCACACTTACAACCTCCAAGAACAAGGACTTATTGGGCTCATTCATTCTGTCATCTTTAGTAAATGACCCCCCATTCAAGAAGTTCTATCTTTCAAAGGATTTGATTTGAGCTGCAATTAAGATTCATGGAACTCACATGCCGATAGAGCGAGAAAGGTTGATTCTAGAGCCGATGAAGCGTGGTGACGTTATCAAATGGGAAGACATCTCGGCCATCACACCTGAGCTATCGAAACCATTACGTATATGTATGCAACATTTTGCATTCTCGACTCAAGATCGTTTCACTATGCCCCACAAACGTATTTGGTTTGGCTTATATTTGGCATGTATTGGGCCACAAACAGTAGATCTTGCAAGTTGGATCATTGATCAACTGTACTTAGCGCAACAAAGATGGGAAAGAAAAAAAGTCATCCATGGATGTTGCGCTCTCACGAGAATTGTTTATATGTGTTTGGCATACAACTTGCCAATAGAGCGTGCAATGACAAGTGAAGAATTGAAGAATTTCAAAGGAATTGCCAAGAAAGCAAGAAAAGCTAGCAAGGGACAAGCAGGCAAGCGCATGCGAGGATCTATCCCATGCCTACAAGTTCCAAAGTCCCCGTCACCCCAACCATCTCCAGAACAGTCACCTACAGGACCCCCTGTAGCTGTACAACCCATTCACATATGACTGTCACGACTGATTATCACGAAGGGTACTACCAGTATTGTTACCTTTCAAGAAACCACAGTCCAGGAAGCTACCACTACAGCAGCAGAAATTCCCACCTCCATTGGTGCGGAAGCATTTACTTTTCCTATACCCAATTTGGAAGCAGAACCAATGAATACCACGTTCGATTTTGAAATGCTGGATGCTTTTTCAAACAAATTTCATTTTTCAGAAGGTCAATTTTTCTCTCAGGAGTATTAACGACCAAGTTACCCTACCACACCCCCTTATCAACCGCAAGAGCAAGTAGTCTTCAGTTTCAAAGAAGAAAGGACAGAAACAGATGATGAAGATGGAGATGATGAAGCTAGTCAGGGAACCCAGGCATCTCAAGAGAAGGTGCAGGCTGATGAACAAGAATAGCACACTGACACCCAGGGTGACACCAGTACTTACGAAGATGAGACATTTGAAGCAACTGCCTATACATTAGCGATCAAGAAGCTATACCGAGCCATGCAAGCATTTTGGATGTGTAGAAAGCTATCAGAAGAAGAAAGCCAAGCGCTTGTAGAACAGGGTGCCACAAGAGGCTTCGAAGAAGCCTACATTCAAGGATTCAGAGAATTGGTCAAGTCAGTAGGCACTAATGAAGCATTACGCTATTTGCAGAGGAAACCACTACCATAGTTTGACCCACCCCGAATTCGATTGCTATCAAAACCGGGTCAATATATTCATGTACCAATAGATGTTCAATCTTCACAACAGGACAGAGAAGCACAACTCATTCCAGAAGGTCCTTTGATAGAAGAAACAGTCATCATCTACTCCCCACCTTGCACCTCTACTGTACATACCCCTAACATCGTCGAAGTACCCACCACACCAACCGCTCCTCTTTCACCTCCCACCCCTCCAGTCTCTCCTGTACACCCTGCTCTCACAGACCATCCACATCCTTCAATAGTGCGGTAGCAGAAGCCTTTGTTGCCTCAATTCCTCTCACCCTTTCCACACCCACACAACCTAGCCTCCCTCCTAGGACGTCTACCCTTCTATCCTGTATTTACACCCACTCACGCACCCACTGTCACTCCACTATTCACAGTCACAACACTTGACACCACGTCCAATGACATGGACATATCACCACCCACTGCACCACCACTCACCTCATCCATTTCCCCACCACATTTAGGCACATCACATTTTTCCACAGTCACCACAACACCACTTTCCCATCCCTATTTCCCCTTCCCCCTGCATCAACACCCACACACACCGCATCTTCACTCACTCCACCATTAATATTATCACCCACAGTCGACACTGCATTCCGTCAAATGTTTGCATGCATGACATAAGTGAGAGATGAATTCACATCTCTAGGCACTAGTTACCAGACACTGCAACAGACCATGAATGACATATGGTCGTAGCTAAATTCATTATCAATAGAGAATGCCTCCCTTAACACACGCTACCAAGAGCTACGCCAAGCCTACCACAAACTTGAACTCGAAAGTGAATAGAAGACAAAAGAGGCCATTACAGATATTGACAATTTGTTAAGGGTTCAAACCATTCGCAATGTGATGCTCACTAGAAACATGGGCCTACTCAGACGCCACCTCGCAGCAGCTAAAGAAGAGAACCAACGCTTGCAGGAACAAAATAGAGAGAACCTTGAAGTTGCTTTAGATTAACCGGACGAACCCTTGAGTCCAAGTCGTTTCAAAGTTGTCCCCTCCGAATCCATGAAGATACTATTGGAAGATCATGTCCGACTACTAGAGGAGTATGACAGTATGAATGAGGAATACCAGAAGGTCAAAGAGGAACACAAAATATTACAGTTACGAGCACCTGTACAGCAAGCACCACTAGCTCCTGCGGCCACATCTCCTGAGATCATCAAGGAACTCAATGCTTTACGGGCCCAGGTATTGACTCTTCAAACACAGATAGCAGCATATGAAGCACCCCCTAGGCCAAATTCCCCACCAAAACTACCAACGGATGAAGAAACATTGACTATCAAGGTGGAGGACACTTTTGAAGAAGCCTATGAACCCCAACCCATCCCAGGCGGACACGTCACAGTCGAAGGCCAGACCACATTTGATTTCGCTACCCTCGCGTGGATGAAGACTGTAGAAAAGCTTGGCAAGACCCACTCAGCAAAAGTGGAAGCACAATTACACGCAATGGCTATGATCAAAGAGCATATTTTACAATCCCCTTATTTCGCTCACTTGGCCCCTCGTAGGTATACATCTGGGCATGAGCTACAATACAAGCCATATTTTATGTTAATGGCAGAATATCAGATGGCCATCAAAAAAGAAACAGGCAAGAAACCCTCCCATGCAACTCAGTTTGAGCCTGAAGACTTGCCAATGGATGCGCAGAGAGGAGAAATCTTTCAACCAACTTGGCGCCAAGAATTATTACAGCAATACCCAGAAATGATGAGCACATGGGTCAAGGCACCACTCCATTTAAAGTATAACCCATGTTGGGGACTAATGCCACATCAGCGCTCTTGGAAGGCCTTTGCAATCAAAATACAGAACAACAAGCAATGCCAAGACTGACTCAATTACCTGTATTTCACTCCACCCACTGGACCGCCCACTGTAGGATATATGATGGCGAATATTCGCCACTGGCTTCCCCGCTTATGATGAATGGATGATGTAGAAGCACATATGATTGTCAAAATCTTTGACATTATGCAGATAGTATTCAAAGTCTTTCATTATGTCAAGGCACCACACGTGAACACCTTGGGATTCGAGCATGGCAATCAAGATTTAGCATATGATATGAGTATGACACCATCGCTCCGGGTGTGTTATGCCTGTCACTGTCGCATCAAATATCTACCGGCATGCTCTAAAATGACATTCGAAGAAATGTTTACTACAGATTTTTAGGAATATCATTTAGAGGTGTTCATCAGCAGGCCCACCCATCTACTCCAACTATTTTCCTATGAACAACTGGTGTACTCCACGCACTACAGACTCCCGCCACCAGAGGAACCTCAACCCATCAATTGGGGAAAACTCAAAGTCGATCTTGCAAGAGGTATCCGCATTTCAGAACACACCCTCACTCATGAACTCCTACAGAATTATATCCGACAGACCCCGCAACAAGGTTCTATCGAGGATGACAGAAGCAAGAGGGAGGGGGTGTTGGCAGTAGCTATTGGAGAATTCCTCTCCTAATCGCAGTGGAAAGTGTAGAAGACCTTCTCAGGATCAAGACTCTTGCCAACAGCTGAGCTTTCAAATGAAAACTGGTACCAATTGAAAAATGCAATGAACTTGAAACTTTGGTCATTCAAAGTAGACACCTATAGCTTTAAAATGAGCTATGAAACACTCAATTTGGAGTAGATTTGGGTTGGAAACTCATAAATAGGCTGCTTGTCCACTCAGTTAGGTTGAAAACTAGACTTCACTAAAAACTGAATAACTCACAGACCATAAAGAATTTCATAAAACTGGATTAGATAGAGGAAGTACTGAAGATAAGCCTTCCAACGAATGTTTAAACACTAAAATTGGATACATATATTGAGAGATATGACTCTCACAAGTAGACTACCCAGAAATGGGTGTGCGACTGGACATACTCTATGAGAATGAACTGAACGAAATGACTCAAAACAAATGAAGTAGCTACAAGGGGGCTTCCACACCTTCTTCCTCTATTCTTGAGTGTCCTCCCTTGCCTCTTTTATAGCCAAGTGACCAAAATCTCTCATGATGATTTTGAGAGCTCTTCTCCATCATTTCTCCACTATTTTGGACAGCCACTCCTCTTACAGTTCAGTTTTTTGGATTTGATTCTCTTTTGATTGATTCTCTTTTGGCCTCCACTACTTGCTGAAGTAAATGCTTCTATTTTTCATTTTTGTATTTTCCTTCTACTTGAAGAAAATCCTTTTTGCAAAAATATATACGAGTTTACTTCTTTATTTTTAACACTCCCCCTCAAGCTCACATGTGAGCTTGCACCTTTAGCCATATCCTGCAAGTTGATGTCATCCTTGAACCTCTTTAGCTTAGAAGCATCTAGGGACTTTGTAAGCATGTCTGCAACCTAGTCATTAGTTCCAATTAACTTTACATCCACATCCTTGCTTAAAACTTTTTCTCGAACATAATGATAATGCACTTCTATGTGCTTGCTTCGTGCATGAAACCTTGGATTGTTTGTCAAGTGAATGCTTGACATGTTGTCACCATAAATTGGAATGGTTTCCACCTACACATCAAGATCAGCCAAGAGCTTCTTAATCCACATAGCTTCACAAGTTGCAAAGGCTAAACCTTTATATTCAGCTTCTATAGATGATAGTGCAACAGTAGGTTGCTTCTTTGAGCTCCATGTGATATGTTTGCTACCTATCATGAACACATAACCTGAAGTGGATCTTCTATCTTCCTTCGAACCAGCTCAATCAGCATCACTGAAGCCCTTTACCTGCAATTCTTCATCATATCTATAAAACAATGCATGATTGATAGTGTGCTTCACATATCTTAGCACTTGTTTGGATGAATTTAAATGTTCACTTGTTGGAGCTTGCATAAATTGAGAGAGAACTCCAACAATATAACATAAATATGGTCTTGTGATCGTAGCATAGATCAATGAAGCTATAATACTCCTATATTTAGTTACATCATGTAACTTCTCTCCATCATTTGAGCGTAGCTTCACATTTGTGTCCATAGGTTGAGTGAGTGGTTTGCATTCACTCATTCCAAATCTGAAAAGAACATCCAACAAGTACTTTCTTTGCATCAAGTAGATGCCATCTTTCCCATAGACTATCTCAAAAAAGTATTTCAGCTCACCAAGATCTGAAATTTTAAACTCCTTACCGAGTTTCCTTTTGATCTCTTGTATTCCTGTAACATTACTTCCTGTTATGATGAGATCATCAATGTATATGCAAATATATACCTGCTTGCCTTCTTCTTTCTTCGTGTAGAGAGAGGGATCTGCATTACTTGGACTATACCCACACCTTGTGAGGTACTCGACCAATCTTTGATTCCAAGCACGTGGTGCTTGCTTCAGCCCATACAAAGCTTTCTTCAATCTACAAACAAAATCTGGATGCTTTCTATCTTTAAATCCAATCGGTTGACTCATGTATACCTCTTCTTGAAGTTCACCATTGAGAAAAGCATTTTTTATGTCAAGTTGGTACAATGGCCATCTCCTTGCTGCACTCACTCCAATCAAGGTTCTAATTGTTCCCATCTTTGCAACCGGGATGAAAGTCTCTTCATAGTCGATGCCCTGAGTTTGCTTGAATCCTTTTGCTACTAGTCTAGCTTTATGCCTAGCTAGAGAACCATCAGCATTTCTCATTATTTTAAACACCCATTTATTTGGAACAATCTTCATACCTTGAGCCTCTGGAACTAGCTCCCATGTGTGATTGTCCTTGAGAGCTTTCATCTCTTCTTGCATAGCTTCTTGCCATTCTTTTTGTGTACATGCTTCTTCATATGCATCCGGTTCTTTGTCTTTGACCACCTGTGTCATATATGCAAAATGCTTTGCAATAAAACTATCATAGCTCAGCCTTTCAATTGGATACCTTGCTCTTGAAGACCTCCTTTCATTTCCTTTTGAACATTGCTTCTTCAACCGGTTCAACTTTACCTTTGGTGTGATCACCTCTTCATACTCTTCTTCACTTGCATTTGAATCACTATTTTGGGCAGCACTTTCAGCTTTAGATCTTTCATAACATGATGTTGGTGATGAGGAATGACTCCTTAGTCTCCCTTTCCATGTTGAGCTTTCTCCAAGTGATGTAGAAGCTTCTAGACCTCACATTTGAGTGCTTGTTTGCTGAAATTCTTCTTGGACAACACCTCCATCATCTTCACAATCTTCTTCAAGAATCTTCTCTTTCCCTTTGTCTCCAAACCATGGTCTTAGCTCATCAAATACCACATCTCGTGAGACTCGTAGCTCCTTTGTCACCGAATTGTAGCACCTATATACATTTTTCGGACTTTGCCTCCATCTATGTCCTTAGTTCTTGAGGGATGTGAACATAACACACACATCCAAAAACTTTGAGATGTGTAAGGTCAGGTTTCTTACCAGAATAAACCTCCTCAAGAGTTAGATTATGCACTCCAGCCATTGTGCACTTGTTCCTTAAATAAACAGCCGTACTAGCTACTTCAGCCCAATAGTTTAGTGGCACCTTCATCTCGTTGAGCATGCATCTTGCAACCTCTGTGATATGTCTATTTTTCCTTTCAGCTATTCCATTTTGTTGAGGTGTGTACCTACATGTAAATTGTCGCTTGATGCCATTTTCATAAAGAAAATCTGAAAATTCTTTGGAGAAATATTCTCCTCCTCCATCGGACCTCAAGGTCTTTATGTAGCGTCCTGTTTCCTTTTCTACCTATGCTTTAAATCTCTTGAACATGGAGAACACATCTGATTTTTGTTTTATGCAAAACATCCATACTTTTCTTGAATGATCATCGATAAAAGTGACAAAATATCTATTACCAGCCACTGATGGTTGTTGTGATGGTCCCCATATATCCGTGTGTATCAAGTCGAGGACACTCATTGCCACATAGTTGCTCTTCTTGAATGGTTGTCGAGTTTGCTTTCCTAGTTGGCATGCTTCACAAAACTCATGTAGTCCAGCATCATTGAATCTTGGAAGACCTCTTTCCACTTCATGGTTGCTCATGTCCTTGAGCTTGGGAATGTTGATATGTCCAAACCTTTTGTGCCATAAATCAATTTCAGCAATCCTCTTGTTTCCAAACTGAATATACATCACCTTTCCATGTGGTTGTTGAATGCCCAAGGTGAACATTCTACCTTCTTTCCTTCCTTGAGCAATGACCTTGAATCCTTCTTTTGGATTCTTTATAAAGCAGCCTTTTTCATTGAAGATAACATGATATTCTTTCTCTACCATTTGTCCTACTAAAATCAAATTCTTTGCAATAGTAGGAACATGAAGAACATCAGCCAATACCTTTTTATCTCCAAGCTTGATATCTCCAACATGCTCAATTGCATGTTGAGTTTCATCGCCGGTATCCACACATCCTTTTCCACTTGGAGCTTGTAGCTTTGTGAATAAATGTCCTTGGCATGTCATATGGTTGCTGCAACCTGAATCTATGAACCATTTTTGGTCATCACTTCTCGAGTTGTTGTAGTCATGCTTCATGGCAAGCATGGTTTGCTTGTCTCCTTCACTTGATGTACTCGCATAGTTATTTTGGCTCCTTTGGTTGCCTCCATTCAGCCTTCCATTCTTTTGCCAACAATCATTTGCATAATGTCCTAGTTTACCACAATGATAACATGTTATACCTTTGTGAGGATTGTATGAACCTCGACCTCTTCCTCTATTTCTTCCTCGACCTCTTCCATGTGTGTTGTCATTTGAGTTGTCCTTGTTGTCCTCCGAGTTGTGTTGGCTGAAATTTGTGTTGTTGTAGCTTCTTCCTCTTCCTCTCAAGCCTCCTCTTGAGTTCCTTCCTCTACCTTTTCCTGCATATAACATTTGACTATGGCTGTCCTTACCTTTGTTGCCTTCTCCTTGTTGAGAAACCTCTTCAGCCACAAGATTTGGTATAATCTCGTCGAATGTTGGTAGAGGATCTCTATAAAGAATGTTTGTGATGAGGGGCTTTCACTTTTCTTCACTCCTCAAGACATTGAGGGCTATTTGGACGATGTCTTCCTCTTCTATCTTGCATCCAACTGATGCTAGCTGATCTCGAATCTCCTTGATCCTCAATGTATACTCACTAATGCTTTGGTTTGAGCTTTTCTTCATGTTGTTGAGCTTGTTCTTGAGTTGCATCCTCCGAGACCTTGTTGAGGTAGCATACACCTTCTCCAATGCTTCCCAAACTTCCTTGGCTGTTTCTAAGCTTTGCACATGACCAATCATAGTGTTAGAAATAACTTGTGAGATGAGGAACATCACCCTTCGATTCCTCTCTTCCCAATCTGCACATTGTCTCCTTTGTGCCGGAGTAATGTTGGGATCTTCAAGGTCCACCGGTTGTGGATCGTCTCCACTAAGTAGACTCCATAAACCTTTACCTTTAAGGTAATTTATCATTCTATACCTCCAAGACTGAAAATTATCTTTGTCTAACTTCTCAACTTGTTGTCCTAAATCAGCCATTGAAAACTTCCAAGATTGAAGTTTACCTCAAGTATTGTGTGGTGCTCTTCCTTGACTTTATGAAGCTCCCCCTTGATTTGTAACTTATCCTTTGCTTCAATTCTGTTCCAATGCTTTGCCTCTTCAAAATCCAATGCTCTGATACCAATTGTTGGAGAATTCCTCTCCTAATCGCAGCGGGAAGTGTAGAAGACCTTCTCATGATCAAGACTCTTGCCAATAGCTGAGCTTTCAAATGAAAACTGGTACCAACTGAAAAACGCAATGAACTTGAAACTTTGGTCACTCAAACTAGACACCTACAGCTTTAAAATGAGCTATGAAACACTCAATTTGGAGTAGATTTGGGTTGGAAACTCATTGATACAAAATAGGCTACCTGTCCACTCAGTTAGGCTGAAAACTGGACTTCACTAAAAACTGAATAACTCATAGAGCATAATGAATTTCATAAAACTGTTTTAGATAGAGGAAGTACTAAAGATAAGCTTTCCAATGAATGTTTAAACACTAAAATTGGATACATATATTGAGAGATATGACTCTCACAAGTAGACTACCAAGAAATGGGTGTGCGGCTGGACATACTCTATGAGAGTGAACTGAACGAAATGACTTAGAACAAATGAAGTAGCTACAAGGGGGCTTCCACGCCTTCTTCCTCTATTCTTGAGTGTCCTCCCTTGCCTCTTTTATAGCCAAGTGACCAAAATATCTCATGATGACTTTGAGAGCTCTTCTCCATCATTTCTCCACTACTTTGGACAGCCACTCCTCTTACAGTTCAGTTTTTTGGATTTGATTCTCTTTTGATTGATTCTCTTTTGGCCTCCACTACTTGCTGAAGTAAATTCTTTTATTTTTCATTTTTGTATTTTCCTTCTACTTGAAGAAAATCCTTTTTGCAAAAATATATACGAGCTTACTTCTTTATTTTTAAGAGTAGCCAGAGGCACAGATGACACGGAAGCATGTGAAGGTGGATCACAACAAAGTAGTGGGGAGCCAGACAGATTATTTTTCAAACAAATATGTTTTATAAATACTATTCGAAAACTCCCAATAGTGATTTTCATCACTCTTGTACCATATGTAACATAGAACAACCACTTTTGTAATTAATAGCTCGATTTTGTGCAAGCCGAGGAGTCCTCGATCTTGAGGAGCTTAGGTAGAATGAGCCTACCAACTTTGGTTATTTTTAGACCTCGTTTAGACCTTCAAATAGCACCTAAAACCTATTTTTTAACTATGCCGGTCACTAGATGTGAAATCGATCAAAACTAGTCTACAATCTATAAAAAGAGCTAGAGAGCTCATTTTTGAGGTTAACTAGTGTTAGCTAGTGTAGACTTGTATAAGCTAGTGCGAGCTTGAGCTTGTAATTGAGGTCTTGAGTAATAGAGTCTATTTTCCTACCTTCCATTGTGTCTTGCTTGTCTCATACATGTGTGTGTGTAGGTGTGTGTGCATCTCTATGCTTCTCACCTTCACTCTCACTACATTTCACATTCACGATCTTCATATCACTCCTATCTCTTCCGCAGATTGAGATTAAGGAGGTGGAGCTTCTTAACATGGTACTTACCATTGTGCTAAGAGCAACATTCACAATCGAAGTAGATGGTGCAAGTAATTGTTTAACATGCTGTTTGTTGTTACCCTTTGGAGTTGTCCTCTCCAATCATTTTAGCATAAAGGATCAACTATACATCTTTAAATTGTCAATCCTGGAGGTATACTAAGACCACAGCCCCTTCTAAGTTAATGGAATCCAAGAATAAGAGGAAAATGACTTTTTTTTGAGAAATTATGAAGGTGAAGAGAAATTTCTAGGGTTTTGATTATCTTGAGCTACACTACATTTTCAGTAATCCTTGTGCCTAAAGTGTGTTATTTTCTCAGCAGATCACAATTATGAAGTCAAATCTCAAAAATGATACATGTAACACTCAGACGAGACAATCGCGATTTTGTGAAATTTGATAATTTCCATCTACAGCTCTATTCTTCAGCACTTTCTCACTCAATACTCTAAGAATCATCTTTCTTCATACACATTAATCAGAAATACACAACTGAAGCTTGCAAATTCCATGGATCACACATAGAATAGACTCAACAAATCAAAGAAAATCACATGGAAGTAGAAAACACGATTTCTTGCAGGAGAGCTCTTCATATTACTTGGATAGCAAAAATAATACAACCAACCCTCTCAAAATAGAGGAAATTATCTTTTATACATTTTCAAGTGTCCCTTTACACACTTGAATTTTGGTCCTTTTTCCTTCTAATCTAAAAATGTGCTATCAAAGAGCTTCCAAAAATTCTAGAAAAAATATATATGATTCTAATTTATACGAGGAATCATTTGCATAAATTTTTTCTACAATTTTTTGATATTTTACAAATATTTTTCTTCAAAAAATGCTTCTTCTAACATTCTTCCCCTCCTAGACTTTTTGGCTCTTGACAAAAAATATTCTTGCTTATATATAATGAGTGCTTCCTTCACTTCTTCTTTCTTTGATACACCTGTGACAGTAGATCATGACTTTTTCTCTCTGTGATGTTCAAATTATTCACCATTTCAAATAATGCTTTTCTCCACTGTACTGCTACCTCTGGTTTATCTATCACATCTTTCTTTAGGTATTCTGTATATGCTGCTTCATAGGCTGTGAGTCTGGACTTTGTAACTACTGATAGATTTCCAAAAATTTCTGACTCTCTTTCAAAAAATCCATAATCAAAAGCATCCTCAAAAATCTAAAGAAAATGACTACACAAAAATACTGTTCTGCTATAATAGGCCATTAAGCAGATTCTATCGGGAGTTTCACTTAAATCAAAAAGTAAGGCATCAGTTGGTGAATTGAAACCAATTTAGTTGAGAGTTCTAACATCCGTATCTGTAAATGTTTCTATACATGCCAGTATGAGTTGCATTACTCTGATTAGTAATATACAAGCTGGATCATTGACATCTTTATATGTAGATATGACAAACTCTGCTGTATCAACCATATATTTCTTTGTTGGCCATGTTCCTGCTTTAGGTCCTGCTATCTTTGAAAAGTTCAGCCATTTTGCTGAAATCTGTCTTGCATTTCTTCTTTCCCAAAACACAGTCCATTCCCTTCTTCTTGCTACTGGACAATAGGCTGGATTTATCTTTAACTGAATAGGTGCCTCTTTCCAGATTTTCCTGCATTCTTTGTTAGCATCTAACCACCTGTTCCTCCATTTAGGATTGGCTTTTTCAAATAATTCCTTAGTTACATTGATATCCTCTTCATATTCCAGATACTTGTTTGATGACAATCCTACCCTTGCAAGCTGGTAATTTTTAATGCTTTCAATAATCATGCAAAAAGGTATACCTAGACCATCTGTTGCCCAATGGTGTTGATCTAGATTTATTCCTTTGTTGAGGGCAAAATTCACAATTTGTTCTTCATATTCATTATGCATTTTTCTGATAAATTCCATTCTAGATTCTCTATCTATTAAAAGCTTCTGAACAAACTCATCTGACTACTCCTCAACTGCTGCTTTGTTTTCTTGTTCATCAAAATGTTGAGTTCTATTATCATCTCCTTCTTCATATTCTTCTGCTTGTCTCTACCTGCTCTTCAACCTGGCTTTGTGGATTTTCCAATTTTTTCTGTAACTCCTCCACCATCAACATTAAGCTTCTATTCTGAGATGTCCACAACTCTCTTTCTGATTTCCACTCACTTCTTTCTTTTTCTATACTCAACTGCCAATCACTTCTCTCTTGTTGTTTATTATAACCTCTCATTGAGCTGGCAGCATGTACACTGGCTTGCTTTTCCAATTCCTTGGTTTCCTTCAGTTCTGCTTGTAGTCTCAGAATTTCTTTGTTCAATTCCTCCCTCTCATCTTGTGTTACTTGTACAATTTTGCTCTCTTCTTTTAATTGACCTTCTTCCATTAATAACCTGTTTATTTCTTCATTTGCTTTGACCATAATCTGATATGAGCTTTGAAGTGTTCTATATCTTCCTTCTATTTTCTTCAGCTCCATTTCTATTTGGGTGCTATGTTCTATCTGTTTTGCACATTTCTCTTCAAGAAATTGAATTTTGTTTTGTTGTTGCACTTCTAGCTCTTCTAATGAGATTATTCTTTTGGTCAAATCCTCATTTCTTTCCTGTACAATCTTCAGTTGTTCCTCTAATTGTTCCTTTTATTTCTTTTGCTCATTAATGATTTTACTACCTTTCACAAACTCTGATTCAGCCACCATTCCTGATATGATCATGTTTCTACTAGATGGTCTGAACTGCTCTATGTTGCTCATGATAATTTTACAAGCAGACCTGATATCTTTAGGTATCCTTTCTAATCCAGCTTCTAACTCTACTTGCTTTACTTCTATATGCTTTTCTTCTTTGCAGTCATTCTCTTCTTCATCTTCTTCCTCATATTCTATGACCTGGTTCTTTTGCTCTTCATAGCCCTTTTCTGCTTTCATTTCTTCTTTGCCTGCAACCTCTTCCTCATACTCCAGTGTCTGATCCTCTTCCTTCTCATGATATGATATTTCTTTTATTATCTCCATCTCTTCTGCCTTCTTTTCCTCCATTTCTTGTTGTTTCTCTTCAATGATTTGTTCTTCCTTTTCCTGTACTTTATTACCCTGAGTTAAGGTTGAATCAATCTCCACAGAGAGCTTTATCTGATCATTGATTATCTGCTCCTTTTGTTCCTCCTCTTGCTCATCTATGTCCATAAAATCCAAGTCTTCTTCTTTTTCCTGATCTTCTGTAGTTGTGAACTCCTCATTATGATTTAGGTCATAAAGTATATCTTCTATGCTTTGGTTTATTTCTTTTTCTGTATTCCCTTCTTTCACCTCTTTGGAATTCATCTTTTCTAATACCTCCTTAGTTTCCTTAATTTGATCTTTGTCTTCTTTCTTGTGTAATGAGCTGCATATCTGAGCTTCCTTTTCTGCTTCTAACTTTTCCTCATTGAATTTGAAATAGGTTTGCTGTGATGGTTTTGTCCATACTGCTTTAAACCCTGAGTCCTCCAATCCACTACTGAACTCTTTCCTTACTTCAACCTCTTCTTCCATCATCACTTTACCTTTTTGTATCCTCTTTTCTTCTCCAGGACTAACCTGTTTTGCTGCTTCTTCTTGGACCTGTTTTCCTTGTGACTTCTCACTCAAATCTTCTGATGTTTTACTTTTTTCAGAGACTTGGGCTGTCACAATCGGTGTGCTAGGTACTGATAAATTCAAACTTTTGAACAGAAAATTTTCAATGTCACTCTCTGAATCTGAAGAGAACTGTGAAGAACTAGCTATCCCTGATTTGTCCTTTTTTGGTTCTTCTATAACGATGGATTCCTCTTGCTTCTTTTCTTCTGCTGACAATTTTCCTGTCTCCATCCTTTGTACAGGTTCTACTGCTTTTCCTTTACTTTTCTTGGTCAACTTCCTTTTCTACACAGGTTTCTTCTGAACCTTCTTCTTCACTACTACTGTGGTCCTAGTTTCAGGAGGACCTTGTAACTCCTTGAAGTAAGCCAACAATTCTACTTCCTTTTTAACAAAAGCCTCTTCAGTCTCTGTTGCCATCATCTGATCATGTAACTCTTCATAATGTTCCACTTCTTCTTGCATCCAATCGGTTGCTTTACAAGAGTAGTCTTCCAACATTTTTTGATACTAGGCTTCATATACTGCCCTTTTATTGTTTCCTTGAGTCAAATAAGTATACAACTATTCCTTGCTTGTCTGAGGTGGATGAGGTTCATTTGAAGACTGAACTTCCTTTTGAGAAGCTTCATGCTCTTCCTTTGTTGCTTCCACCTGTTCGAATTCTACCTTTCTGAGATCCAATCTTCTTTTCTTTACAGGAATGACTTCTTCTAAGACTCCCTTTCTTTTCTTCTCTGCTCCCCTCATGCTTGGTTGGGCTTCTACTTCCCTTATAGTCTATCATTTTAGAAGGGCTTTTAATTCCTGACATTAAACTTCTGAAATATTGAGCTTCTGGAGCCAATTTTAATTGATCCTCCATCCCTAAAATGTGATATATGATCCTTGTTAAGAATTGTGCTCCATTCATGAACTTCCTTTGCTCCCAATGTTTGGCTGCTTCCTTCAATTGATCATGTATGTATGGAGTTACATCCATCACTCCAAATGGCTTGGTCTTGTCTTTATTATTAAACATGATCAGTGTCACTGGCTTGTGTGGCATGGTGTATCTGTTGGAGTTTATTGATCTCCAAAGTACAGCTAGAAGTAGGTGAAACCCAACAGGACCTAGTTGACTTTTTCACAAACTTGTATGCACAGACCAATTTTCTTGCAGAGCAAATTGCTCTTTACTCACTTAGAATTTTCCAAAACTGTTTCACACACATAAACTAGACTCTAAGAGCTTTCCAACAAGATATAGAACACCTCAAATGGATAAATACACAATGAGCTATGACCTCTGCAATATGTAGCTTTAATGGAGACCTTGAAACAGAGATGAACCTGAGGACACACATCACTTGCAGAGACTACTGCTCTTAACTCACAACTCCAATGACTTTCAAACTTTCCAAAATACAAGTAGACTTAAAGAGCTTTCTAAAAAGCCAAAGAAAACATGATTTGGATACATACACAAGGAGATATGACCTCTGCAAGTTTGAGGTTTAATGGAGACCTTTAGCAGGGATAAAAAACAGAGAATACACACTACTTGCAGAGAGTATTGCTCTCAGCTCACAAATCCAATGATTATGAAAATTTACAGAAAGAAAATAGACAGTAAGATCTTTCCAATGAGCTATCAAACATGTAATGTGGATATATGATGAGGGAGATACAAGCTCTACAATCTTTGCATATAAAACTACAGTAGTGTAGAGATACACATATGACTCTCTTGGACATCCCACAAGATCACGACTTTTCTCCTCTTTTTATAGCATGGGAAAGTAATCTAAAACCTTCATAATACATCTAAATTTGTGGTAGACACTTGGATGGAGGTATTACATGACTCAAGTGCTCAAATAAGCAAAGTATTGATGGACTTTGAGAACTGGCCACATCGACCTTCCACTAGGACACCACTGAAGCTCCCTTGTGACTCACTAATTTGACTCACCATGTTCTAGAACTCACATGGTATTTTTGCTACATTTTATGAATAATATGAGCCTTCTTGAAGTATTTGAAGACTTCCCAAAGGTATTTACATAATTTGAAACTTGTACCCTACATAAAACAAATGTTTGCAACATTCTCCCCCTCAAGTTTCAAAGGGTATTTCTTTCATGCCAAGAATATAGTTGAATCTTTGAAGCTTTGGTCCATCCAAGGATTTGGTGAAGATATCTGCAACTTGATCCTTTTTTCCAACAAAAGAAACCTGCACTTCATTGTTCATGGCCTTCTCTCGAACATAATGATAGTGAACCTCTATATGCTTTGTTCTAGCATGAAAAATAGGATTTGAGGTCATATGAATGCTGCTCAAGTTATCCCCATATATCAGTGGTACATCAACCTGCACATTCAAGTCATGAAACAACTTTTTAAACCACATAACCTCAGTATTAGCCAATGCTAAACCTCTATACTCAGCCTCTGTAGAAGATAAAGCAACTGTAGGCTGTTTCTTTGAACTCCATGTTAATGTCTTGTTTCCTGCTATTACCACATATCCACTTGTGGATCTTCTGTCATCTTTGCTTCTAGCCCAATCTGCATCACTAAAGACTTTAAGAGTTAGATCCGCATCATGACTATAAAATAATCCTTCATTCATGGTACCTTTCAAATATCTAAGCACTCTTTTTGCTGCATGCATATGAGGTACTCTAGGTTCATGCATAAACTGTGACAATACTCCCACTGCATAGCATATATCAGGTCTAGTTTTTGTTGCATAAATCAAAGATCCTACCATGGATCTATATACATTCATATCATGCAACTCATCACCTTCCTTTGTACTCAGCTTTACATTACATTCCATTGGAGTAGAAACAAATTTACATTCCTGCATACCAAACCTTTTCAGCATATCACATATATACTTTCTTTGTATCAACCACATACCTTCATCGCTATACACAATTTCAATCCCAAGAAAGTATCTGAGCAAACCAAGATCTGAAATTTTAAATTCCTTTCCCAAATTACCTTTTATCTCATCAATTGCTTTTGCATCATTCCCTGTAATCAACAAGTCATCCACATAAATGCATACATAGACACACATGCCATCTACATGTTTTACATAAAGTGAAGGATCAGCATGACTGGCTGTGTATCCTTGCAGCATAAGATACTTTACCAACCTTGCATTCCATGCCCTTGGTGCCTGCTTAAGACCATACAATGCCTTCTTTAACCTGCATACATGATTAGGACATTTTGCATCCACATAACCATCTGGTTGTGACATATACACTTCTTCATTTAACTCACCATTAAGAAAGGCATTCTTTATATCGAGTTGATATATATTCCACCTTTTACTTGCAGCTAAAGCCAACAAAGTTCTCACCGTTGCCATGTTTGCTACTGGACTAAATGTTTCCTCATAGTCCACACCTTGAGTTTGATTATATCCTTTTGCTACAAGTCTAGCCTTATATCTAGACACACTACCATCACTATTTCTTTTAATCTTAAAAACCCACTTGCAACTAATTACCTTTTGTTTTGGTGTACTTGGAACTAAATTCCAAGTCTTGTTATCCTGTAGTGCTTCCATTTCTTCTCTCATTGCTTTCTCCCACTTTTCATCTCCTTTGGCCTCATCATAACATGTGGGTTCATTTTCCTGCTCAACTTTTGTCATAAAAGCATAATGAGTATTCATGAAAGATTCATAAGTATACCTTTGAGGTTGCTTACTTACTCTTGAAGTTCTTCTTACCTCCAATGTAGATGCTCTTCCTTTCTTATTAGGAACCTTTGATGATTCTCCATACTCACATACATCACTAATTTCCTCTCCTTCATCATTAACTTCAACAAGTTTAAGTTTACCTTTACTTTTAACACTTGGAGGTGACTCTTGCCTTAATCTTCCATTGAAAGGTGATCCTCTTTCTTCATCTAAACCTTTCCTTTCATCATTTAAACTTCCTGATGGCTGAACTATGCATTCATCTCCTTCAACCACACCTTCTTCATTTTCATCCATGACCTGCAAACAATTCTTATCTGCATACCATGAAAGTAATTCATCAAAGTTTACATCTCTTGACACAACAACCTTATTGGTATGAGGATTATAGCATCTATATCCTCTTTGAGTATCTGCATAACCAATAAATATACATTTTTCTGATTTTGCATCAAGTTTAGATCTCACCTCACTAGGTACATGTACATAACATACACAACCAAATACTTTCAAATGACTTACACTTGGTTTCCTTCCATGCCATACCTCATATGGTGTCAAATGATGAACTCCAGCAGTCGGAACTCTATTCATAATGTAAACACTTGTGCTAACAGCTTCAGCCCAAAAATAATTAGGCAAACACATATCATTAAGCATGCTTCTAGATGCTTCTGCTATGATTCTGTTTCTTCTTTCTGCGACTCCATTTTGTTGTGGAGTATACCTGCATGTAACTTCTCTTTTGATACCTTCATCATACAAAAAATTAGTAAAAGCTTGAGAGAAATACTCTCCCCCTCCATCAGATCTTAGCTTCTTAATATACCTTCCTGTTTGCTTTTTGACATATGATTTGAACTTCTTGAAACAATCAAAAACCTCACTCTTATGTTTAATGAAATACACAAATGTCATTCTACTATGATCATCAATGAATGATACATAGTACTTATTACCAACCAAGGATGCCTCTTTAGTAGGTCCCCACACATATGTGTGTATGAGATCTAGCAAACCATCACTTACATAGCTTGAATGCTTGAAAGGATGTCTACTCTGCTTACCCATTTGACATGCTTCACAAAGATGCACCATATGTTGCTTAGTAAGATCAGGTAATCCTTCAACAATCCTCTTCTTTGATAGCTCCTTTAACCTGTGTACATTCATGTGTCCAATCCTTTTGTGCCACAGATCAAGTTCTGCTATCCTATGCATACCATAAGAGAAATAGTTTGTATGATTAGGTTTACCTTGAATGTAAACAATCTACCTTGTTTTTGACCTTTGGCAATCAACCTCCTTTGCTTTGGATCCTCAATGAAGCAACCTGCATGATTAAATCTCACTTGTAGACCTTTTTCTACCATTTGACCAACCGACATCAAATTCTTAGTGATCGTTGGCACATAAAGTACATCCTTCAAGCAATTTGTCTTGCTCTTATCCTGCATAACAGCATCTCCAACCTGCATAATCTTATGTGTTGTATCATCTCCTGTTTCAACATGACCTTTACATGACGGATTATGCATATTAGAAAACCATGAAGCATCATGAGACATGTGATTAGAACAACCACTATCTACATACCATACATCGCTATTGCAATTCATCTTAGTTTCAACATTCATCATAAGAAGCGAATCATAATCATCACTTTTACCTTCAACTGCATACTTTCCTTGTTGTTTACCTCTTCTTGAATAGCCTCCTCTTCGATTACCACCTTGATTATTTTCATTTTGATAGCAATCTTTGGCATAGTGTCCATACCTTCCACATATATAGCAATTGTTCTTATCTTCACTCCTTTGTCTTTGATTGTAGTTGTAGTAGCCTCTCGTACCTCTAGCACTTGATCTTCCTCTTCCTCTTGCATTGAAGAAGCCACTTGAAGTCCCTTGATCATCGCTCCTTCTTCCTCGACCTCTATTTGAACCTCTTCTACCTCTGTTTCCACCTCTTGATGATCCTGCATAAAGAGCTTGTCCTTGAGATCCTTTTTGATTTGAAGTAGAACCATTTAGATTCATCTCCTCCGTGACCATGAGGGCAATAAGTTGATCAAAATCTGGTAATTCTCCTCTGACATAAACTGAAGTAATGAAGGGTTTCCATCTCTCATCATCTTTGAGTCCGTTGAGAGTATGTGCAACCAAGTCGTCGTCCTCCACATGAGCTTGAATTGATCCTAGTTGATCTGCAATCTCTTCAACTTTCAATATGTAATCATTGACCGATGTCCTTGTATCTTTCTTTATGTTATTCAACTCATTTTTGAGTTGAATCTTCCTTGCTCTTGTACCTATAGCATACAACCTTTCCAATGCAAGCCAAACATCTCTACTTGTGTCTAGATCTTGTATGTGTCCTACCATTGAATCTTGAATATTTTGTGATAAAATGAATATAACCCTTTTGTCTCTCTCATTCCAAAGTCTAAACTTCCTCAATTGTTGCTGATTTGGGTCCTCTGGTAATGTGGGTTTGATATCTGTGCTGTCAATCAAACCATACAAGCCTCTACCTTGCAAGTATGCTGTGATTCTAAACTTCCATGCTTGATAATTGGTCTTATCAAGCTTCTCTATTTGTGCATGTTGGTCTCCCATAATAAAAATGCTAAGCTTCCTCCTTTAAGCCTTCTTTCCAATGTGTGTGATGAGAAGAAATATAATATTTACCTTGTAAATCAGGTATGTGCACCTTTCTTTGCTTGGATGTTGCTTGAGATGCCTCCTTGCGATCTTCTTCTACCTTTGTGTAGTGTTGATGATGAACTGCTTCTTTGATAGCTTCAAATTCTTCATCAAGGTATGAAAACCTTCTCCAAGCCTCCAAGTACTTACTCTGATACCAATGTTGGAGTTTATTGATCTCCAAAGTATAGCTAGAAGTAGGTGAAACCCAACAGGACCTAGTTGACTTTTTCACAAACTTGTATGCACAGACCAATTTTCTTGCAGAGCAAATTTCTCTTTACTCACTTAGAATTTTCCAAAACTGTTTCACACACATAAACTAGACTCTAAGAGCTTTCCAACAAGATATAGAACACCTCAAATGGATAAATACACAATGAGCTATGACCTCTGCAATATGCAGCTTTAATGGAGACCTTGAAACAGAGATGAACCTGAGGACACACAACACTTGCAGAGACTACTGATCTTTACTCACAACTCCAATGACTTTGAAACTTTCCAGAATACAAGTAGACTTAAAGAGCTTTCTAACAAGCCAAAGAACACATGATTTGGATACATACACAAGGAGATATGACCTCTGCAAGTTTGAGGTTTAATGGAGACCTTCAGCAGGGATAAAAAACAGAGAACACACACTACTTGAAGAGAGTATTTCTCTCAGCTCACAAATCCAATGATTATGAAAATTTACAGAAAGAAAATAGACAGTAAGAGCTTTCCAATGAGCTATCAAACATGTAATTTGGATATATAATGAGGGAGATACAAGCTCTGCAATCTCTGCATATAAAACTACAGCAGTGTAGAGATACACATATGACTCTCTTGGACATCCCACAAGATCACGACTTTTCTCCTCTTTTTATAGCATGGGAAAGTAATCTAAAACCTTCCTAATACATCTAAATTTGTGGTAGACACTTGTATGGAGGTATTACATGACTCAAGTGCTCAAATAAGCAAAGTATTGATGGACTTTGAGAACTGGCCACATCGACCTTCCACTAGGACACCACTGAAGCTCCCTTGTGACTCACTAATTTGACTCACCATGTTCTAGAACTCACGTGGTATTTTTGCTACATTTTATGAATAATATGAGCCTTCTTGAATTATTTGAAGACTTCCCAAAGGTATTTACATAATTTGAAACTTGTACCCTACATAAAACAAATGTTCACAACAGTATCTAGGCAGTTTTGGAAAACAAAAATATTGAAGAAACATTCTGATTGCAAATTCTTCATTTTCTTTTCCTTTAAAGTCAGGGAATTTGGAATATCTTGCATAGGTTGCTTTATTCTTCTTGACAAAACTGTTGTCCAACTTGGTTCCCATTGAATAGAACTGAAGGGCTGCCTTGATATGCTCTGCCTTTATAGTAATATTCACTTCTTTCTTTTCCTTGTCCTTGGCTGAACACCTGAAATATGCATCATTGCCCTTTCCAACTTCCAGCAGACTATTCATCACCTGTGCTACTCTTTCAAAGTCTATGAAAAATAAAGGTTCATCCAACAGCCTGTGTAATCCTACTGCTTTCCATCTTTTGTAATTGAATGCAGTTTTTTGGAATTTGTAAAATTCCTGGCACAGCATGGTGTACTTGTGAGCTCCGACTCCTACTGTAAAAATATGCTGACCAATGATACTAAGGTTTCCTTTAGTTCCTTGGCTATCTTCTCTGCTTCTGGAATTTCCTGCTCTTCATCAGACTCTAGCTCCACTTGTTCTACTGTTGCTTCACTGTCTAAGAACCAATGTCCTCTAGACAAAGTTACTGAGTCTGCTTTGAAATCATGGATTCTTTTTCTTTTTCTTTTTGTTTTTGTTTTTTCTTTTTATTATAATTTCCTCCACTTCTCTCTCTTCCCCTCCTATTTCTTTTCTTAGAAAGAGGATGAGGTAGAGTCAAATGGAAATAATTTCCAAGATGTCATAATTTCCTTCTTGTAAAATTCTGAATTTCTTCAAGAATCCCATGTGTGCATCAGATGACCATTATGTCTTTTCTTTCATCTGTAACTCTTCATACTTTTGAGCTATTTTAGTATCTTAATGCTTGCTTTCTTCCATTGAATCAGATCTGATTTTTTTACCCAATAATACTTGATTCCTGTTGACTTTGTTTTAGGAATAACACAATCTTCTTTTGATGAATTGTTCTTGGAAGTTTTTGGCTTCCATATCCATTTAGTTATGGAAAATTGTTTTGATGAGGAGTGCCTATGTGTACTTTGTTTCCACATTCTTTCTATCTTGATGCCTAGATGCTTCTGATCATTCCACACTTTCCACCTTTCTTCTGCCTTTTCAACACCTTTTGTTTCTTCAATTTTCTCCTGTTGTTGATTGAAGTGGTGTTTGTGATTTCTTTGTAGCTTCTAGTGAAAAAGTAAATCCCTCCAATTTTGAGTTATAGATATCCTGTTGGTTTTCCTGTTCTTCATCACTTAATAAAAATATTAAAAACCTTTTGTCATTTAATGTCAATTTAAGCTTCAAATTTTCAAAATACAAAATTACTTTACCTTGCATTAGCCATGGTTGTCCCAAAATCAATTTCTCAATCATCATATGATCTGGCCATTCTTCACAATCTATTTTCATATATTCTTCATTGAACTTAACTTTAATAGATGGTGAAGATAGGCTTTGTATTATCTGACCTTCTAAGATTTTGATAAATGTTTTACTTTCAGTCCTTTTTAAGTTAAACTTATCCAACAAAACTGAACTGATCAAATTTACTTGTGCACCTGAATCTATCAACACCTTGATTCGCTCATTATGAAAATTCATTGTTATAACAGGCAAATGCTCTCTCACTCTCAAAGGTATTTCACATAAAAGAACTTCTCTAGTTTCCTTCACTTTTCTTATCCTTTCCTTAGCCTCCTGTTGAGCCTCCTGCCTAATTCTTTCTTCTTCCTTTTTCCTGTTTTGAGCTTGATGTATTCTTCTCCATTCAAAAACAGTTAATGGAAGATCATATCTTTTTACTCTACATCCACTTATGAATTTTGGCATGATTTCTCCATCTATATTTGCTACTTGGATAGCTCCACTGTTACTTATTTGATTGATAATATAAAGCCCATGTTCTTTTTTCTGAAATTTCTTCTGATGTTCTTTCACTGTGTATGCCAAAACTAGATCTCCTTCTTGTAAGTCCTTTTCTTTAATATGAACATCATGATAAGCTTTTTGCCTTCTCTTGTCTGCATATATGCTCATGATTGCTTGAAGTCTAGAAGCTCCCAGTTTTTTCGATTCCACCACTCTCTCAGATAATTCATGTCCAGTCCACTTGTACTGACTCCCCACCTTTAGTGTTGGAATAAGGAATTCTAAAGGCAGAACTGCATTTTGTCCATATACCAAATTAAATGGTGTGGTTCCAAGTGCGGTTTTTTATGCCACTCTATAAGCCCATAAGACATGATTAAGTTGCAAATCCCAATCATTCCTATTTGTGTTTACCAATTTTGACAAAACAATGCAAAGTACTTTATTAGTACTTTCTGCTAAACCATTGGCTTGTGGGTGATAAGGGGCTGACTTCCTATGACTGATCATAAAATATTCACTTATGTGCTCTATTATTTGGTTCAAGAAATGAGTACCCCTATCACTTACCAATTCAATTGGTAATCCAAATCTGGTGATAATATTTTCATAAAGAAATCTTGCACTGGTCTGAGCATCATTTCTTTTTGTAGCCCTAGCCTCTGCCCATTTAGTCAAGTAATCTGTGGCTACAAGTATATATTCAACATGGGATTGTTTTGCTGGAGGGTGTATAGGTCCAATCAAATCCAACCCCCATTTGCTAAATGCTCTTGCTGAAATAAGTGGTACTAATGGCATACTGTCTCTTTTATTTGGTTGACTTATTCTTTGACAAATGTCACATCTTTTCACATATGTTCTTACATCAGGAAATAGAGTTGGCCACCAAAAACCAGAATATAATATGAGTTTAGCAGTTCTTTCACTTGAAAAATGTCCTCCTGCCACTCTAGAATGTGCCATCTCTAACATTTCCAAATATTTATTTTCAGAAACACAAATTCTTAATTATCCATCCATCCCTTTCTTGTACAATTGATCTCCTATCAATTGATACTCTTCAGAAATCATTTGTAGATTCTTTGAGTCTGCACTAGCTCTTACTGGCTTTCCTTTCTTGTTTCTTTTCAACTCCTCAATTATGTTTGCACTCCAATCTGGATTTTTCTGAAACCAATATAAAGTTATAATTTCTAAATTTTGCAAGGATTGGCATTCCCAGCAGTTGGAAATATACTTTTTTACATCTTGTATTTTATTAGGCCAATGTACTCCCATCCTATTGAGATTATTTAGGGTGACTATCATGGAAGCATGAATACAGGGATTCCAACAATGAGCTCTTCTTAAATACTCCTATTGCTCCTCTTCTGGAGTACAATATTCCAATATACCCATATGATTGAGATGATACAAATGTCCAACTAGCAGCACAAAATTCCTACTTTGTAATACCAGATGTGTGTTGTTTCCAGATGTTCTGCAAGGTCCCATGGTTAGCAAAGGTACTAAAGTCATGGCCCATTTAGGAATACTTTCTATTTTGAACAGATATGCATCTGGCAAGTCATCATCTAAAGGTGAACTTGGCTCTTTAGTTTGAATTCTGGACAAATGGTCTGCTCTCAAATGAGTTTTTCCTTGTCTGACCACTACAAGTCTTTCATTACATCTATCATGACTTGAGAGAATCTACCATCCTTTGAAGATTTACAAACCCTTATGATGACTGAAGAAATCAACATAGAAGGTGGATTGAAAAGAGGTAGTCAACGACAAGCTCTTTATACTTCATCAAATAGATCAAGAGGTAGAGGAAATTGGAGAGGAGGAGGAAGATTCAACAACAATGCAAGAGTAAGAGGAAGCTTTAGTGCTACCAGAGGAGGAAGAAGAATACAACAAAGTCAATAGACTCAACCAAATCAACAAAGTGACTTTACTTGGAATTATTGTGGTAAAGTTGGTCATTATGCCAGGGATTGCTTCTCCAACCCAAATAGAAGAGGTGGTTTTAGAGGAAGACAAAGAGGAAGAGGCCAAGACCACATGCATCAGAACAACAATATAGTGCAAGAGGTGACTCAAACACAGAAGGAAAACATTCTTATGGCTATGCATACAGAGACACATAAGAGGAAGGTAAACAACAAAACTTGGTATGTAGATAGTGGTTGCTCAAACCACATGAGTCATAACATGAATATGTTTGTGAATTTACACAAGCCAGATTCAAGAGTCACAATTGCTATAGGAGATAGTATTGAGTATGAAGTAGTATATATTGGTGATTTTTGACTTAATGAACATGTAACTCTCAGAGATGTTTTGTTTGTTCCTACTATTACAAGAAATTTGATTTCAGTTGGATAGATGAAGGGTACATCAAATGAAGGTTTGGGCTATAAATATCATGAAGTTATGGATTTGAAAGCATAAAGTGATGCAGATTGGGTTGGAAATAAGGATGATAGAAGGAGTATAGATGGATATCTGATATTTGTAGTTAATAATTTGGTTTCATGGAGTTCTAAAAAATAGCCTACAGTAGCACTTTCAAGCGTAGAAGCTAAATATAGAAGCCTTAAAAATGCAACATGTGAGATTATGTGATATTTGAAGCTTTATGAAGATATGAATCTATGTACATCACGTCCACTACTCTTTGGAGATAATGTAAGTTCATTATAGCTCGCGTCTAATCCAATGTACCATGCAAGAACCAAACACATTGAAGTACACTACCACTATATCCAAGAGAAGGTGGTGAATGAAGATATTGATATTCAACATGTTGGAACTAAAGATCAATTAGCAGATATACTCACAAAAGCAGTGGATACTCAGAAGCTCAAGCGAATCAAAGTTCTACTTGGAGTCAAAGCTTTGGATTTAGAGCTTCAAGGGGGCAATGCTACATAAGAACAAGCTCTAAAGTATTGTTTTTTAGGCTTATGGATTTTATTATTTATGATAAATAATATGTGGAGGCGCTCACATCTCAAAATTTAGAGTAAAACTAGATAAAAGTAAGAAGGAAAGGAGAGGTGTCTATTTTTAGACAAGGAAGACGCTTATATTGACAGTCTCTCAATAGGTGGCCAAATTGAGTAATTCTTGTTGCATTGCAAAGCTTACAAATTTCACCATATAGGTAGATCAGGTTTTTTACAAAATTCAATGACAAAACCCCGTGAAAGTAGGCATTTTTGCATATCTTCTTTCTTATGTGTATCTGGTGTCTCATCAGAGACATACCTCTCTTCAGACTTTCATATCTGAGTCGTTATGAGGTCTTTTTGAGTGATTTTACTTGGAGGGGTTTCCTTAGCTCTAATAATTTCTATATGTATCAAAATCTTCCATAGATCTTTGAGTTTTCCTACTATTGTACATCAGTTTTCATATCAAATAGTCATACCTTGTTATTGCAGGCTTCCGCATACCTTGACTTCAAACTATTTGTTTGTGAGCTATACTCCACCATTTTCTATGTTTTTTGTTTCTAAAGCATGCTTCTCGTCTACTTTTAGAATATATGATTAGTTTTGAAAAATTCTACTCAGAGAGTTTTTGGTGATTATTTTGCTACAGTCATCCATTTATGTTTTCTTGAAAGTTTGGAGGAAAGTTTGATTTCTGAAGTTTGGAAATATTTGTTTGATCTTTTGAAGATCTTGAGAGGTCTCGTCACATTCTGTTGTGTACTTTGATGTTTACAAGTTTGTAAACATAACAACTCATTCGTGTACATTAGGATTTTCCCCATGTACTTTTCCTTATATATGGCACTTGTTGTAGTGTTGTTTTTTAGGTCATTCTTGTACATTCCTTTTATGTAATAGAACAAGAAGAAGAAGATCATCTTCCTTGCCTCAATTTGTGTGTGTGATCCTCTTTGATTGTGAGTGTGTGTGTGTGTGTGAGCTCTCATGCTTATCTCCTTCCTTGTGACAGTGTGTTTAGAGATGCATTCTCAATCGTTAACGAATTAAGATTCACCTGGAGTTGAGTGGTGGTCTACTATAGAACATGATAGTGATTTTGTAAGGAAGCAAACTCTTCACATACTTGATGCATGCATGCAAAAATTTGTTGGAATGTGCTATCGACAATGGATGATGAAAATATTGATGGTGTGCTCAATAATAATTGTTGTTCAGTGTGTAATGCAAGGGGAATAGGGGTGGGGTGAGGTAATTTGGATGTTGTGGTGATAGTGGAAAAGTGTGTGGATGTGAGTGGGTATATCGTGGTAGTAGAAGTGAGTGGAGGTGCGGGTGGTGAGATATCCATATCTCTAGATGTGTGATCTACTGAACCTTTAGTGAACAGTGGAGTGATTGTGGGTGAGTGTGTATGTAGCTCAATGATGAGTAGCACCTCCTTTAATGTCAACCCGGGAAGACGTGAGGATGGTATGAAGACCTTGAACAAGTGATGACACAAGTGCGTGAGTGAGAAGCACACTAACATGCACACACATACACACACACGCGCACACACGACAAGACAAAGAGAAAGACAATGGAGTTACTTCCAAAATGCTCATACAAGTTCAAATCTATTACAAGCTAACCTCAAAAATGAGCTCTCTAGCTCTATTTATAGTTTTTGACTAGGCTTTGGGCCTGTCCAGACCTAGTGTCCGGCCTAGTTAAAAATTAGGTTCTAGGGCCTATTTGAGGGCTCAAACAGAGTCTAAAAATTATGAAAATTGATATGTAGGTACTTCTAATGCTCCTCAAGCTCAAGAACTCCTTGGCTTGCACAAAATGGAGCTACAAAAAGGTGGAATGATATTTACAATGATTGTTAGTGATGAGAATCATTGTTATAAAGATGTAGATTTGGGAAAATTTGAAGGGCCTATCTGCCAGATCTGCGTTGACTGCTCTGTCCAGTTAATCCTTCTCTTCGTTCGGACTCTCTCCATTGGCTTCCTTGTCTCGTCAGTCCTTGGGTGCCCTGACTGCTATCAACACCCGCCCCTCTCTTGCGTCTATCGTCCTTGACAGACCCTTGTTGCTGGGAGTGCTGGATGTAATATTCCACAACATGAGTGGCAAGCTGATGTTCTTGTATGCGTAGTCCTCTGGCCAAGTCTGTCATCATGCGATCCCAATCAATTGGTCCTGGAATGTCCGGATGTGGCAGACGTAACTCATCTGCATGGATAGCTTGTTCTACTGTGAATAGATGTAGCAAGTGTGTTGGCCTGGAAATGAAAATTTCCAAGTGATATTCCCAGAACCCTGTAGAGAACATTTCTTCAAAGGTCTTCTTGAAGCATGCGGGTAAATACTTTATTCGTGCATGAAAAGCAAAGATTATATTGACCGAGGGAGTCTGGCTCATGTCGTAGACCGAATCCTTTTTACCTTGAGAGAATCCGGGGGCAGAGATGTATGGAGCCTGTACCTTCCGAAAGGTTTTGAAGACAATTGTCATGAGCTCGAATATTTTCATACACATTTTTGCTGCTATGTCAGGTACATTCTTTAGACGTGTAGACCAGTGTCGAATTGTTGATATCATGTATACTATGGTCTGGGTCCCTCGCGGTGGAGCCAAATATGGATAGTTGACCCATGCCGAACATTCTTTATTGTTGCGTACCTTGATTGCAAATGCTTGCCATGATCTACGATGGACCATTGGGCAATAGCATGGATTATACTTGATATACAATGGCATGGTTACCCAAGTGCTCATCATCTCAGGGTAATCAGTTAGTAACCGTGCACACCAATTAGGTTGAAAAATCGAGCCAGCACGTGCATCTTCCGATAAGTCTTCCGGATCAAATTGAGTGGAAAATGTGGGCTCTTTCCACGTATGCCTTTTAACTTCTGCATTATAATCATGTAGCAAGACATATTAAGGCATGTACTGCGGTTCTGATGTTGTGATTAGCCGTTGATGGGATAGGTGCTGAAAGTAAGAAGATCGAAGAACAGTTTCTTCCAGATTTGTGAGGGATTGAATTTGCACGGCGACACGATCATCATGTGTGTTTCCCACTTTCTCAACCCTTTTGACCCAATCCGGGGCTCCAATTTCTAAAGTGTCCTGTCCTTCTTCTGTAACTCGGCCGCCAGGTGTTGGCATGGGTTCATATGGTTCTTCATAGCTGTCATCCACCGGGATTTCCACTACTGTATCAGGTTCTGGTTCTTCAACTGGGGAGGGTGGCCTTTCATATGGTAAGAGACGTGCTTGGAGTTTTGCCAACTACTTCTAGAGGGTCTCTACTTCTTCTGTAGAGTGTTGCAAGATTATTGTCTCCTATTGAGCTGTGGGGGCACTGGCTATCTGCTTCTTTAAGTCAGCACATTCAGCCTCTAACTTTTCATATGACTCCAAAAAGTTTGCATGCTCCTCAAGTAAGATGCGAATGTCGTTTGACGAAACCGCTCTATACTTAGTAGGGCTAATAGCCGCTCCTCCGATTCCTTCCATAGCTGCTTCAAAATTGTCTTGGTTTTGTTGCTGAAGTCGCTTGTTCTCTTCTAATGCTGCTGCCCTATGCTTCCTTAATAGCCCAAGATTGCGTCTAAGTGTAGCATTGGATATCATTTGCGCCTGGAGCACACTTTCCAGTTCCTTGACTGCTTTATCGTCCACCGTCGATATCTTTGATTCCAATTCTGTGTGAGCCTGCTGTAAAGTGGTATGTTCTGTTAGGAGCGTTTGGTAATCATCTTCTAGAGTGTTGACTCTAGCCTATAGACGCTGAGATTCTGCCTGGAGGGCAGTGGTACAATCTTCCAATTGATGGTACTCTTGTTGTAGTTGGCGTGCACATTGAAGTAATGTATTAAATGTGGTATTTACATTATGAGATGCAAGGGGGAAAGTTTGGAATGCAGGGGAGGTGGGAATGGGAGGGGAGGTAGTGAATGTTGTGTCTGCGAATGATGTGGTGAGTGGTGAGGTGGGGGGTAGGGGAGGGAGAGATGGTGGAATTGTGGGGAGAGGTGCTATGGTTGGTGAAATGTCGATTGGGTCGGATAGAGTGATGTGTGCAGGGGCTACCATGTAAGTTGGTATGGTAGGTGAAGTGAGTGTGGTGTTTGTGTAGATTGATGTTGTTGCAAGCATCTAAGAAGTGTGCCTCTGAGACACTGGAGTGCGGATGTACGGTTCCATGAAAGATGGGTATTAGGGTGGTGCGATTGGGTTGAATGAGGTGTATGGGGCAGATGGAAAGTGGGGTTCATGGAATGGGGGTACCCATATTGGGGGGTAGGCTAGGAAACAAAGGATGCCTTCCGTAGGTGGGGGGGTTCCAACCACACTCAGAATTATGGGGTGACCAATTATGGGCTCGGAGGACAAAAAGGGTGAAGTGTATAGGGGATTGGTGATGGACGAGAAAAGGGTGTCCTGTGAGGTTGGCTCTCGAAAGGAGAAGGATGTGAATGTCGTTGGGTTGTGAGTGAAGGTAGATGTGACGACTGCAATTTCTTCCATGGTGGGAGGTGGTGGAGGGGGTGGAGAAGGTGGGGATGGGGGGTGCGGGGGTGAGATGGGTGATGTCTGAACAAAAGTTTCAGCAGAGAGGTCAATGGTGGTGGTGGGGGTAACTGTGGTTTCGATGGTTACTTCTGGTTCTGTGATGGGTATTTTGATAGTCTTACCTGCTCATGGTAATGTGTCGATTCTATGCTTGTCGTACCTCACAGACTGACGGACTGCTGTGTGGACAGCCTCCGAAACTCCTAGTGATTCTGACACTAATTTGAGGGTGTTAATAAAATGTTGATCCACTCCATCGTCTGCTAGAATTTCTTGCATGAACGCTTGGACTGATGCCAGGGAGAGTTGATGCCTTTCTTGCACTGCTTTGATCGTATCGTATAACCTTTGTAGTTGAGCTGTGTATGCAGGTGCACCTACCAGTTCTGGCACTTCTTGTTGCTCATCTTGATGTCCGTGGTCATATTCCTCCTCATCTTCCTCATATTCTTCATCTTCGTCGTCCACTTCATCCATTTCAACTGTGGTAACAGGCACTTGGGAGGTTGTTGCCTGCGGTTGAACATTCTCCACTTGTTGTTCCTCTTCTGCCTCAAGATCTATGTCTCTTAACAATTCTTCAAAGTCTTCATTTGTGAGTTCGTCCAAGGGTGCAGCACCGGGAAATTCAAGATCAGTTGGGACGGGAGGAAATATCAAATTAGGGCCATCAGTGCTGCGTCTTGGGAGTCGTAGTGTGAATGGCCGAACCCTTCGGGGTGGTGGGGTAACGTCCACTGTTAAGGTGGCTCCACGTGGTTGAGCACAAGGGACTTGGACAGTTCCTCTCATCTTCTTGGAAGGGGGTCCAATGGATGTCCGGCCTCTAAACCGCTCTACTCGATTCCACATCAGGGCCCGTTGAATCGGGATGTCATAAGCCAAACACCTATAAATAATTCTAGTCAGAGCACAACATCCATATAAAACATGCTTCCAGGGCCATCGTTTGTGGGCTAGGTGTATCTGATCAATTATCCAGTGGGGTAAGTTGATGGTGAGGCTCTGTGTCTCTGCCAGATACAAACTAAACCATATCTTTTTGGGTGGCATGGTGAATCTATCTTGGGTAGGAAAAGCAAAGTGCTACATGCACATTCGCAGATGTATTGCAATATTGGGCATCATGGCCACCATGTCCTTGAGCTTGGTGAGGCTCCGATTCTTCATGTAATCAGGCACAAGGGTCTTCTTCTCTGTTGGACTATGCATTCCGCGCATATCTAGGGCTTCTCTCACTAAGTTGTTTGAGAGCCTAAACTGTTTGAGCTCATTTCCTTTTGTCAGAGATGGGATCACAAATGAGCTTGCACCTTTTGGGTTCTTGCTTGGAGTCAAGGTATTGATGAGATAGTAGCATCGCATGAAGTCAGGCTTTGGGAGCCGGGCACTGAAGTATGCCTCCAATCCTGCCTTCTCCCATACCAAACGTAGACCTTGTGCATTTTGTAACTTTTCAAATTCCCTTATAAAGAAATGGTATTTACCTTGCTTCCCATTGGAATCCAACTCTGATTCCCATGGGTATGATCCCTCGCTCAAGGGTCCTTCAACTTCACTAAACTAGTGGGAAGCTTTTCCTACAGGCATGGTATGGCCACTGGGGGGTCCGCTACTGGTATGATTTGGATGGCCTGCAACTCTTCTGGTCTTTCATTTTTTTCAGGCAGAATGGGTAAACTTTCTAAATCCACCACTTGCTAGCTTGTTCCTGCTTGAGAGCTTGTTCCTGCAGCCTCAGCCATGTTGAAGAAATCGCTGCCAGTTCTGTGAGAATATATGAATAAATGTTAACATTGTAATGGACACAAAGTGACACTGAGTCCCCGTTACAACATTAACTTGATGAATTGTGATGTAGTTAGTTGGTTAGTTAGTGCTTGAGTGGATGTGAGTGTGCAGTGTGGTTAGCTGATGCTGAATACCTATGAGCTAATTGGGGGATCGGGTGCAGTGTGGATGTAGTTAGTAAGTGGAAGTGGCTTTACAAATGAGTAAGGGGGTTTATTACAAGGTTTGGGTTGCAAAACATAGTGGATGACATTTTGTTTTGATTTTGTGGAAACTCTAGAGGGCTTTATAAGAGTGTTTGCTTGGAACTGAGGCTTTTTAGGAACCCACTTACAAGTGAGTCTGTTCGTGCTCTTGGACAAATATGTGTTGGTGCGTGTTAAATAGGAGTGGGTGTCCGTTGTTCGAGTGAGTGAACCATGTTGTACAAGGTGAATAGGAGTGGGTGTCTGTGTAGCTATTTGAGCCCGCAAGCAAGCCTTAGGCACCCAAATTTGTCTTGATTGTGGGCCAGCCTTCATCGACTTCTTGGGCACCCAGATAGACTTCACTTTAACAGAAGAGTTTTTGGAAGACTTCTTATCAGTGTTGTGTCATTGAGCACTAATAGGAAGTTGGGAAAGTTTTTGTGGCTTGACCGCAATAGGATGCTCGCCTCTCTGGACCCACGCCTGTTTCAATGGTTGCGACACCTTGCTTTGTACTTGCTTTCTGCTTCGAGCATAGGTCCTCTGCTTCTTTTGCATTTGATTCGCCTTTGGTTGTTGTATCCCTATGGATTTTGGAAAAGAAGGGAGTTCCACTGAATCCTTGACTTCTTTGCTGAGATAATCTTCCCTCTGCACCACATAGTGTTGGACAAGAATAACATGGTCATCTTCATGTGTGCCCCTGGAAGGACCAGGAGTGTGTGCCTTTCCTAGTTCCGTGAGTGCTCTATTGTCTAACTCAACTGTAATTCGATTCTGATTTACCCATACCTGAAGAAGTCTACATCTTAGGTTTAGGTTGACTGCATGATCATAGATCCAGTCTTGACCCAAGACAAGAGGCTCAGTGAGATCCTCATCTTGACACACTAGTACTTTAACTATCATTAAAGAATCTTGAATGTAGAGGGGAAGTTCCACCTCACCCATGCAAGGTGCAAGAGAACAAGGATTACAAACACCACATGCTAGAGAGATGACTCTCCTCCCAACCTTATGCCTGTATATATAGCTGCTTGAACTAATGAGGACCACAAATGTAACTAGAGTCCACAAGTGCATGTGCGATCTCCACCACTCCTTTCCCACCTTCCACTGGAGTCCACTAGTGGTTGGTGTACTCGCCTCTTGAGTTAAGTCCACTGGACTCAAGTTAACTCACGTTAACTTGAGTTAGAAGGCTCTAGAGCTCTTTGGGCAAAACTCTCTCTCCATGCTCCCCATGAGAGTTGAACCCAAGACCTCCTCCTTCACAACCATGAGACTTAACCACTAGGCTAAGTGGATTACTTGAATATGAGAGCACATGACTTATGCTTGAGTCTACTCTTGAGATCTTTGGTCCTACAGACGAGTGACCAAACAGTATCTGATTTCAGATCTATCTGAAGCCATCGGATCCCTAGATCATAGACTTACTTTATTACATTCTTCCCCCCTTGGGAAAGATTTTCGTCCTCGAAAATAAAGCTATATATATATATATAACTGTAGGCAACCCCCGAGCCTCATGTTCTAAAACTGGAAGAACATGGTCATGTTCTAGAACTGGAAGAACATGTCTCATCTCTGTGGTGGCATCCCTGCCCAAATGATTCAAAACACTATCCGGGTTTGCACTTTGATGAACAGGACAAAGTACAAACTAGTGAAGAATAATAAGGGTGGATCTAAACACATCCCTGGCCAATTCATAGTTTCTAGATGTGCGATCTAGGCACAAACATGTGAATTGGGTGGATTCAAATTACTGGTCCATTTCTGGGCATAACTGGTGCATGGACTTAGTAATGAAGGTGGGATTCATATCTCTCGAAAGACTTTGAGAATTCTTGAGTCACTTGAATTTGTTTTGGAGAACTTGAAGTTTGGTTGTCTCAAACATCTAACTTAGATGTTTGTACAATGGTTTACTTTGATCCAACAGTTACTTGATTTTTTCACCCGACTCGAGGACTACTTTGTCCCAATGAGTTGAAAAAGTCCTATGTAAACTGTAAGAGAAAGTGTACCATTTCGGTGGAATCAACCATACTAACTTCACCAATTCAAATTCAAAATGAAAATTGTCCAACTTAGGACACTTTTCTCAAAGACTTTAACTGAAAGTTCTTGGGAATTGTCAATCTGATGAGCAATTCCTAACTTCCCTATTCTAGAGTATACTGGACTCCAAGAAATCATTTATGCTATAACTTGAAGAAAACTCAAATGAATAAGTCCACTTAGACTTATCATCTTTTGAAGATTGAAAAGGTTCTAGTTATTTTATTCTAATCGGCTAACCCTGGTCTTTTGCAAAAGGAATCAGATACCATGTCTGAGCCAATTCCAAAAGATTTGGAAAGCAAAAAGAAAATAACTAAAACTCTATACAACCAATTCAAACTTCGAACATACATAAACTTGCTATGAGTCAAAGTCTAGTTGACTCAGGACTTTAACTTTTCAACGATCAATTTCAACAAGGTATTGAAGCATTGTCTTTATCTTTAAGAGAAATAAGCTGGATTCTCAAAAAGATTCAAAGAAAATCAAAAACATCATCCAACCACAAGATACTAGTGTGGTAACCAATATCAGTGTGTCGACCCACTGAGGTTCTATCGATGAGTTTGGTATTCAGGTAATGCTTCACTTGAGACTAAGTTCAGGTCACATTCAGTCTTTTTGACTCCATACCAATGCAAGAGAACAAGGATTACGACCACCACATGCTAGAGAGATGACTCTCCTCCCAACCTTATGCCTGTATATATAGCTGCTTGAACTACTGAGGACCACAAATGTAACTAGAGTCCACAAGTGCATGTGCGATCTCCACCACTCCTTTCCCACCTTCCACTGGAGTCCACTAGTGGTTGGTGTACTCGCCTCTTTAGTTAAGTCCACTGGACTCAAGTTAACTCACGTTAACTTGAGTTAGAAGGCTCTAGAGCTCTTTGGGCAAAACTCTCTCTCCATGCTCCCCATGAGAGTTGAACCCAAGACCTCCTCCTTCACAACCATGAGACTTAACCACTAGGCTAATTGGATTACTTGAATATGAGAGCACATGACTTATGCTTGAGTCTACTCTTGAGATCTTTGGTCCTACAGACGAGTGACCAAACAGTATCCGATTTCATATCTGTCTGAAGCCATCGGATCCCTTAAATTCAACTCTTGACAATACAAAAGTTTAACAGCACTAGTGTCTGCACTTGAGTCAATCAAGGCTCTTACAGTCCTTGCACTCGTTCCTTGTCCTAGCTCTAAGGTCACAAAAGGACGCTGATCAATTATTCTATGAGAGCTAATACCTGAAGCTTCACACATTGCCATATGATACCCTTGGTCTGCATATGCCTCTGTCCTAGGCTGATCTTTACCTTGTCGTCTCAACTTCATCCTTCGAATGCGTTCCAAGGCTTCTGCCTGTGCTTCTTCTCGAATTCGTTTTTCTTCTTCCTTGTGTTTCTTGGCAGTGTTGAGTCGATTTAGCATCTCTTCAGTCAGGGGTTCCTGATATAACTTGACTCTGCATCCACTAATGTAACTAGAAAGAACATCACCTTCTAGTGTAGCTAATTGAACTGCTCCACTCGTTGAGATCCTATTGATAATCATGGGTCCATAGCCTCTTTTCTCTAATTTTCGTGCATGTTGTTTCAGGGTATACACCAAAACTAAGTCTCCGACCTTCAAGCCTTTATCCTTAACATGGGCATCAAAGTACGCCTTCTATCTTTTCTTAGCTGCATATATTCCTGCTGCCGCTCTCAGTCTTGTTTCACCTAGTCGTTCCAGATCAAAAATTCTAGAGCTCATGACCCATCCACTCATGCTCTTGTGCTACTTTCAATGTAGGTATCAAGAAGTCCAATGGTAGCACTGCATTTTGGCCAAATACCATCTGAAAGGGTGTGGCTTGGAGTACCGTTTTGTACGCAACTCGGTAGGCCCAAACAACATGGTGTAGCTATTTGTCCCAATCAGAGCGTTTATTATTCACTAATTTAGTGAGCACGTTGCATAGAATCTTATTGGTGCTTTCAGCTTGCCCATTAGCTTGTGGGTGATAGGGGGCCGACTTCTTATGTACTACCAAGAATTCTTGGAGCAGATTTTCAATAACTTCATTCAAGAAGTGAGTGCCTCTGTCACTAACTAGCTCTATGGGCAATCCGTATCTAGTGAACACATTCTCAAATAAGAACTTGGCGGTTGTCTGGGCATCATTCTTAGTTGTGGCTTTCACTTCTACCCACTTGGTTAGATAGTATGTGGCCACAATAATATACTCTGCATGCGAACCCTTAGCTGGGGGATTAATAGGACCTACAAAGTCTATTCCCCACTTAGAGAATGCACGTCCACCCATCATAGGTTTCAGGGGCATCTCATCTTTGCGTATAGGATATTGAGTTCGTTGACAGACATCACACCTCTTCACATAGGTATGTGCATCCATGTGAAGTGTTGGCCACCAAAGACCTGCAAATAGCATAGCCTTGATCACTCGATCTGGTCCAAAATGTCCTCTTGCTACACCTTGGTGAGCAGTTTCCAAGATCTTAAGATACTCGCTCTCATGGACACATAATCTGAGGTAACCATCTTTATCACGCTTGTATAAATTATCACCAATAAGTGAGTAGTCTAGGGCTTCTTGTGCTAAACTTCTTTGCCTTGTCAGGATCATACCTTGAGGGAATGTTTTTGTCCTCAGGAAGGCTACTAGTGGTTCACTCCAATCTGGCACTGGAGACACTTGATAAAGAGTAGCGTGCTCCACAGGCGGTCTAACACTACAGACTGGGCATTCCTTACACATCTTATGGATATCTGCTTCCATAGTCGGCCAATGCACTCCAAGTCTCCTTAGTGTCTGTATGGTCGTTGCTTTGAGTAGTGTTGCTCTAATGCACCTACATGTGCTAATTGCAACCATTTTGCGTACTCATCCTCTTCCACACAACAAGCTAGGATCCCTTGATCTGTATGCTTGTACATACTTCCTGCCATGATCTGGTATTTTTGGGCTTTTACTATCTCCCTATCTTGAGTGTTTATGACTGGATGTTTAGGCCCGTATGTCAATACTGGCACTAATGGCTTAGCCCATTGAGGTACAACTTCCAAATTAAATAAGTAAGCATCAGGAAGGTCATCTGATACTCCTTGTGGGGCCTCTCCAGATGTGAGCCTAGAGAGATGGTCTGCTCTCAAGTGAGTCTTCCCTTTCCTCAACACAACCTCAAAGTCGTATTCCATCAGTAAGAGAAACCATCTTACTAATCTACTTGTATTGCATGGCTTGTTTACCAAGTAGAACAATGCTTGATGATCAGTAAAAAATTTAAACTTATTTGCAAGCAAATAGTGTCTAAACTTTTTAACTGCATATACCATGCCTAATCCTTCTCGTTCAGTGGTGGTATAATTTCGTTCAGCTGCATTTAACTGTCTACTAGCATAGGCAATTGGAAGATCCATATTACCAGTAGGTAATATGGATCTTCCAATTGCCTATGCTAGGTTGTGCGAGTACACATCCAATGGCATAATTGGATGCATCTACATGAACATGAAAGGGATTATTCCAATCTCGTGTGGTCAAGATTGGTGCTGAACACAATCTTCTTTTGAGCTCATTGAAAGAGTTTTCACATTCATCAGTCCACTCAAAGTTAGTCAAAAGTCCGTACAGAGGGTTGGCAATGATGGCGTACATGTGTATAAAGCGTCGGTAATAACCACAATGCCCCATGAAAGCTTGTACTTCCTTGACATTTCTTGGCCTAGGTAACTCTGCTATGGCTCTTACTTTCTCTTCATCAGTAGATATGCCATTCTTTGACACTATGTGTCCTAGAATCTTACCCTGCCTGACCATGAAAACACACTTTTCTGGGTTCAGATAAACTTGATATTCTATACATTTGTAAAAGATTTGCCTGAGTTCAGGTATATGTGTTTGTCTAATGTTGGAATGGGCACACAGATCATCAACATAGACTTCCAAATTCTTTCTCAGGAACTCTTTAAATACATGGCACATCAATCTCTGGAAGGTTGCAGGAGCATTGGTAAGCCCAAATGGCATTACCCGAAAAGCAAATATGCCCCACTCAGTGGCAAAAGCTGTCTTATGCTGATCTTTTGGAGCTATGGCTACCTGATGGTAACCAGAAAATCCATCAAGGAAGCTGTATACTTCCTTGCCTGCTACTCTTTCTAAGAGATGTTCCGTGATAGGAAGCGGATAGTTATCTCGAATAGTGTCTGCATTAACCTTCTTCAAGTTAATGCATACACGTAGCTTTCCATTCTTCTTGGGCACCACTACAATGGGGGATACCCACTCAGTGTGCTCAATTTCATAGATGAATCCAGCTTCGACCAAGCGATCTATCTCCTCCTTGATCTTAGCAGCATAGTTATTGTTATAAGTGTATGGCTTCTGCTTAGAGGGTTTAGCATCTGAGGTCATGGGAATTGTGTGTGAGCATATGTCTGGGTCAAGACCCTTCAAGTCCTTGTAACTCCAAGCGAATACATCTCTGTATTCTCTTAGCAAAGCTATTAACGCATGCTCTTCTTCCTCCGTCAGGTCATGCCCTATGTAAGTGCATCTTTCTTCTCCTTCTTCCATGGCTACAACTATTTTCTTGGTGGTTTCTTTGTTATCATAGGCCTCTCCTGATTGAGCCTCACGTTTTGGCATCCTTACGATGACTCTTCTATCGTCTATCTCATACTTTTTAAAGTTTTCAGGGACCTCAAACAAAGATTCTTCCTCTTCTGGTGTGACTTCTCTCTTCTTTCTTTTCTTTCCTTCATCCTTAGGGGTCACTTGTGTGGCTAACCTTACATCGTTTGTAAGCTCTTCATGTCTCTGGGGTTGAAATTCTACTTTATAGAAATATTCTTCATCTGATGCAAAAGGTGGGTCCATAATGATTGACTCTAGATCGGAGTCACTCGCATCTTCAAATGCATCAGGGCTAGGTTCGCACTCTTCTAAAACTGAATCTCCCATGATTGGCTCTATGGAGAAGACTGAAACGTCATAGCCATCCTCATCACAGTGGGCTGTCCATTGTTCTTCATTGATGGCTACATCCATTGTTGCTAAAATTTCTGCCCAACCGTGAGGTTCAAATTCTTCATCAGGGAATACTACAGGTGCATAGGCTGGGTCTTGAATTGATCTATGTGTCTCTTTCGCACCTACCTCTCTGGATTTTTCTCTCTTCTCCTCTTCTACTGCCACTTTGCACATCCATAAGTGTGTGTCTTTGTGCATCCATGAGGATCTTGATCCTATGGAATGCACAGACTGCGTGTCATCCTTGGCCCTATGGATGGGATTCCATTGAATAGGAGGGACATCTCTATGAGAGTAATCTTTGAGATTAACCTTGGTTGTGACATCTAAGTGTTGCAGGTACAAGGAATTGGTTCCCCAATCCTGTACCACTTGCAACTGTCGCATAAATGGTCTTCCCAAAATCATCTCATAGGCATGGTTCTTGCTAAAATCACATATAGCAAATGTGTGCTCAAACTCTACACCACATGTAGTGAGAGTTATTCCTTCAAGCAGTCCTAAGGGTCTCTCAATGTGACCATCGGCCATGTGCAATTTCGTCCTCGTGGGCCTGAGTGCTGGCTTGCCCCATCGCTTCCATAGGGAAGTGGTAGCAATTGCCACTCCTGCGCCTGAGTCTAGAATTGCCTTGGTTGTGTATCCTTGATGGGTGATGGGGAGATAGGTGTTTTCTTCTTCTCCTTCACTCATATCTCCTATCTTATCCAATGGTATTTCTGGCACTGTTCTATGTGATCCTACCTGGGAACGCGGTTTAGCTACATGTGGTACTTGTTTGGCTACATGTTTCCATAGTTCTAGTCTAACCTTGAGTAATTCTTCTAAAGTGAGATTGCACTGCACTTTAGTGTTCTTCACTACCTCCGTATTCCGAGGTATGACTGAATCTTCGTTTCGTACCATGACCGTGGGTGCTCTCATGCAAGTTGACTTGGTTTCCCATAGGCCTGTGAAATGGGGTAGTTCCTGTAAGGAATTAGACTCGAAGTCTAATCTCTCTTGAGATTGGGCGCTCTCCTGCTCTTCATAAATAGAAGGAATGTCTTGTGGGAATTGGTCATGCGCATCATCCACAAGTTCAAAGGGAGGAGGGACTTCACTCTCTTTAGCCCATTTCTCTTCTTGAATCTCTTGTAGGAATTCGGGTGAGTACCTATTCATAGAAGAGGATGTGTATGGCTCTGTGGAGTTGGGCACATAAGCCTCCTGGGCGGGAAGGCTTAGCCTTTCACTTGGCCTGCCCTTATTTTGAGAGGCGGGTTCCTTTTCTGATTGTGCAATTAGCCTCTCCAATCTTTCTAGCAGTCCATCAAAGTGCAACTGCGTCTTAGCTGAACTAGAGATATTAAAGAGGCGACTGGCTTCAAACATGTTTTGAGCCAATTCCACCATCTTAGCATAAATTTTGGTTCGTTCAAGCTCTAGTTCTGCTCTAGGGTAACACTTTTCATGATCGGTTACGTTTGGCCCTTCTTGGATTCTGGCATGATATGCTTTGAGCATCATATTTAGGTCCTCAGGAGTGGAATCTGCTAGAATTGATCCTACTCTAGGGGGTGCTGGGGTCGCATGAGGCAGGTTAGAAGGTGGTGGATTGGATGGATATGGGAATGATGGTGGCGGAGTAGTGTGAGAGGGAGGTTGAGATGTAAGTTCAATTATCTTGGCTCTCGTTTCTCTTAGGCTTTCCTCGAGTTCGCTCATCTTCTTGGCCCATTGCCTTTTCATTCTTTCTCGGCTATCTCTCCAAGCTCTAGTCCTCTTCTTGGACATGCTCTCAGTTTCACTAACCTCAACACTTTTTTCATGGCCTAAACTTTGGTTCTACTGCAAGGCTTGAGCTCTAGTGACCACTTGCACGGGGGCAGTGGAGGTTACACTTCCTGTAGAGTCTACAACTAACCCAATCACATTGATTTTTGGCATATTATTGGGATTCTTTGGGCAATCTCGTAAGAGATGCTCCTTTCCACAATCTTGGCAAAAGCCCTGGATCGTTACTGGCTGGGGTTGTGTAGGAGCAGGCATGGGGCAATCACGAATGAGGTGATCTCCTTGACATCTATAGCATGGTCCTCTAGGGAATGTGGGTCGTGCCTATCTAGGTTGAGGTCTAGAGTTGGGGTTTGTGTACATGACATTTGCGTAATCTGGCTCCCAACTAGGTTCACTCGGTTCTTCACTATAGTAGGACTCACCATGTTCATGAGAATGCATGTAATAAGCTTGGGGGCTATCAATATGTGTAGAATCAAAGCTATGGTCACTGGGGTCACTTTCTGAAAGTAATGGAGTTACTGGGACTATAGCTCAGTTCAAATTTACTTCTACAGCAACATACTTTACCGGAATCACATTAGCTGGAATAGGAGGTTGTTGGGCTAGCACTGGTTGAGGTCTAGGTTGCCCTTGATAGGGTGGTTGGTAGGATTGTTGGGGCCTACCATACTGTTGTGATGGGTATTGGTTCTGGTATCTTCCCTGTTGTGGATAGGGCTGAGGGTAGGTTTGCCTAACCGCTTGCTTATTGTATGGGCAATCTTGCGCAGTGTGATTAGTGTATTTCCTTTCTATGGTGCAGTACTGGCTATTAGGTTTCACTTGGGGTTGAGCCATAATGGAACATACGTTCGCCATATGGTCACCTCCACAAGTATAGCACCGCTTAACAGGGGCAAATCGTGGAATTTGTTTGCTAGAGACACCTAGTTTTAGAGCTACGTTCTCTGCAAGTTGCTCAATAGATGTGGATTGCGTGGAAGAGAGGCTAGTAGAACTATCTGAATCTTTGTAGATTTTGGAAAGCTCTAATTCCTCTCCTAGGTTATCCTCGATATCAATGCACATGCATACACACTCCTCTATGGTCCTAGGGTCTTTCAAGTACACATATGATCTCAACTTTGTACTTAGCAGTCCATCTAGGAATAAAGCCACTTGTTTGGCTGGTGTGGGTAACTCCGAAACAGGACATCTCTCTAGGTATTGCCTAAACCTTCTTCCTGTAAGTCTAACCGTCTCTTGAGGGGTTTGCTTGAAGCTATGAATCAGTGAGGAAGTGTTATGCCTTATGCCACTCTTAGAGAATTCAATAATGAATGCCTCCAGAAGTTGGTCTATGTTCCTGAAGTGTCTCTCATTTAGTGGTTGAAACCATGTAAGAGCGGTGTTCCTAAGAGTTAGACCAAAGGCATTGTACTGCGTGAATAGGTCCTCCACTTGTTCGGCTCTCAAGACTTGCCTGAATTCGGCCACATGATCGTAGGGGTCTCCGGTGCCATCGAAGTAGTTCTTCATGGACTGAACCAGCTGGGTTGGCCTCAAAGTTCTGGTGTGTTCCCTGGGCCTTGGCAAAGGAAAATCATCAGCATTTCTTAGGTTCCTTGGAACTCTAGTTCTCTCTGTTTCTTCTCTATCCATCTCTACTCGCGTTCGTTCTCTTCCTATTGGGTTGGCAAAGCTTACCTTAGGTCTATCTCTACTTCTCTCCCTTTGAGCTCCATGAGCTTGGGATGTTCCCGCTCCTTGGTGGCCAAAAGCGACATTAGATCTTGGTTGGGGAAAAATAAATTCTCCCTTCCAAGTGTAGGCATGCCTACCATGCTCTGTGACCACAAAGATCCTTTCTGAAGTGTTGTCTAAATAGATCACTTTGCCTGGGCTATCAGGATCTTTGAATTCATAGATCGTGATCGTTCCTATCTCATTAGGCTGAACAGGCTTATACCTCCAAAAGGCTTCATCGGTCTCTCGGTTCAAGAGCAGGTCTATGCTCTTGTCGTCCTAGGGAATCCACTCTGGCGTGATAATTCTAGTAAGAACTTATTTGCCTCGAGGTGTTTTAGGCTCTCCACTTAAGTCCCCCTGCTCTAGGTCACCTATGTCTGTCTCGGGGATCACATTACCAAATTCATCTGTCCTATCTGGGTGACTGGTGACTACGTATATGTTTCCTTCTTTGTCCAAGTATGCTCCATTTTCAAATTTGACTGCTGGACGTTCTAGGCCAATGGGTTGATCTGGGTTTTTGATCTGGACCACAGATCTTCCTAGGCCATCCTCATAGATGCTAGCACCTAATCGGTTGGTCCTAAGGTATTCCAGCTGCGTCTTGTAGGGTCCTTCTACCCTATGTAAGTATGGCACACTTGAACTCCCTATGGGTCTCTCCATGCCTTGGGACATCTCTGACTCACTAGTCTCAGAGCTAGGGTAGTACGAATGATGGCTCAACTACTGGGCCCAAGACCTAGCAGTATGATTGACACTAGCCTCTAAAGACCTCAGACTCTGTCTATCTCTCCCTAGGTGTCGTCCTGATCTAAGGTTCATATGCTTAGCTGAGCAATCCCAATTTTTACCCAAGGTACAACCTCATTGCCGATCAATCTGTATCAATCACTTGGTTCTTTTTAGTTGATTATCGTGTTTATGATCTTGTCTGCTATCACATCGTCAGGAATACTTAAGTTAATTTCCGCTGTTTTGGTTGATCGTTCCACATTAAGTTCCTTTCCTTTAAAGTTATCGATCACATAGAGATTATGTTTTAGCTTGAACTTGAGTATTTAGGTAGTCTTCAACTTGATAGATGCCTATCGTCGCCCTAACTTACTTCTAGCACTATTCGCACTTAGCCTAAGCTAGGAATTGACAGAGGGAGTTGCGAGTGTTCCAACCTCACTTGCTGATCCCTTGCTCTTCGATGCTCAACAACCCCGTTCTCAAGCTTGCGGAATGCTTGCTTTGGATGCCTCCTAATGCTCTCAGTGGACCTGTAAAAGTCCCAAAGTTAGCTCAAGACTTAGATTCAAATGACTTAGCAAATCACTTCCATGCATGCAATTTAGATATCAAACTGCCCTCTGTGTTTATGGCAAAAAATTCTAGGGATCCCTTGGTTTTTTCCCCCCTGGATATGGTCAACTTCCCCCCACTAGCTTTCCAACAAAACAAAAATCACAGCAAACAGATTTCGTATGAGAAAGTTATGCCGTTCTGGGGCTAAAACAGGGTTCAAACAGGATGACAGACAAACAGGGTCTTCTCAAAATCTTTGCTTATGGCCTCCCCATGTGCTCTAGATTCCATTATTCATGCCCAAAATTAGCCAAATTCTTCAAATTAAAAAACCCTAAAAAATAGGCCGAAAATGGCTGTCAATCGTGATCGACTAGGCTGTCAATCGTGATCGACTGGGCTGTCAATCGTGATGGACAGAGCTGTCCGTCGTGGCCTGTCAGTCGCGATGGACACATGTCAATCGCGATTGATGGGTGTGAATCGCGATGGACAGGGGTATCGGTCGCGATGGACTGGGGGTATCGGTCGCGATGGATTGCTGTCAATCGCGATGGACTGCTGTCGATCGCGATGGACTGTTGTCGGTCGCGATGGACTGCTGTCAGTCGCGATGGACTGAGATTTCAGGGTTTTTCCGTCGCTTTGTGTCAATCGAGGTCTATGCGTCGCGATGGATACGTTTTTTCACCGAGATGGGGTGTTAATCACGATATTTCTGTCAGTCGTGATGGACAGAGGTGTCCGTCGCAATGGACATGTGTCCGTCGGGGTCTATCAATCGCGATGGACAGGCTGTCTGTCGCGATGGACACTGTCAGTCGTGATTGATGCTATCAATCACGATGGACAGAAAAAATGCAAAATTTTTATAAATTTTTATGGATTTGTGATGTTCAAGGTCTCTAGTCTACTGTGGTGCACTTAGTTTTACCAAAGGAGCAATTTTTCTGTCAATCGTGATCGACAGAGGTCTGCGACACAGAGATAGGATCAAGCTTTTCCGTACCTGCGCAACGTGCTGGAGATGATGGAACATCCAATACCTGCAAGAAAACTCAAGAAACATGCAAAAATAGTGCACACAAAGCGCTCTCTCGCTCTCTCTCACAAGTGAAATGAGTGAAATGGAAGGGGAAAGGAGATATGATAAAAAAAACTGAAGTTTTGGCGATGATGGAGATGGAGATCGGATATGGTGAGGATGATGATGGTGTAGTAAGAAAGAGAAAAGTAAGAAAAAGTAAAGAAATTACCTACAATGCCAACGTCACAACTCTACATCTTACCATCACATGCTCGTCCTCAAAGCTCGATCCCCGGCAACGGCGCAAAAATTTGGTGTAGCTCAGTGATGAGTAGCACCTCCTTTAATGTGAATCTGAGAAGACGTGAGCATGGTATGAAGACCTCGAACAAGTGATGGCACAAGTGCGTGAGTGAGAAGCACACTAATATGCACACACATACACACACACGCGCACACACGGCAAGACAAAGAGAAAGACAATGGAGTTCTTTTAGATTACTTCCAAAATGCAAATCTATTACAAGCTAACCTCAAAAATGAGCTCTCTAGCTCTATTTATAGTTTTTGACTAGGTTTGAGTAGTGCATGTCTAGTAAACTCAGAAGTTTGGTACTTTGATAGTGGGGCATCCAAACATATTACGTCGCAGCGTAGTTTCTTCTCTTCACTCGAGCCTGCCCCTATAGGGAATACTGTTACATGTGCCAACAACTCATCGTATCCTATTATGGGAGTTGGTAAGATCATTTTGACTACTGCTGATGGTAGTTCTTTCACTTTTTCATATGCTTTGTTTGTGCCAGGGATCAAGAAAAATCTGTTATCAGTTTCTACATTAGCCAAGATTGTCTTGGTTATGAAATTTGTTGATGACAGATGTACTATTCATGATCTATCAAATGGCGACGTGATTATTGCTTCTGGCATTTTATGTCATGGGCTGTATAAGCTCATAGACTATGAAAGATCTGTAAATGATTCGACATGTGTAGTACATGATTCTCAGGCTATGTCAGATGCAAAGCTTTGGCATGCATGCTTTGGTCATTTGAATTTTACTAGTTTGCTAAGCCTGCAGAAATCTGAAATGGTGTCCTCTTTTCCCAAACTTGAGGCACTCAGAAAACATGTTTGAGAAGGCTGTATTTTGGAAAAAATGTAGCATTCCTCCTTTCCAAAAGATGGTTCAGTTTGGGCTACTAAAAAATTGTAGCTTGTACATAGTGATGTCTGCGGTCCTATGCAGACACCTTCTTTTGGAAATTATCTTTACTTCGTGACTTTCATCGCTGATTTTTCCAAGCATGCATGGGTATATCCATTGAAGGCAAAGTCCGAAGTGTTCATGTGCTTCAAACAGTTTTTGGTTTTGGCTGAAAATCTATCAGCATGTAAAATGGGCACCCTCTGTTTAGATCGAGGGGGGGGAATATATGTCTTCTGATTTTAATGCATTTCTCACTGAACATGGGATAAAACAGCAGTGTATAGTGTTGTATACACCTCAACAGAATGGAGTTGCTGAACAAAAGAACAGGTCACTCATGGAGATGGTGAGGTGTATGGTCAAGAGTCAGGCTTTACCACACGGTTTCTGTCTTGAGGCTATCATGTGTGCAACATATGTACTTAATAGGTGTCCCACTAAAACATTGCAGTCAATCACTCCATATGAGGCTTGGCATGATCGCAAGCCATCTATTGCTCATCTGCGTGTTTTTGGTTGTTTGGCATATGCATTAGTGCCTGAACAACATTGTAGAAAATTGGATGATAAAGTAGTACAATGTATTTTTGTTGGGTACATTTCTGAAAGTAAAGGCTATCATCTATACCATCCATAGACTAAACACATTTTGGTTAGCCGTGATGTTGTTTTTGTGGAAGATGCTATTCAGCCATTGCTTTCATGTACTAAGGAGACATATGTGAGCTCCAAAGACATGTATGATACTTTGCTTCCTCTTTTTACAGGTGGACAGTCTAGTGCTGGTCCTAATGAGGCAACTTCTCAACCTTTTGCAAGTTTCATGTGATGATGCAAATCATCCCATTTCTGATGCAGATTGACATGATGCACTTGTTGATGAGAGAGGTGATATTGAGGAGGCAAAAACTATGCCAAAATGGTTGGTGCAGACTTTGTGTGACAACAAATTGGATGCACCTCTGTCATATGGTACTCGATCAAGCTCCCATAGTGCCTCTTTTGCATCAGATTGCTATGCTATGGCTACATCTAGTCTCTGTGATGAGAGTGAGCCTGTTTTCTTTGATGAAGCACAAAATTCAGAAAATTGGATGGCTGCTATGCAATTTGAATATGATGCTATAATGAAGAATGTTACTTGGTCTTAATGTGGCTTGCCTCCTGGCAAGAAGGCCATTGGCACTAAGTGGGTATACAAGTTGAAGCATAAACCTGATGGTACAGTTGATAGTTATAAGGCTAGGCTTGTTGCAAAGGGTTATGCGTAGGAAAGAGGCATTGATTTTGATGAAACCTTTGCTCCTACTTGCTAAATGACTATTGTTCATAGCATCTAGGCACTTGCAACTCATCATGGTTGGAATGTACATCAATTGGACATTAAAACAATATTTTTGAATGGTGACTTTCATGAAGAAGTGTATGTTTTTCAACCCCGTGGCTTTGTGCAAAAAGGGCATGAAAACCAGGTGTGCAGGTTAAAGAAGGCATTATATGGTTTAAAGCAAGCACCAGTGTTTGTTGTTAACCTTTAGAGTTGTCCTCTCCAATCATTATAGCATAAACGATTAACCAACACTTCATTAAATTGTCAATCCGAGAAGTATGCAAAGACCACAACCCCTTCTAGTTAATGGAATCCAAGAATAAGAGATATCATGGATAATTTCTGAGACTTTAGTAAAGATGAGATTGAAAAACTAGGATTTGAATATCTTGAGCTATACAACAGCATTTTCAATAATCTTTGTGCCTAAAGTGTGCCATTAAGATGAAGTTAGATTTCAAAAATAATACCTGTATCACACATAGGATCTATAGAGATTATCCAATAATCTATATAGAATACAAATATGAAGTCAGATTTCAAAAATAATACTTGTATCACATAGAGGAGACAATCGTGATTCTGTAAAAACTGAGTATTTCCATTTCCAACATTGATCTCTTGCAACAGTTCACTCAATATACTGATAATAATCTCTCTTTATACACTTCACTCAGAAATACACAAGAAAAGCTCACAAATTCCATAGATTTCACAAGAGAAAGACTCAACAAATCAAGAAGATACTCAAGAGAAGTAGAAACACGATTTTGTGCAAGAAGCTCTTCACATTACTGAATATCATGAGAATAATACAACCAACCCTTACAAAGTAGAAGAAAATATCTTTTATATTTTTTCAAGTGTCCCTTTTTACACTTGAAATTTGGTCCTTCTACCTTCTAATCTAAAAATATTCTACTGAAGAGCTTCCAAAAATTCTAAGAAAAATATGTATGCTTCTACTATACATGAGGAAGACTCTTCCTTGATTTTACATTATTTGGATAAATACTACATGAAAATATCAAATTACAAAGAATTTCCTTCAAAAAATGCTTCTTCCAACAACCATGTGCTTGGTATGAGAAGATACATGCACACAGTTTTGAGAACAGTCCAATTGAAAGCACCTTATATGTTAAGTGTGCTAATGATGTGCTTCTCATCATTGTTGTCTATGTTGATGACATGCTACTCACTGGTCCTATTGAGAAGCATATTGCTGATTTTAAGGCTGATTTGCATGCCTCATTTGAGATGTCTGATTTGGGGCATTTGCATCACTATTTGGGCATTTAGTTTATGCAAGTTGATGGTGGAATGACTTTGTGTCAAATGAAATATATTGACACATTATTGTAGCATTTTGGCCTTGAAGACTGTAAACCTATTGCCACTCCTATGGAGACAGGTTTACGATTGAGTCTTCATGATGCTGGAGATGCATTTGATGTTGTCCTCTATCAGTAGGCTATTGGATGCCTGATTTACTTATACATTACTCAGCTAGATATTCAGTTTGCTGTCTCACAGATGAGCAGGTTTATGCATTGCCCAGGAGTCAAGCATTGGTAGGTGGTTAAGCGCATCTTTCGCTACTTGAGTGGTACTCAGCTACTTGGGTTGTTTTATCCCAAGGGGGGATCACTACCACCAGATTTGCATGCTTTTTCTGACTCTAATTGGGCTGGTTATTATGCCACTCGTGTGTCCACTAGTAGCTTTTGCTTTATGCTTGGTAGCTCATGTATATCTTGGTTGAGCAAGAAGCAGCCTACTATGGCCACTTCTAGTTGTGAGGTTGAGTATAGGGCAACTTTCACAACGACTGTTGAGTGTGTGTGGCTCAGACGCCTTATGGCTAATTTGGGTGTTGCTCAGTCTTCTGCCACCACCATCTTCACTGACAGTCAGAGCGCATTGGCAGTTGCGAGGAACCCTGTGTTCGTTGCTCGCACTAAGCACATTGAGGTGCATTATCATTATGTCAGGGAGAGGTTCTCTGCTAGGGAGATCAACTTGGCATATGTGCCACGCAGGAGAACATTGCAGACCTTTTCACACAGGCTCTGCCTAGGGAGAAGTTTGAAGCTTTCCGCAAAGCTTTGAGCTTACTTCCTTTTGTGGAGTGATTTCCACATAGCTTGGCACTTCCTTATACATGAGTGCTAGCTACTTGTTCACCGCATCACTCCCAGGGGGGATTTGTTGATATATTTAGGTAGTGATGTGTGTGAACACTCTAGGACCACCAGGGGCACTTTTTTACCTCTTTAGGAGGTTTTTTTCCCCTCGGCTTGTATATATGCCTATTGCCCTAATGGGCTAATTATCTTTGTACATTCTAGTGGTAATACATTTAGTATTGTGTGTTGTACTCCAAGCTTCTTCTTCGTTGTGCTATTCGCGTGCTTCTGCAGACGTCTAACTCAAACACTTTGGAATGGGAAGAAGGGGCCTTGGGGAAATGGAGTTGATGAAATGGAAGGGGCGAGGAAAGGATTGGGAGGGATTGGCAAAAATATTGAGATGGGAAAGGGGGTCTAGGATAAGGTGGAAGGAGTAGAAATAGGCTGCATTGGGCTTGTGCTATGACACTCGAGATGGGCTGATCAAAGGAGGATGTGCTAGGATACACAATGGATACTTAATGTACGGGTGATTGGAAGGTGGATTCGGAGGTTGAGGCGAGATCCACAATGGTGGTGGGTATGAATGTTGATGGATATGGAGGAGAATCAATGATAATGGCCTCTTTATGGGGTGGTGTATCGATAACTATTCTGGCTTCACGTTGACTAGAGGACTATACTTCAACAAGTACGTGTATGTATTCACCTAGCTTGGACATCAATCGGTCATGGTGGGGATTGAACTATGGTAGAGGATTTTGTTTTAGGAAATGTAGCACCTCCACAGTGCCCATTGCCTGAACTGGTTCATTGAATGCATTTACAAAAGAAGCTTCAAATCCGCCATTGGACAATTCTTGTTGTAAGATCTCTTTGCTTTGTTGTTCTATAACCCAATGGCTTGCCCACATAGCTTGCATGTTTTGATAGAGATTTTGGATAGCTATCGTATAGGCATCTACATATGAGGTTTCCTCCTCCCTGGTGCTTGTGTCACCTTGAGTTTCAGTTTGCTACTTGTGCTATCCTTGTCGATCATCCTTATGTGATTCTTGACTTTGCTAACTCTCCTCATTGTCATTATCTTCCTCAATGACTATTTTGTCTTCCTCATTGGAACTTGATACTACTTGAGTGCCCTCATGTTTTGGTGGGGAGCTAGGATAGCTCGGGCATTCATACTCTTGTGAGAAAAATTGAGCCTTGGAGAACTAAAACTCTCTTGACAAAGTATCTTGCATTTCAAATCCGAATGTCATATTAGGTGGTTCCGTTTCTAGGTTTGCTATAGGGAAGGTAAATGCCTCAACACCAATAGTGGTTGCAACTTCCCTTGCTATTACAATTGTAGTGGTTGTAGGTGTCACCATAGTTGCTTGAGAGGGTATGGGTGAACTCACGGTCCCTTTTGATGTGATCGGTTAGGATAGATGGATTCGAATGGGGCATACCAGCAACATGGGTTCTGTGGGTGATTGGTAGGGTGATGGTGGAGGGGAGGGTCATGCATGCACATGTAGACATGGTATGGTTCCTCTCATTTGTTTGCCTATTCATGACTTTAGTGTTTTACGAGACTTCTTAGCACCTTTGAACTTTTTCGATTCCGCACTTGATAGAGATCTCTTGACCAAAATGTCATAAGCTAAACACATGTACATGATTCTCGTGATTGTGCAACATTTGTGAATGAGTCTCTTCCTAATCCATCTTTGCTTGGTCAAATATAGTTGTCCTTGAATCCAACTAGCGAGATCAATAATCTGTGGTCCCGTATTTGCAAGACATAATCCAAACCAGATGCGTTTTTGAGGCAATGTCAAATGATCTTGAGTCGGGAAGGTAAAATGTTGCATGAAAATTGGTAATGACTTTGATAATTCAAGAGTAATGGCTGAGATATTAGCCCACTTCAAAACATCACCTTTCTTCATTGGTTCAGGTATCAGTCTTTCCCTTTGTGTTGGTTTATGTGTGCCATGAATCTTCAATGTGACTCTAATGAGGTTTGTTGAGAGGTAGAACTTTTTGAAGGATAGGTTTGTGACTAACAATGGCAGGACGAATGTGCCCAGGAGCTCCTTCCTTATAGGTGGTTTTAGGGTGGTGATCATATAATAACAGTGATAGAGATCGTGTTTGGGAAGGGGTGTGCTAAAATTTCAATGAATCCTACCCTTGCCCAAATTGGTCTTAATTCCTCTTAATACTGAAGAGCCTTGAAATCTCACGAGAAGAATTGATATCTTCCCCACATGACACCGCTAAAGCATAGAGTTCCATCATCAATGTGCTCTGCATCGGCCAATGGACCTGCTAAGCCTTAGAACCAATATGACTTACTGTGTACTTTCTCTTTACTTCATAGGGGAGGATTGTCGATAGGCATTGGTTCCATGAAGTCCTAAAAAGATGGAGTCCTCATTGAAGGATGAGCCTCAACCAGCAGGTTCTCAAAATCCATTTTTGGTGTGCTGGTACCAGCACCAGAAGTGCCTTCGACTTGCATTATTATTTTGAGTGTTTGTGTAAACTATCAACTACAAAAGGGTAACACATTAGCATGGAAATTAATTATGATCCCAATAAAGTGAGACCGTAATCCCTTTCCATAATTAATGCATACATATATTTTCAGGAGAGATGTCATTACAATGATTAGTGATTTAGTAGTGGTTATTTTTTACAAGGATTAAGGGTTAGGGAGTGTTTACAAGGATGAAGATTAGTATAGAGAGTTTTTATTCTATACAATGGGATGTAAGGAGGGTTTTGGGGTCTTTTCGGTACCCACTTTCTAAGGTTTGGTGAATGATCATGATTCCTTGGGTATACAAGGGATGGATTTAGAAGTGATGAGGTTGGTGAGTGGTGTGTTGTCGGAGGAATCGCTATTACATGGCTTGGTTTATGAGGTAAGAGATAGGCTTTGGGTATCTAGACTTGAATGGGGTTGGGTCTGGTTGTCAGATACTTCTTCGGTACCCAGACTTGTCGAATTCTCGTTGATGGAGAATGTCTAGGTGTTTTGGAACATTGAGGTTCAGTCGGCTTCATCTTAACTTCTTTTCCTACACTGCAAGAGATGGTCAGCAATTGCTAACCTTTTGGTACCCATGCTTGCTTTGTACTAGTTGCTTTGGTATGTCTGTGCTGCTTCCACCATTGGGTAGTCTGGGGAGGTTGTCATTGGTTGGGGTTTCCAAGTTGTGGTTGATGTTTCTGTGGTGGGGGTTGAGAGGTCTCATTGACACTGTGCTTTGGAAAAGAAGGGAGGCCAACACTTGCATGACCTGCCTATTGTGAGCCACCAGAAAGGAACTCCTAAACTTTGTAATATACCTTGAAAAGTCGCATGCATATTGAAAAGGCGTAGCGCAAAAGTTGTACAATGAAAGAAGAGTCGCGTTGTGGTCGTGAATTCAGGTCAAGCCTAGAATGAACTCAAATCGTGAGCCAAAGCTAGAGGAAGAGATCAACAGAGCTCAATGGATGATTTGCGAGGAGGATGTAGCGGCGCTTCTTCCTCACAAATATAATGGGTTTTTCCCTCACATACTTCTTGGCCCTGTTAATGTGAGGGCATGGGGGAATGATGTTTGGTTCAAAGTAAAAGAAGAATACAACGCTTATAGGGATAGAACAACAATTTTGTTTCTTTAATTCCCATCAATTTTTGCTATTGTTGAGGAGTTGGCTATGGAGAGGTTGCTTTCCAGCTCTGCCTATGCAAGCTTATCAGGTTCTGCGCTAACTTATGGCATGGCTACTATTTTTCTACACAAGTCTTGCATTGCATGAGAACATATTAAGGATCAACGGAAGTGACATTCATCCGTGGTGGGTATCTCATCATTATTGTGCTATGCTAATGGCTGTGGTATCACTTACATGGGACTTCAAGGGTGAACGTCCTTATTGTGAAAGGAAGCAGAATGGAGTTAAACTTTTCTTGGTCTGGGCTATCATGCACGGTGTGTCTATGCTTCTTCAGAATCGAAGACTATATACAAGTATTGCTCTTGGGAAGGCAGGGCGAATGGATGTTGTCTGAGGGGAAAGGCATCAACACATTCGACATGGATTTTTTTTTCAGAGGAGCTGTGTAGGAAAGCTACTTCGAAAAGGGATAGGTGTCAAGAATGAGAAGAAGAGAGCACGCCTCAAATGGGGAATCTCCATGTGTGCAGGATTGGAAGGCAAAGGCAGAAACTTACTTTCCTTGTTTGTTTCGAGGGATTTTGAAAAATTCTGGCAGGAGCTTCCTTCGAGGGGAAACATTTCATATCAGGGCTTCTTCCAAAGAAAGTTTTTTCTTCTGTTTTTTTTCTCAGACTCGGTTTCAGAAGCTCATCGAACAAGATGGAGTTGTCCTCTCCCTCGTAAGAAGATCGACTTTCAAAGTAAAGCAAGGGGACCATCATCTGCTCATCAAACATCTGAGAACCCGTACATCGGGTCATCTAGCAGAGAAGACAGATGTTGGACCGACAACAAAAGGACTACAACCATTGACAAGAAGGATCGATTCTATTTCGGGGAGGATCTCCCTCCCTCTACAAGGGATGGCAATGATCTGCGTGGGAAGATCTATCACGGAAGGACGACTAACAGCTATGGGGAGCAAGCAGAAACAGAGACCTATCTCTTACGACGTCGCATGAGGAAGAACTGGCTCAATCATTGATTAGTTAAACAGAAGGGTAGAAAGCTGGTAACTCCGCTCAAAGAGTAGGTGCAGGAGCTCTTGCCTATCTCACTATTGTGCTCCATTATCTGGCCGCTAATGTTTTAGAACTTGCTGGAAATGCATCTCAGAACAACAAGGAAACTCATATCGTACCACGCCACATTCAACTTGCTGTGCAGAATGACGAAGAGTTAAGTAAATTGCAGATAGTGCTAGAAACCTGAACCATCAACCTCGATGGACAAAGCTTTCAGAGCAGTAATTGGTGGTGAAGAATCGCCAAGAGAAAGGTCTCGTAGAGGATATCAGGTGTTAACGAATTGTCGCCCTTCAAATCAGCAGAAGGATTTTATTGTCAGATGATGCTGTGTGTGGAAACTATTCAGAAGGGTTTCAAAACTTTTATGGTAGCAAGGAAGAGGCTAGAATGATATCGCTAAGCTTTCTCATCGACATTTATATAGACCGCATGGACACCAAAGGTTTGAAGAATGGAATTTGAGTGTTCTCAATGTAAGGTGGGAAGTTTAATGCAGTCATAAAGATGATTTCATTAGTGTTCAGTCAGTAGGAAGAAGGGGATCCTTGGCGAGGAAAAGGCTGAAATATGTGAGGCACTTCATGCGGCAGCAGAGGCACAACTAGAATTTGTCCAGGCGATCGTAGATAGAGCATGGGATTTTCACCTCAATTGATCAACAAGACAGCAACAGAGAGGAAAACAACATTCGTGCGAGTCTTTGAGGAGGCCTTAGTGCTGCATCGTAATCCATGGACGATGTGTGGACAACACTTCTTCGGATCAACGCTGGATTCTGACAATATAAAGTCTTCTACAGAAAAATGTGAATTTGTTCTAGCGGACCCATTTTCTCCTTTATCTGTCTTCACAGCATCAAAAATGAAGGAGAAATTCAGAAACTGGAAGCACACTCTTGGATTCAAACCAAAACCTTATATGAACACAAAGCTCTTACCATGTATCCTCAGGTACAGTTCTAACGCTGAAGCATTCTCACTGATTTATTATATGTAAATTGAATATACATGACACCAACTGCAAATTCCTTAGAATAATAATGTGAAGAGTTCTGGAATCTTCATGTGACAATAAGGTTAGCAATTCATTGTCATACTTGTTCTTGCACATGTTATAAGATCTGATTTCGTTGTTCTTCAAAATTCTCTTCTACTGGTGCTACGACTCAACAGGTATTGTTTGAGTAGATGCTTAAAGTCATTGTTGTGTTGTAATTCATTTGCGAAAGCTCCCTTACCTACGTTCATGTGTGCACAGTCTGTATGCTCAGTCGTTGCCTATAGTGGTTGTTTGAACTTGGTGGAATAAAAGCTGATGATTTATGTGTGTGCATCAAGCTCTTGCATACGAACAAGAAAAAGAAAATAGATTTGGATGCATTGTCATTTATATTGGGAAATCCTCAGTAATCTTTTGTCTCGTATAAGGAAGACTTACGGCTCCATGCTTTGATGACTTCAATCCATTTCCTGTAGAACAGAAGATATCCAAGCATATCTATAATAGGCAATGTTCCATAAATCTATTAAGAGTAGTGCACGAACTCTTTGAAGAAATCCAATGTTCGAAGGGACAAAGAAAAGCGATTTAGATGAGTAAAAGAAATGAAAGCGAAAAGGATTAAAAATGAACTCCAGGTAGAGATCATTAATTCCCCAAATTTGAACCAAAGTTTTCACTTTAACAATTAATGTTTACATTGAGGACACGGATGCTTAACGTTTACAACAAGTTTTCGAGCCTTTGCCTTAGCTAAATCTTGACACACTTAAGGATTTATGTTCATCTAAGTCATACAACATCGTTCTAAGATAAGCTCACTAATTTCCGTGTAGTTCCATGTTATTTTTTGGAGTCCCCTCCTTTTTGACGAACTCGACGACAGCGTGAAGCAGAAGGTGTCATGTCGCTGGACTGTTCGTCTGGGCGAGAGCTGAAAGTGAAGTGCAGTTTGCCAAATTTCTGTGTAATCTGAATACTTAACCATTCTGTTGATGAAGCTTACAATTAATTAAGTTTTAATGAAGTAATAAAGATTGACAGATTAACGCAATATGTGAAGAAGTTATATAGTTAACTGTGTGGTACTATTGAGGTGTTCTGTAACATATTCAAAACAGTTGGTTTGTGAAGTCTGTGAAGGAGTATACTTTGAGTCTGTAGATCTAGGAAAATACAAACAAGGCCTTTGTTTATAGACCCCTAACCATCCCAAGAACCCAGAGTTGAATTAATGTTAAACAGTAAAGGTTTTAACATTGGCGCCGTCTGTGGGAAAAAGAACATACTCAAATCCAGCGACTCCAAGAACAATTAACAGAAAAAGACACTATCATTGCTCAACAGGACACAGAAATCACAGGCTTGAAGCAAGAAGTTGCAGATAAGACAGATGCTATGACAGCATTAGGCAATGAGCTCCATAATACACGGGATGCACTTAGTGTTTTAGAAGAAGCTTCCCAGTCACTCGCTGCTAATGTACTTAAAGCTGAAGCTGAATTGCATAAGGTCACTGAGCAGTTGTTCCAGAAAGATAACGAATTATCAGTTGAAATTGCCAAGACTATCCAGTTCAAGAAGGAACTTGCAGGTGTGCAAAAGAAGAGAGAAGATTTCTACAAAACGATGTAGTTCCAATCCCAAGAACTCGAGCACCGAGAAAAGCAATTGGGAGTTCAGGCAGATAGGCTCTCGCGCATTGATATAGAAGTAGCAAAAATGAAGCTGCGACGAGATGCTCCTATTGCCAATGAGTTTTATCTCCAAGAATCATTGTTGCAGACGCAAACGAAATCACTAATAAGCCAGGTCATAGCTGCCAGTTCAGTTCAAACTTATGCACAACTGATTGAACCTGCAATTTTGAAGGATATGTTAGATTCCCTAAAGCAAAAGATTATCCGTACCTTCAAATTAGCTCGCTCTATGTATGTACAGGGTATCATAAATGAACCTTGACTGTGTAATTACCATTTTTGGGTTCGAGTCCACCATGCGTGCTAGTGTGAGCCGCCGGAAAGGAGCTCCTAAACTTTGTAATATACCCTGAAAAGTTGCACGCATACTGAAAAGTCGTAGCACAAAATTTGTAACTTTTTACTCATTAATGAAAGAAGAGTCGCGTGAAGCAGAAGGTGTCGTCTCGCCGGGCTGTTCGTCTGGGTGAGAGCCGGAAGTGAAGTGCAGTTTGCCAAATTTCTGTGTAATTTGAATACTTAGCCGTTCTGTTGATTAAGCTTACAATTAATTAAGTTTTAATGAAGTAATAAAGATTGAAGGATTAACGCGATATGTGAAGAAGTTATATAGTTAACTCTGCGGTAGTATTGAGGTGTTCTGTAACATATTCAAAATAGTTGATTTGTGAAGTCTGTGAAGGAGTATACTTTGAGTCTGTAGATCTGGGAAAATACAAACAGGGCCTCTGTTTACAGACCCCTAACCATCCCAAGAACCCAGAGTTGAATTAACATTAAGTAGTAAAGGTTTTAACACTATCAAGAGGCAAGGCATTCTACACAACAGATCTAGACAAGCATGTCAAAAGTGTGGAAGGAGCATTTGGCCACTAATAGTGCCCATCTAACCAAGGGTAGCCATTGGAGGAGGGATTTGTCCAAATATCTTCTGGTCTTCCTTCGCACTCATTCCATGTGGGTTGTGGTTATTTTCCTCTGATTGGGCACGATTAGGGAGCTCGAGTAGCATTACTCATTGTTGGCCTGCTACCCTAAGCTAAAGAGAGCATTTCCTAATCTTCAAGTCCACTGAGTGATCATATAACCAATCTTGGCCAAGAATCATTGGTTCTATCATGTCATCATCATAATAGACTAGGAGCTTTATCTTCAAGGTTACATCTTCTATGAGGATAGGAAGGTCCACCTCACCCATGCACAGGGTTTCCATGCCTCCTAGCCCTATGAGGTATGTCTCTATAGGACGCATATCTAGTCCCATGTCTCGACAGTGAGACCACCTAATTGCACTAGTTGTAGCACTTGAATCAATCAGTGCCCTAATCTCCTTGAACACACTATCTTGCCCTAGCCTATTTGTAATGAATGGTCTTCTATCACTATGCTAGGTTTCACAGTTAACTTTGTCTGGAACATTTCCATCAAGTATTTAGGGGATCTTTGTTGGTATAGGCAATTACTTGGAGGCCTTCTAATTGATTATAACATTCTCTTTCTAGTCCTTCTCTTCGTAGCTTCATACATTTAATGCATTCTAAGGCCTCTGCGTGAGCTTCTTCCCTGATTCTCTTCTCTTCATCTTTGCGTTTCTTTGCCAATGTGAGCCATCTAAGCATATCCTTAGTGAGAGGTTCTTGATAAAGCTTGACTCTACAACCTCTAATGTAGTTAGGCATTATCTCTCCTTCTAAAGTAGCTAACTGTACAACTCCACTCGTTGAAATCTTGTTTATAATCTTAGGTCCATACCCTCGTTTCTCTAGCTTTCGTGCATGTTGCTTCAATGTGTAGAGTAAAACTAAATCTCCCTCTTTCAAGCCATTGTCTTTCACATGTGCATTGAAATATGTTTTTTGTCGCTTCTTGGCTACATATATGCATGTTGCCACTCTCAACCTAGTCTCTCCTAATTGTTCCAAGTCCATGATCCTTGATGATAATGTATGGCCAATCCGTTTATGCTCTTGTGCTACCTTAAGGGTGGGTATCAAAAAATCCAGGGGAAGCACTGCAAGCCATATGAAAGGGAGTTGCATTGAGTATGGTCTTGTAGGCCACTCGATATGCCCAAACAACATGATGTAATTGTTTGTTCCAATCTAAATGTTTGTTGTTTATGAGTTTAGTAAGTACGTTGCAAAGGATTTTGTTAGTACTTTCTGCCTGTCCATTGGCCTGAGGATGATATGGTGCGGACTTCTTGTGAATCACCATAAAATCTTGTAACAAATATTCAATGACTTTGTTTAGAAAGTGAGTCCCTCTATCACTCACTAACTCAATAGGTAATGCATACCTCATAAAGACATTCGCAAATAAGAATTTTGCAGTCATGTGTGCATCATTCTTTTTGGTAGCCTTAGCCTCTACGCATTTGGTGAGATAATTTATCGCTCCGATGATGTATTCAGCATGAGTGCCTTTAGCAAGGGGGGTAATGGGTCCAACAAAATCTATACCCCACTTAGAGAAAGCACACATTCATTGGGTCTTGAGCTAAGTGCTCAAGGGTATGTTGATGAAGAGGTTTCCTAATCTAGCATTGTTATAGTGTTGCCAAAGTAGGGGATTCTTACCCTGGTGAATGGATGGTAAATGTTCATCTCTTGGTGTTGTACTCCCATCATGGTGATTGACCATGGGCTTGTCCTTCGTTGTTGATGGATGGCCCTATTGATGATTGACTGATGAGATTCTTCGAGCGCATCATCCTATTCCTGCTTTTTCTTTTCTTTTCTTCTTTTTTTCTTTCTCTCGTCTCTTTTTTTTTTGTTTTTGAGAGGAGCAATGTCACAAAACAAGAAGAAAGATGTTAGTATGAATAAAATAATTTACATATGTCCAATGTGTCTCATGTGCCTGGGATTCTCAACTGTGTCTATGCATGGCCATGTAACATGGCCCTATATTAATGCATACTTTGCAAATGCATGACCTGAATGGTGCAAAAGACAGGGTTATACCAAAGGCACATGGTTGTAGCACGTCGAGGCTTTGGATGTTACTTGCAGATGTTACTACAATCTTTGTTTGGAGGTATCCCTTGGATCTCGATCATTCCTCCTTATAGGGATCCATTTTAGAAAGATGTTCAGCCACGTATTGATCACTTCTGGCCTCTTCATCTTTGGATGGTTTCTCAAATTTTGTGTCGCTCGTGGTTGGCTCTTTGGTTTTGGGGGGCTACTAGTGATTTTGACTTCCAAAGCCATACCCATGATGATTCTCTTCTTACTATTGTCGAAGAGGTGAGTTGATCTTCTTATAATTTTTGTGCTTAGTTCTGATTCTTACTTCTCCTTGGCTTTATTGTTGAGACTTCTCTTGTAAGGAAGAGCCTAGGGCTTTGTGCATGTAAAAGTTCCTTGGGTACCCACATGTATCATTGCCCTTGTTGAGCTGCAACTTATTCCTTAGACACCCAAATTTGTATGTTATCGTGGTCAGCCTTCATTGACTGCTTTGGTACCCAAATTTGGAGTACTCTTTGAGATAGAGATCTTTGTTGTTCTGCTACTTGTTGCCTTGAATTTCTTCATTGCTTCTTTGGTAATGCGTTTGAATGCAATGGTGTGATGGATGGCTCACCCTTGCATACCCATATCTGCTTCATGCCTAGAACTACATTTTTCTTGATGTTTTTTTGTTTATTTGATATAGCAATTGTCTTGTATGGTTCCACTTGCCTCCGTGGTGGAATTGTGGTGACTGCATCAGTCTTTGAAGAAAAAGAGAGATCCATTTGCCTTCAAGCATGTTCTTCCATGATTGACTCCTTTTGCATCATAAAGCTTTTGACACATACAACATCTTCTTCTATAAGATTAGTCTTAGAAGAAAAAAGAGAAATTTGTGATCATGCAATTATCTAATTCTAATGTAATGCATTGTTCATGTACCCAAACTTGAAAAATTTGACTTCTTAGGTTTAAGTTGACTACATGGTCATAGATCCAATCTTGGCCCAAGACAAGTGGTTCCATAAGGTCCTCATCTTGACATACAAGCTTGACTTTTATTGGGACATCCTGAAGGTAGATGGGAAGCTCCACCTTGCCCAAACAAGAGGTTTCCACACCTCCCAATCCTATGAGATAGACTTCTATGGGATTGATGTTCAATTGTAGATCTGGGTGGTATGAGAATCTAATTGCACGAGTTACTACACCTGAGTCAATCAAGGCTCTCACAGCCCTTACACTCTTTCCTTGTCCTACCTCTATGGTCACATAGGGACGTCGATCGATTATTCGAGAAGCAATTACACTCAATGTTTGGCACATGGCCATGTGATATCTTGGGGCAGTGGGATTAACACCTAGGCCTTGTGGCCTTAACTTATTTCTCCTAATGTGCTCTTTAGCCTCTCCCTGTGCTTCCTCTCTAACCCTTAACTCTTATGCTTTTCGCTTCTTATCAGTGTTGAGTCTCATTAGCATATCCTCTATAAGAGGTTCTTGATATAGCTTGACTCTACATCCACTAATATAGATAGATATAGATAGATAGAGAGATAGATAGAGAGAGAGAGAGATAGAGATATAGATAAAGATGTCACCTTCTAGCATGGCCGATTGCACTGCACCACTAGTGGAAATTCTATTAATAATCATGGGTCCATATCCTCTTTTTTCCAATTTACAAGCATGCTGCTTTAGTGTGTAAACCAACACTAGGTATCCATCTTTCAATCCTTTATCCTTGATGTGTGCATCAAAGTGCAGCATAGATGCCCACTGCCACTCGTAGGATCGTCTCACCTAAGCATTCTAGATCAACTATTCTAGAGGAAAACTCATGTCTATTCCACTCATGCTCTTGTGCTACTTTTAAAGCTGGTATTAGGAAGTCCAATGGTAGCACAACATGTTGGCCGAAGAACATCTAAAATGGGGTGGGGTGGCATTGAGTACTATTTTGTAGGCAACTTAGTAAGCCCAAATAGCATGATGAAGCTGTTTGTCCCAATAAGAGTGTTTATTATTAACCAGTTTTGTCAATACATTACATAGGATCTTATTTGTGCTCTCAACTTGTTCGTTAGCTTGTGGATGATAGGGGGTAGACTTCTTATGTATCACCAAGAATTCTTGGAGAAGGTTTTCAATGACTTCATTCAAGAAGTGTGTGTCTCTGTCACTTACTCACTCTATCGGTAATCCATATCTGGTGACCACATTCTCGAATAAGAACTTGGGAGTTTCTAGTTGGGGGATTAATAGGACCAACAAAGTCTATACCCGACTTCGAGAATGCACTTCCTCCCATCATTGGCCTCAAAGGCATCTCATCTTTTCTGATTGGATAGTGTGCACATTGGCATGTGTCACATCTCTTCACATAGGTATGTGCATCCATATGAAGAGTGGGCCACCAAAGTCCCGAGAATAGAATGATCTTAATTACTCAATCAGGACCAAAGTGTCCACCTACAACACCATTGTGTGCAGTTTCTAAGACTTTCAAATAGTCTGATTTGTGAACGCACATTCTAAAGTAACCATCTTTGCCTCTTTGGTATAGGTTTTCTTCCACTAAAGCATAGTCTTGAGCCTCTTGCTCCATGCTTTGTTTTCTTGCTACACTAGCATCGTTGGGTAGTGTTCCCAATCTCATAAATTTTACCAATGGAGCACTCCATTATGGAATTAACGAACATGATAAAGGGTGGCATGCTCCATTGGGGTTTTTTCCTGACACACTGGACAATTCTTAATCCACTCATGTATTTATTTATCCATATGTGTATCTAAGTTCCAACCTAGGGACTTGTGGAGAAAGAGACTATACCTCAATCCCCCTCAAGTGCATATAGTGGGGATTCATGCTTTATTTATCAATCGAAAGAGTATCAAAACCTAGCCGAGTGTATGAAGACATGCATTCAAATGATGATCAATGCAAATGAGCTTCCCAAAGAGTGCAAACAAGGCAAAGACTAATCCAAACAAGCTTCAACTGTCAGTCATGGTGTCACGATACTTGGAGCAGTAGCCAATAGTAAATTGAGCTTTTCTCTCAGCTCCGAACTCTGAATATAGAAAATAGCATATGCGTTTTGAATCTCTCGAGAAGACACATCCAATCGTTGTATTTTCACTCAATTCTGATGCATCTAATTCAAGTTATGAGCAAAATACCGAGTCACGGGAATGACCTTCCTACACTTCAGTACTTCCTACACTTCACACACACCTTAACCACAGCAAACAAACACTTTCATGGATAGACAACACTTCCTAACACTCTTTTCAAGCAACACACATGCATACAAGCTCACAAAGAAGATGATACAGAGAGGAGGAGACACAAATTCGAAATTCTGTGCTCTTGATTCTCACAATGGCAAAAAGTCTTTACAAAGAGTCACAAATTGACTTATATACATGTGCCCTAAAAATGGTCCTTTCATACAAGAGAAAAGGCTAATTTCCTACTAATTTACATGGGTAAGCTACTAATCTCCATGGGTATGCATCTAGAGGACTCTTGTAGTGCATTTACAACGGAAAATATGTTCAAGAATGGTTCTAATACAAAAATAGAGTGTCCAAATCGAAAAAAATTTGGGGCCCTTCTTTTTCTCTGCCTTTTGCTTCTCTTAGCTTTGCAACACTCTCCCCCTCTTTGTCTCTGTTGTCCCTTGACAGGCTTTACTTCTTGTCTGTCACTTGTTGTCCGCATGCATCTCTTGGTTAGTTCTGCCTGCTTGTTAGACAGGTGTTCAGTTTTGATGGCCTCTTCTTGATTCTTCTTTTACATCCTCTAGGCCTGATGCATTCGTGTTGCCTGTTGTTTTCTTTTGCTCACCCGCAACCCATGGAGATGGACTACCTGATGTTCGTAGTCTAGCTCACCAATAACCTCTTTAATTCCGGGTTGTTGTGTTAAGTCGGGCTATCACGCACGCCACCAGTGGAAGGTATGAGGATTGGTCCTTCAGTCTTCGATCTAGACCTTCCAAAGACCCAAATGTTGAAGGACCTTCTTGTGGTTCTGGAACCGCCGGATATCTTCTTGCACTTCTTCATGGATACTTCCTGGCCCTGGTCCCTCCTTCCCACCTACGTGCTTTTCCTTGATGTGTGCCCCTGCGGGGCTCTGTGCAGAGATGAGTGTTGCACCCCTGCGGGGCTTCCTGCAGAGATATCTTCAAATGTAATCTCTTAATGAAGCTTCTTTCTTTGTCTTCTTCTTTTCTTCTTTTTGCTTGACTCTCCCTCAACATTGCCCCCCTCCTGAACTCTATCATCCCTGACAGGCTTTGGAAGCTGACGGGAGTATGTTCTGTACACTTTTTGCTCTGTTTCATTAAGCAGATTAGCTTCATGTATCATGAGTTGCTTCCACTGTTCTGCTTTCACACCATCATGTGGCGGCTGTCTGTGGTCAGCGAAGAAGCTTAGCTCATATGCCACCAGTCTAACATTCAAATTGGATGACATCTTTAAGAAAATTTCTGAGTCAATTTCAAAAAACCCTGTGAAAAACACTTCTTTGAATGTTTGCATATATGTACTTGGTAGAAACATAAGCCTAGAATAATATGCCATTATTCTGGGTTGGCCAGGCATAACAGACAAATAAAAAACGAGAATATCTATTCCTTGATTAATGCCAATGAAATTAAAAAATGTATATGCCGCATGCTTGAACACCTTCAAAACTGTAAGTATCATGCTTAGGATTTTATTTGTCATCTTGATTGTTAAATCAAGTACTGTTGCGTAACAGTGTAGCCAAAATTCGATTGTTTTTACCATGTAATCTGCCGTTGGTAGATAATTATGGGGTGGGCTTGGAAGTAGCGGATAATTCAACCACTGTTTCTTGATAACACCATTCTTTTGCATATCCAAAAATTCTATGGCTTCTCGACGACGTGGTGTTGGGCAAAATGAATGGTTTACCTGTAATAAGTATGGTGCTTCTTGCCAGTGCACCTGCAATGTAGGATTTTTCTCCAAAAATTTTCTTCTCCAGATAGGATGTGCTGCTTCAAATTCTTCTTGAGTATAATTGAATGTGTTATCTTTAAAATGCAATCGGTTGTCTGGATTTTTTTGTGTGGTCTTCTTTATGTATTGCCTTGTCTTCTCTTTCAATAATCCATACGAAATGTTGAAAGGCTTCATTATTGTATCCAAGTCTTTGCCCTTTATTTTTGCCTCCTTCATTACTTTGATCACTTCATTTTCAAAATTCTCTGTCAATCGGGACACCAATAGTGCCCGTTCCTTCTGACCTATTTCTGCAGTGTATGGCATGGGATGATCATCACATGGGTCCGCCATTTGCTCTTTTATTGGAGAATTATAAATCAGCGGAGATAGAGGTGTACCTCTACCTCGTCAGTAGGATTTTCTTGTATTGGCTCTACTGGTGTCCCGATTGGTACTTTCTCTTCTGCTTTATTTTCTAATTGTGCGATGTGTTCAGTCTTCTCTTTAACTTCTTGCATAGCTGCTCGGAGTGCCTCTTTGGTAGCAAGTAACTCATTACCAATCTCTGCCACCTGATCCATATTTTCACTGTAACTTACTGCAAGTTTTCCATTGGCCATATTCAGCTGCTTTTTTAGCTCATTGGTTTCTTGAACGTACCTATGTTCCCATTCTTCTCTTAAGGCCTGCACTTTCTTCAGCAATTCTGCATACTTCTCAATCTGATCTCTTAATTCTTTCTGGTCAGTAGCAAAAATCTCTGGTTTTTCTATAGGCTGGTCGTATAGTAATGCCTTCATCAATTCTTTATTTCTGCTGCATAAACTATCATTTTCCTCCATGTATACTTTTAATTGTGTTTCTAGCAAATTGCTTTTAGCTTTCATTCTCTCCTTGTCTGGTTCGCTGGCTTCATGTTGTCTTTGTAAATCTGTCAATTGTGCTTGGAGTTGATGATGCTGTTTCATCAATGTGTTACATTGCTCTTTAATGGACGTTATCTCCCTTCCTTTGGCTAAAATCTCTTGCTGGGCCTGGATGAGCTGTGCGGACAATTGTTCACTTATGATTTAAAATTGATTCTTTTCCTTCATGACCTTGTCATAATCCGCATCTGTTTCCATCACTGTTGCGTGTCCATGGCCGTTTGTATCATTTGCTTAACAACAAGTTTTAACTGAGTAACGTCAACATTCAACCATGTGGTAGGGATACTAGGTGCTTCACCAGTGGTAACATCTTTCCCTCGTGCCACAAGCAACGTAGTATCATGGGGCTGCCTAATATGAAGTTGGATCCTTGGCTCGGCCTCCCTATGGTCAATTTTACCTTGAGGTGTATCATCAGGCACTTCAATCACGATTGGCTCCTTATTTTGTTGTAGGCCCTCTTCGTGGTCCACTAGAGTTTCTATTTCCTCTTTGAGAGGTGGCACTACATCTTTATTAGTTATTGGAGCTTCTTTGATGCTTATCTTTGACTGATCATTTAACTGAATCAAGTGTTCCTGTTCAGTTTGTGCTTCCTGGTGCTGTGCTTTTTGTTGTTGATTGTCCGGTGTGACTTCAACCTGATTTATTTCTGTCCATTCTTCGTTGTTCATTTCAGTTTGTATATTAGTGTCTAAGGTGTCCTTCTCTGGGCTGGATTCTTCATCAGAGCTCGAATCTTCTAACCCTAGTTCTTTGTATCTGGCAGATTGTTCTAGAGTATGTTCTTTATCTTTGTGTTTCTTTTCCTAGCTTGCCTGTCTGTAATGGTGACCTTGAATGTTTAAATTTACTTGCCCCCGCATATACTGATGCGTTTCTTCCAGGGCTGTAGAGAGGTCTCTTTTCGTAATTGGTTCTTGTGTCATCGGAATCTTTGGCAATATATGTGTTCTCTTTGATTGTGGTGTCTCTTGAGCTTCTTCCTCTCTGCGTTTAGTCCCGCTCATGGATTTCTTTGAACTGGTTCCTACTTCTTCAATAGATATGGCTGTTTTCTCTTTCTTTGGAGCAGTCGCTGACTTGGCATATTTTGCTAGCTCTGTTGATGTCGGCATCAAGCGTAAGCAATTCTTCATGTCAAGTGCCTCATAAATGAGTAGGGTCAAGGCCGAACTACCATTCAGAAACTTTTTCTAACCCCACTTTTTCTTTGCTTCAAATAGGCGGTCTTGAACATATGGAGTCATGTTTACTTTATTTCCCACTTGTCTCATAGCATGTGAGAGTAGTTGCACAACAATCTTTTGAGGTGCTGTGTATCTATGCATACTTGGAAGGAAAAAATGCTGGTGCACTAAGCGAACAGAGTCTTCAATATCCGTTCTGTTGATTTCCAGAAATGTTCTCTTTTTCGGATCATGACATTCATCTTTGACATTCGTGAGTCCCTCTTGATTCCATCCAAAAGCTCTGTTAATTAGCTCATGAGTGAATTGAATTGTTTTCCAGGTACCGACTTTGTCAAGTACCCTTGCTTCCGGGACTGATGCCTTATTCGATGTAGACTGAAGTCTATTCATCACTTGTGTACATCTCTGGAAATCTGGCATATAGATTGGCAGTCTTAGGAATGCATCAATTCCTGCTTGTGTCCAGACATTTGTCATGCGCGGTAATCCTTGTATGATAGTCTTGAAATCTTGTGACATGATAGGGAAGTAGTGATCCCTATCAATAATCTTGATGGTTGCCATGAAAATGAGTTCGGACACTGGTTGGTCATCCAGAAACCAATGACCTCTTGCCTTAGTTATTGATTCCAAGGGAAGAAGTTGGATCTCTTCTTCTTGTGTAGCCTTGGAATTAGAAGATGCCATCTACACTCAATATAGAGTTTTAATTAGTGGCAAGATGGTAGCAAAAATCATCCTTCATTTATCCTTCATTAGATTGGCAATGCTCCGCGTGAATTGTGTCATCCCTTCCCCATGGGTGTGAGAAAGGTAATACCTGGAATTTTTCATACTTTTATATATTTTTGTGTTTTTGTCTGAAAGAAAAACAGACAAGTTAGTTCATAGCCGAAGCGGTTATTAATTTTTGAGTGATTTTCTTAGATTATGTATAAGTGCTCTCCTATTTCCCGAGAGGGAAATGTGCTTCACTATCCTGAAATAGAAGAAAAATGTGTCGAATGCTTGGCCTTGTAATGTGGCCCTATCATGCATACTTTGGGTTCTGGTAACTCCAAATGTGTGCAACTTGAATTATTTGGTAGATGCATACAGCTTGTCTTGCCTTTCGGCATCCAAATCTGTTTTACTCTGTTGGGACAGATTGTGTTCCCAACATTCTTGGTGAATGTGGTGCTTCTCATGTGGTGCTTCTGCTTTGTCTGCTTTTTGAATCTTGGAATGATGTTTGAATCGCATGTAGACTCCTGCTCTATCCTGTAGCGGTTTATCTTCTGTCGTTTTGCCTTTAGATCATACTGATTCTCCTTGTGCCTTGAATCGTCCTTTTTGATGATTGTCATTTGAGTACATGACTTGGGAATCCATATTTGTGTTCGGGCCGGGTGGGCAACTACCACCTTCTTCGGAATCCATACTCCAGCAATTCTTTGTGGAACTAGGTGTCCAAAGTGATGTGTATTTTTATTCTGTCGTTCCTTCTGATGTCGTGAGTAGTTCTGTTGTTGAGGATACGCTTTCACTTGATCTTTTCGGATCCAAGCCTGTCTAGTGTAAGGTATCCGTATGTGTGCAGATTTGTAAGAGTCTTGCTGACTTGTCTCTCTGGTGCTCGATTCCTCACTGAGGCTATTTTTGGATAGGACAATAATCATGTGATTTACTGGATTAGAAGATTGTGTGCAATCGAGATTCGTTGGGTCCTCACATGAAGTATTTGACAAAGGGGTTTCCATAGTGTGAGTGAATATATATTCGTCATTGTGCTCATTTAAGTGAGTTCTCGGTTCTATACTTTTGGCTTTGATTGTTCATTCGTCTAGCATGATGAATACTTCACAATGTCCTATCTTGGCCGAGATGTATCCTAAGGCCAATTGAATAGTCACTTCATATTCGTATATCCAATCTTGGCCTAACACGAGCTCTTCTAATAAGTCCTGGTCGTGGCATACTAAGAGTTTTTGTTCCATTGTGTTGTTTCCGAGATGTAGAGGTAAGGTAATCTCTCCTATACATTTGGTAATTTTTCCTCCTATTCCAATCAGCTGTGCCTTAGATGGACGCAATTCTTCCTTGAGTTTCTGAGTCAATGAAAATTTGATACAACTTATAGCAACTCCTATGTCAATGAGAGCATCCACTAAGTGGTACTCTTTTGTTCATGCACCCAAATTTAAATAAGGTTGCGTCATTTGCTGACCTAGGTTTTGAGTGGCTCTAAAATTAGCCATTGGGATGAGTTCCTCTCCTAGTCGATATCTCTCATCTCTCTCTCTCTCTCTCTTATCCACTCTTTTTGTTTCCTGATTCGTTCTAGTGCTTCTTGCCTAACTTCTTCTCGTATTCTTTCTTTCTCTATGCGCCTATTTTTACCCATTAGTAATCGTGACATTATCTCTTCTGTCAATGGCTCTAAATATTTTTTCACTCGACATCCACTTATATAGTTCGGTAATACTTCTCCATCTAGGGTTGCTAAACTTATGGCTCTACTTGTGGATATGCGATTGATGATTAACGGGCCATATCCTCTTTTTTGTAGTTTCTTAGCATGTTGTTTCATAGTATAAACCAAAACTAAATCTCCTTCCTTCAAGTTTTTATCTTTGAAATGAGCATTAAAATAGGCTTTCTGTCGCCTTTTTGCAGCATAAATCCTTGCTACCGCTTGTAGCCTAGTTTCATGTAACTTTTCTATCTGATCCAATTGAGCTGATAGTTCATGTCCCGTCCACTCATAAGTTGTTGCTACTCTGAGAGTGGGTATTAAGAAATCAATTGGCAAAATAGCATTCTGTCCATACACTAAGTTAAAAGGAGTAGTTCCTATGGTGGTCTTGTAGGCTACTCGGAATGCCCATAAAGCATGATGTAATTGTTTATCCCAATCAGATCTTCCATTGTTAACAATTTTAGTGAGAACTATGCACAAGATTTTATTTGAACTTTCGGCCTGTCCATTGGCTTGAGGGTGATATGGGGCTGATTTCTTATGAATTACCAAGAATTCGTTCAGTAAGGCTTCTATCACTTCATTCACAAAATGCGTGCCTCTATCACTCACAATTTCTATCGGCAGTCCAAATCTAGTAAAAACGTTCTCAAAGAGAAACTTGGCTATAGTCCTTGCATCATTTTTCTTGGTTGCTTTGGCTTCAACCCATTTGGTCAAATAGTCTGTGGCTACAATTATGTACTCAGCATGAGATCCTTTAGCTGGTGGGCTAATAGGCCCTATGAAGTCTATTCCCCATTTAGTAAAAGCTCTGGCACTCATCATGGGTTTCAGTGTCATTTCATCCCTTCTAATTGGATATTTTGTTTGTTAACAGGTATCACATCGTTGCACATATGTGGCTGCATCTTGATGTAGAGTTGGCCACCACATTCCTGCAAAAAGAATCATTTTTGTAGTTTTATCTACAGAAAAATGTTCTCTTGCAGCTCTTGTATGTGCCATCTCTAGAACAGCAAGATACTCGTCTTCATGAATGCACATTCGTAAATGATCGTCTCTTCCTCGCTTAAAGAGTTGTTTTCCTATGAGAGCATATTCCTTGCTTTGTTCTGTGAGTGCACGTTTCCTTGCTAGAGTGGCTCCTTCCGAGTATTCCTGGGTCTTCAAGAATTTCACCAGAGGCATGCTCCATCTTGGTGCCACTGTGGAATAGCATAGAGTAGATTTCTCTTTTGGGTTTCGTTCGTGACAAGTTGGGCAGGCTGATACATAGTTATGTGTATCCCTCTGCATGGTTGGCCAATATATGCTTAATCTTTTCAGAGTTTGCCATGTTCCATTCGCATTTAAATGAGTTTTCCATTGATTTACATGTGCCTTTTGAAGCCATAATTCTTGTTCCTCCTCTTCTATGCATCTCATGAGTAATCCACTTGAGTCTTGGTGATATAGGCTTCCAACAATGATATGAAGGTTTTTAGTCTTCCATAGGTCTTGGTTTCGATTCGGTGTGATCCCATGTTTAGGTCCATATGTGAGTATAGGGATCAACTTTTCTACCCATTGGGGACATACTTCAAGGTTAAAAAGGTAAGTGTCTGGCAGATCATCAAGTACTCCCGTGGGTGGTTCTCCATGTGTCATTCTTGATAAGTGGTCTGCTCTAATGTGGGTATTCCCTTTCTTGATGACTACTTCAAAATCAAATTCCATCAACAATAGAAACCATCGTACTAGTCGTCCTGTATTACAAGGCTTGTTGACTAAGTACAGTAGGGCTTGATGATCAATGAAGAATTTGAATTTGTTTGCCAATAAGTAGTGTCTAAACTTTTTTACTGCGTACACCATCCCTAGGCCTTCTCTCTCAGTCGTGGTATAATTGCGTTCCGCTTTATTCAATTGTCTACTGGCATAGGCTATAGGGTGGTCTAATTTCCTTGTATCTGCGGGTTGAGCTAAGATGCAACCAATGGCAAACTTGGAAGCATCTACGTGAATGTGAAATGGCTTGTTCCAATTAGGTACTCGAAGGATTGGTGCTGAAATCAATTGACTCTTTAATTCGTTAAAGGCTTTTTCACATTCTTCTGCCCAATTAAATTGAGACAATAATGCATAAAGAGGTCTAGCAATTATGGCATACATATTTATAAATCTTCGGTAGTATCCGCAATGTCCCATAAATGCTTGTACTTCTTTCGTAGTCTTTGGTCTCGATAAATCCAAAATTACTTTGATTTTGTCTTCATCCGTTGAGATTCCATTCTTAGAGACAATGTGTCCTAATATCTTTCCTTGTCGAACCATGAAGTCACATTTTTCTAGATTGAGGCATACTCTATATTGTCGACATTTGGCAAAAATCTTTCCTAGTTCAGGGATATGCTCTGATCGTATAGCTGAATAAGTGCATAAGTCATCCACGTATACCTCCATACTCTTTCTCAAGAACTCCTTGAATACATGGCACATCAATCTTTGGAATGTGGCTGGGGCATTGGTTAGACCAAAAGGCATGACTCTAAAGGCGTATACTCCCCATTCAATTGCAAAGGCTGTTTTATGTTGGTCCTCAGGAGCAATGGCTACTTGATTATACCCTGAAAAGCCGTCCAAAAAACTATAAACTTCCTTCCCTGCCACTCTGTTTGTTATTGATCTTTGGAGTTGTCCTCTCCAATCATTTAGCATAAAGAATTAACAATACATCTTTATTTTGTCAATCCTGGAAGTATTCATGAGAGCACAACCCCTTCTACATGATAGAATCCAAGAAATAAGAGAAAACTGGCTGGATTTCTGAGAATAATGAAGATGAAGAGGAATTTCTAGGGTTTGGATTATCTTGAGCAAATCTCCATCATTTTCCACAATCTTGGTGTCTAAGGCATGTTATTTTCTCAACAGAATACAACCATGAAGTCAAAACTCAAAAATGTTACCTGTAACCTTTAGACGAGACAATCACGATTCTGTAAAATCAAACGATTTTCATCTCGAGCACCATCTTTCATCAATTTCTCACTCAACATATCAGCAATCAACTCTCTTCATACATATTCAACAGAAACTCACAATAGAAGCTCACAAATCTCCATGGATACACCTAGAATGAACTCACAACTCAAAGAAATCACACAAAAGGGAGACGCACGATTTTCTGCAGGAAACTCTCTCTATTTGCTTAGATAGCATGGAATACAATTAACCAACCCCCTCATAATAGAGGAAATTGTCTTTTATACATTTTCAAGTGTCCCTTTTCACACTTGAAATTTGGTCTTTTCCTCTTCTAATCTCAAAATATGCTATCTAGGAGTTTCCAAAAATTCTAGAAAAATTACATAAGATTCTACTCTACATAAGGAAGACTCTTCCTTATTTTTACATCAGTTGCATAAATATTTTTACAAATTTTTGGCATTTTACAATTGTTTTCCATCAAAAATACTTTCAAAAAATCACTTCTTCCAACATTCTTCCCCTCCTAAACCTTTTGGCTCCTGACAAAAGACATTCCTGCTCATATATTCCAAGTGCTTTCTTCACTTCTTCTTTCTTTGATAGACCTGTGACAGTAGGTCATGACTTCTCCTTTCAATAATATTCAAATTGTTTACCATTTCAAACAATGCTTTCCTCCACTGTACTGCAGCTTCTGGTTTATCAATTACACCCTTTTTCAAATATTCTGTGTAGGCGGCTTCATATGCGGTAAGTCGAGACTTTGTGACTACAGACAAGTTTCCAAATATCTCTGATTCTCTTTCAAAAAACCCATAATCAAATGCATCTTCAAAAATTTGTAGATAATGACTGCCCAAAAATATTATTCTGCTGTAAACATCAAACATATTCTATCAGGTGTTTCACTAAGATCAAACAATAATGCATCAGTAGGAGAATTGAAGCCAATGTAATTTAAGATTCTGACATCTATATCTGTATATGTCTCTATGCATGCCAAAATGAGTCTCATTACTCTGATCAGTAGAATGCATGCTGGGTCATTCACATCTTTGTATGTAGCTATAACAGATTCAGCTATATCCACCATATATTTTTTTGTAGGCCATGTTCCTGCCTTTGGCCCTGCTAACTTTGGAAAATTCAACCATTTAGGTGGGATTTGTCCACTCTCTTCTCCTTGCTACTGGGCAGTAAGCTGGATTAATTTTCAACTGAATAGGTGCTTCCTTCCATATTTTCCTGCACTCTTTATTTGCATCCAACCATCTATTCCTCCATTTTGGATTGGCTTTCTCAAATAATTGTTTGGTCACATTGATATCTTCTTCGTATTCTAGATATTTATTTGGAGGTAATCCAACTCTTGCCAATTGATAGTTTTTTATACTCTCCATGATCATACATAAAGGTATGCCCAGTCCATCTATAGCCCAATGATGTTGATCAGGATTTATCCCTTTATTTAAAGCAAATGTGACAATTTGATCTTCATATTCATCATGCATTTTTCTAATGAAGTCCATTCTAGATTCTCTGTTTGTCAACAACTTCTGGACAAATTCCTCTGAATATTCCTCTTCTGGTCTTTTATTTTCTGGTTCACTGCCATGTTGATTCCTGTCATCATTTCCTTCTTCATAATCTTCTGTATATGTAGTCTCCATCTGTGCTTCTTCCTGAGCTTGTGGCTTTTCCAGTTTTTTCTGTAGCTCTTCTATTATCACCATCAAACTTCTATTTTGAGTTGCCCATATCTCTCTTTCTTTTATCCATTCACTTCTTTCCTTTTCCATTCTTGACTGCCAATCACTTCTTTCTTTTTCCATATCCATATGCAACTTGTTATAACCCCTCATTGAGGTAGCAGCATGTGTACTGGCCTCTTTCTCCAGCTCCTTGGCTTCCTTCAACTCTGTTTGCAATCTCTTGATCTCCTTGTGCAATTCTTCCTTTTCCTCCTGTGTCACCTGAACAGCCTAGGTTTCTACCTTCAACTGACCTTCTTCCATCAGTAGTTTGTTAACTTCTTCATTTGCTTTAACCATGATTTGATATGAACTTTGTAAAGTTCTATATCTACCTTCAACCTTCTTCAACTCCATTTCCAGATTACTACTCTGTTCTGTTAGTTTTGCATTCTTCTCTTCCAAATATTGAAGTTTATTTTGTTGTTGTACTTCCACTTCTTCCAAAGAAATTATTCTATGTGTTAGTTCTTCATTCTTCTCCTTTACCATCCTCAATTGTTCTGTCAATTGTTCCTTTTCCCTTTTATGCTCCTTAGTGATATTATTTCCTTTTTCAAATTCAGACTCTTCTACCATTCTTGAAATGATCATATTCCTGCTTGAAGGTCTGAACTGCTCTATGTTGCTCATAATAATCTGACAGGCAGATCTTATATTTTTAGGTATTCTCTCTAATCCAACTTCTATTTCCATTTGCTTAACTTCTATCTGTTTGTTTTCTTTGCACTAATTCTCCTCTTCTTTTTCTTCCTCATACTCTATAACCTGAGTCTTTTGTTCTTCATGGCTTTGATCTGTTTCTAATTTGTCTTGATCTACAACATCTTCCTCTTCCTCATCTTTCGATTTCTGATCATCCTGATTCTCTTGTTCTGAGATATCTGTGGTTATCTTTGTATCTTCTACCTTCTGGTTCTCCATCACCTGTAGTTTCTCTTCAAAAAGATGTTCTTCCTTTACTTGTACTTCCTTTTCCTGGACTAGAGTTGATTCAGTTTCCTCAATAGATTTTATCTGATCATCCCTTGTCTGTTCTTTCTGTCTCTCTTCCTGCTCATCTATGTCCATCAGATCCAGCTCCTCCTCTTGTACTTGATCTTTGTAATCTCCTCATTATTATTCAAATCAGAAAGTACATCCTTTATGCTTTGATTGATCTCCTTTTCTGTAACTCCTTCTTCTGCTTCTACTTTCCCTTCATAAATTCTAACATAAGTTTGTTGTGAAGGTTTTGTCCATATTGACTTTAATTCTGAATGCACTAGGCCACAACTGAATTCCTTTCTTACTTCACTTTCCTCTTCCACCATTACTGCTTTACCTTTCATCATCTTTCTTTCCTCTTCAGGACTGATTTGCTTAACTGCCTCTTCCTGGACTTGCTTCTCTTGAGGCTTCTCTCTCAAATCTTCAGGTTTTTTATGTTTCTCAGTGGCCTGTATAACCACATTAGGAGTACTAGGTACTGAAAAATTTAAACTTTTTAACAAAAAAATTTCAATATCACTATCAGAATCAGAGGAGAATTGTGAGGATCCTACTATTTCTGGTTTTTCCAATCTTGATTCCTCTACAACAGTAGATTGCTTCTGCTTTTCTCCCACTGTCACTTCCCCTGTCTCTTGTATGGTTACAGTTTCAACTACTGATTTCCCTTTATTTTTCTTGGTCAGCCTCTTCTTCTGTATAGGTTTTTTCTGAACTTTCCTTTTTGCTACCACTGTAGTTCTTGTCTCTGGAGGTCCTTGGAGTTCTTTGAAGTATGATAATAGCTCCACTTCCTTTTTAACAAATACTTCCTCTGACTCAGCTGCCATCATCTGATCATGAAGCTCTTCATAATGCTCTACCTCCTCCTGAACCCAATCTGTTGCCTTGCAAGAATAATCTTCCAGCATCTTTTGATATTGTGCCTCATATATTGCTCTTTTGTTATTTCCTTGAGTCAGATAAGTATATAATTGCTCTTTACTAGTCTGAGGTGGATGAGGGTCATTAGAAGATTGGACCTGCTTCTGAGCAGCTTCATGTTCCTCTTTAGTTGCTTCATCTTGCTCCAATTCAACCTTCCTTGGATCCAACCTCCTTTTCTTTACAGGAACCACTTCCTCAGATATTACCTTTCTCTTCATTCCTGCCCCCCTCATGCTAGTTTGTCCTTCTGCTTCTTTCACAGACATCTTCCTGGGAGGGATCTTGATTCCTGACATAAGACTTCTGAAATATTGTGCCTCAGGAGCCAGCTTCAATTGATCTTCCATTCCCAATACATGATATATGATCCTGGTGAGAAACTGAGCTCCATTCATATATTTTTTCTGCTCCCAGTGTTTAGCTGCTTCTTTTAGCTGTTCATGTATGTACGGTGATACATCCATTATTCCAAAGGGTTTGGTTCTGTCCTTATTGTGAAACATAATCAGTGTAACTGATTTGTGTGGCATGGTATATCTCGGCAATTTTGGAAAGCAAAAATACTGCAGAAACATCCTGATGGCATAATCCTCCTTCTCTTTTCCCTTAAAGTCAGGAAATTTTGAATATCTTGTATAGGTTTCTTTATTCTTTTTCACAAAGCTATGGTCAAGCTTGGTTCACATTGGGTAGAATTGTAAGGCTGCTCTGATATGTTCTGCTTTTATAGTAATATTCACCTCCTGATTATCTTTGTTCTTGACTTTACACCAGAAATAAGCATCATTACCTTTTCCAACTTCCATCAGGCTGTTCATTACCTGTGCCACTCTTTTGAAATCTATGAAAAAGATAGGTTCTTCCAGTAATTTATGTAACCCTACTGCCTTCCATCTTTTCTGATTGACCGCAACTCTTTGAAATCTGTAGAATTCTTGACACAACATAGTATATTTATATCCTCCTACTCCCACTGTGAATATATGTTGTCCAATTATGCTCAAGCTTTCTTTGAGCTCCTTTACCACCTTTTCTGCTTCTGGAATCTCTTGCTCCTCATCAGACTCGAGGTCTACCTTCTCTACCACAGCTTCACTATCCAGGAACCAATGTCCCCTAGACAAGGTGACTGATTCTACTTTGAAATCATGAATAGGCAGCTCCTTTGCATTCACCATTCTGGAGTAAATATAACACATAAAAAGAAAGAACTCCACCCACATGATTCACAAGAGAATAAAAAGAAAATGCTTCTTATTTTGAGATGAAATGAAAGAAGAATGAAAATAATTTTTTTTTTAATAAAATTCTGACTTCTTTAGAAGAACTCAATTAAAGTGATCATTACATGTGTAGCAAGATGTCTAGTGCACTCCCCACTTCTGACAACTCTCATTCAGGAAGAAGATATTTAGAAGAAAAAGAATGGAAGTACAATTAAAAAATAAGAATAAAGAATCATAGAATGAAAAATACAAAATAATAAATACAAACCTGCTATCCTTCTACCTATATCTTGCTTTGTGCTTAAAAAGGAAAAAATAAATAATCTTTCTCTTTCTCTCTTTTTTTTTCTATTATTATTTTTTTCTATATTTTTTCTCTTTTTTTTTTAATAATTTCTTCTATTTCTTTTCTTCCCCTCCTAATTCTCTTCTTAGAAAAAGGATAGGGTAAAGGATTTTGTTCTAATTCTCAAAATGTTGTGATTTTCTTTTGTCTAACCTTCTGATCTGATTTTGAAAAGAAATCTAAATCCAGATCAAATACAGATGGTCTTTTTCCATTGAATCAACTCTGATTTCTTTACCCAATAATATTTAACCTTAGTTGCCCTTGTTTTAGGAAGAAATCCTTCTCCTGATAAGCAGTTTTTAGAATATTTTGGCCTCCATATCCATGTTGTCTTAGGATTTTGTTTTGATGAATAGGCCTTGGGTATGCTTTGGTTCCATATCCTTCTTGTTCTAATGCTTTGATACTTCAGATTATACCATTGTTTCCACCTTGCTCCTGTGTGTCCATCCTCCTTTGCTTTTTCAATTTTTTGTTGGTTTTGATTAAGTGAAGCTTGATCATTTAGTATTTGTATTGGTAATGTCTGTGTGTCTTCTATTGAAAAAGTAAATCCTTCCATATCTGGTTCATGAATCTCCTGATGATTTTCCTGTTCTTCATTACTCAATAAAAATATTAAAAACCTTTTGTCATTTATTGTCAAATTAAGCTTCATTTTTTCAAAATCCAAAATTACTTTACCTTGTTTGAGCCATGGTTGTCCCAAAATTAATTTTTCAGTCATCAAATGATCTGGCCATTCTTCACAATCTATTTTCATACATTCATCATTGAACCTAACTTTAATAGATAGTGAAGACATGCTTTGTATCATTCGTCCTTCCAGAGTTTTGATAAAGGTTCTGCTTTTAGTTCTTTTTAGGTTAAATTTATTTAACAAGCTGAACTAATCAGATTCACTTGTGCTCCTGAATCTATCAAAACCCTAATTTTTTCATTTTGATAATCCATTGTTATCACAGGCAAATGTTCTTTTTGTTTTAGAGGTGTTTCACACACACAGACTTCCCTATGATCTTTGGTTTTTCTTATCCTTTCCTTTGCTTCCTGTTGAGCCTCTTTCCTAATGTTTTCTTCTTCTTTTTTCCTGTTTTGAGGTTGTTGCAATCTTCTCCATTCAGAAGTGGTTAATGGGAGATCATATCTTTTAACTCTACATCCACTTATGAAATTTGGCATGATCTCTCCTTCTATGTTAGCTAGTTGGATAGCTCCACTATTACTTATCTGATGTATAATATATGGCCCATGTCCTTTTTTCTGAAACTTTTTCTGATATTCTTTGATTGTGTAAGCCAAAACTAGATCTCCCTCTTGTAGATCTTTTTCTTTCATGTGAACATCATGATAAGATTTTTGCCTTTTCTTGTCCACATATATACTCATAATGGATTGGAGTCTAGAAGCTCCCAATTTTTCCAATTCTATTACTCTCTTTGATAGTTCATGTCCAGTCCAATTGTAGTGACTACCTACCTTTAATGTTGGAATGAGGAATTCCATAGGTAGAACTGCATTTTGTCCGTATACTAAATTGAATGGTGTGTTTCCTATTGCAGTCTTATAAGCCACTCTATAAGCCCATAGGACATGATTAAGTTGTAAATCCCAATCATTCCTGTTTGTGTTTACTAATTTTGCCAATATAGTACAAAGTACTTTATTAGTACTTTCTGCTAACCCATTGGCTTGTGGGTGATATGGGGCTGACTTTCTATGACTAATCAGGAAATATTCAGTTACGTTTTCTATGATTTGGTTTACAAAATGGGTCCCCCTATCACTTACCAATTCAATTGGAAGTCCAAATCTGGTGATGATATTTTCATAAAGGAATCTAGCAGTAGTATGAGCATCATTCCTTCTTGTGGCTTTGGCCTCAGCCTACTTTGTCAGGTAATCTGTAGCCACTATTATGTCTTCAGCATGGGATTGTTTTGCTGGTGGATGTATAGGTCCAATAAAATCTAATCCCCATTTACTAAAGGCTCTGGCTAAAATTAGTGGAACTAATGGCATATTATCTCTTTTATTCGGTTGACTCTCCCTCTAACAGACGTCACATCTTTTTACATAGGTTCTTGCATCAGGAAATAGGGTTGGCCACCAAAAGCCAGAATATAATATGAGTTTAGCTGTTCTATCACTTGAGAAATGTCCACCTGCCACTCCAGAATGTGCCATTTCCAACATCTCCAGATATTTATCCTCAGGAACATAAATTCTTAAATATCCATCCATCCCTCTCTTATACAATTGTCCTCCTATCAATTGATATTCTTCAGAGATTACTTGTAGATTTTTTGAATCTGCACCAGCTATTACTTGTTTTCCTTTCTTCTTCTTTTTCAACTCTTCAATAATCTTTTCACTCCACTCTGGATTTTTCTGAAACCAATATAGAGTTATGAATTCTGAATCTTGCAATGATTGACACTTCCAACAATTAGCAATGTATTTTGTTACATCTTGAATCTTATTAGGCCAATGTACCCCCATCCTATTGAGATTACTTAGGGTGACTACCCTGGAAGCATGAGTGCAAGGGTTCCAACAATGAGCTCTTTTCAGATATTCCTGTTGCTCTTCTTGAGGAGTACAGTATTCCAATACACCTGTATGGTTGAGGTGATACAAGTGCCCAGCTAGCAGCATAAAATTTCTACTTTGTAATACTAAGTGTGTGTTATTTGCAAATGTTTTGCAAGGTCCCATGGTTAATAATGGTACTAAAGTCATAGCCCACTCAGCAACACTTTCTACTTTGAACAAATAAGTATCTGGCATGTCATCTTCTAAAGGTGAACTGGGTTCTTTAGACTGAATTCTAGACAAATGATCTGCTCTTAAGTGTGTTTTCCCTTGTCTGACCACCACCTCAAACTCAAATTCCATTAGTAAAAGGAACCATCTGACTATTCTACCAGTGTGACAAGGTTTATTTACTAAATATAGTAAAGGTTGATGGTCCACAAAGAACTTAAACTTGTTGGCTAAAAGATAATGTCTATATTTTTTTATAGCAAATATCATTCCCAACCCTTCTCTCTCAGTGGTTGTGTAATTTTTCTCTGCTGAATTCAGTTGTCTACTAGCATAAGCCACTGGAAAATCTAGCTTGCTCCCTTCTATTGGTTGTGCTAACACACATCCCAAAGCATAATTTGAAGCATCCACATGGACATGAAAAATTTTATCCCACTGAGGTGTTTTCAGAATTGGGGCTGTTACCAAACAAGTTTTTAGAGTTTCAAAAGCTTGGTCACACTCCTTGGTCCACTCAAACTTTGTAATTAGGGCATATAAAGGTTTAGTTATGTTAGCGAACTTGTGTACAAATTTTCTATAGTACCCACAATGTCCCATGAAAGTTTGAAGTTCCTTTACATTTGTTGGTCTTGGAAGTTCCATTATGGCCTTTATTTTCTTCTCATCAATTGAAATTCCATTTTTAGAGACTATGTGACCTAACATTCTTCCTTGTCTTACAAAGAATACACACTTTTCTGGATTTAAACACACTCTGTATGTTCTGCATTTCCTGAATATATTTTCTAAATCCTGCAAGTGATCTTGTCTTTTTAATGAAAAAGTACACAGATCATCCACATATATTTCCATTACATCTCTCAGGAACTCTTTGAAGATATGACACATCAATCTTTGAAAAGTTGCTGGGGCATTAGTCAACCCAAAGGGCATAACCCTAAAAGCATAAATTCCCCATTCTGTGGAAAAGGCGGTTTTATGTTGGTCTTCCAATGCTATAGGTACCTGATTGTATCCTGAAAAACCATCTAAAAAACTACAAACCTCCTTCCCTACAACTCTTTCTAGAAGGTGATCTGTTATTGGCAATGGATAACTATCTCTTATAGTTGCTGCATTCACCTTCTTCAAGTTAATGCATACCCTAAGTTTCCCATTCTTTTTTGGTACCACAACTATAGGAGATATCCATTCTGTATACTCAATCTCATAAATGAAATTGGCAGCTAGCAACTTGTCAATTTCTTCCTTTATTTTAGCAGAGTATTTATCATTGAATGTGTAATGTCTCTGTTTGCTAGGTTTTGCATCAGGTGTAATAGGAATCTTATGCTCACAGATTTTAGGATCAATACCTTTCAAATCCTTGTAGCTATAAGCAAACACATCCCTATAGTTTCTTGCCAAATTTCTTAGTGCCTCCTCTTCTTGCTTTGTCATGTCATCAGCTACCACAATATGTCTTTCTTCCCCATCTTCCTGAGTGATCATGACCTTTTTAGTTTGTTCCTCATTGTCATAAGCCTCCCCTTTCTTCTTTTCTCTCTTTGGTTTCATTTTTAGAAGTAATCTGTCTTCTACTTCATATGTCTTGAAATTTGTTGGTACATCAAACTGTTGATCTTTGTTTGTTTCTTTCTCCTTTTTCTCATGTTCTTGGTTTTCTTCTATTTCCTTGTGTTTGTTTTTCTTATATTTGCCTGAGATTTTATCTTTTATTGCATCCTCAGCTTTTACTTCTTCCAAATATTGTGTTTTCCCTTTTTTTAATATCATTTCCTCCTCTTGGTCCTCCTCTGTTTTTGACACCTTTATCATTTGTATTCCAATGTGAAAAACTGTAAGACAATAGTTACACAATATAACACAGGAGCAGTAACAGAGAAGATAACAGATATAGGAGAATGTCAACAATTTTCTACTAACAGCAAGTACAAAGATGATGGCGTTGTCCACCCGTGCACTCTCAAGGTAGAGCTTAAATGGTGATCTAGACAACTCTAGATAGGGAGATACAAGGTAGAGGTATGCTAGCTCAACGTGATGTCTCAGGTAGTGCAGAACTCATGTATATATAGGATCATGGGTGGCCTTCCGTGGACGGCTATACATGGGCGGTAGAGCATGGGCGGCCACCGCCCGCGTAATTGTCATACACGGCTTAGACCGGTTGAACCGACCTAACAAATATAAATGATTTCTGACTCCAACAGGGAATATTCTATGGAATATTCCCTTTACCGTCGCGCCGGGGGTGCTGCCCCCAGACCCCCACCAGGGACCCCGCTGGCCCCCTCGGACCCCCCAGCCAGGGGGCCTACTGGCCCCCTTGGACCCCCCAGCCGGGGCTGCTCCCTGCTGCCCTGGACCCCCCAATTGGGGACCCTGGTAACTCCCTTTCCTTACAATACCTTACATGGTCCAATATGACCTTCATCCAACATGCAAGTTGGGATTCCCATCAATTGGGTAATGCATGCTTGGCTTCTCCTCATAACAGGCGCCTTACAAAATGTGCATACAATCATGAGGGGTAGACATTGATCATATACTAACAAAAACATCATACCCTTCTTCATTTTGAAATTCCACTCCTACATACTCATCACTGGCCAGATCCATGGTAGCCAAAATTTGGTTCCACCCATAGGGGTCAAATTCTTCATCTTTGAATTCTTGTGGTACATAGCTCTCATCTTGTAACTTTCTTCCTTCTACACAATCTTCTCTTCTCAGTCTTCTTTTTCTATTGGTGAGGTTTCTTATCATATTGCACTTCCATATTGATGATTCAGTTTCATTCTGATCCTCCATCTCTGATTCTTCACTTAATTCTTGATTTTGATGTATTTTATACCATTCTTGAGGGGATACGTCACAATAATGCCCATTTCTTAGATTTATCCTGGTTACCCTTCCTTTACTCTGAAGATATAGGCAATCATTACCCCAATCTTGCACAATTTGCATTTGTCTCATAAATGGCCTTCCTAGGATGATTTCATATGAAGTTGATTGTGGAAATTCAACTATGGCCAAGGTATGTTCTATTTCTATTCCACAAATGTCCACAATCACTTTTTCCCATATTCCTAGGGGTTTTTCTATGTGTCCATCTGCAAGTTGCAATCTCATTTTGGTGGGTATTAATTCATTTTTTCCACATTTTTCCCAGGTTTGTTTAGTCATGATGGCCACTCCTGATCCACTATCCAGAATAGCTTTGGCATGGTTTTTTCCAAATTGTATTTTTAGGGTTGAGTTTTCCTCTTCTCCTTCACAATATCCTCCTATCTTATCAATGGGAATATACCACAATTCCTCCAATTCCTGCAGTTGTGGATGAAGATTTTCTGGTATTGTTTCCCATTTTTTCATTTTGTTCTGTAAGTGAGGATTCTGTTTTATCAATTCTTCCAATGTGGTGTGATATAGAATTGTACATTGTTTATCTATATTCACCTGGAATGTTATTTTTGGGTTTTCTTCCTGATTAACATTTCCTCTTGTTCTTGTTGCCTCAGATTCCTCAACTGTTTTTTGAGAATTGTCTACTTCCCCTAGTTTGAGTTGTGCTTTCTTATGATTTGTTTACACTTCTGCATCCTTTCATGTTTCAAGTTTGGCATAGGATAAGCCATTACATGGTCTGTTGCACTTGGTCCCTCTTGAATTCTTCCCTTGTATGCTTTTATCATGGTGTCCAGACTCTGTGAGTTTCTTATCTCTGACTGGGTTTGTGTCTTTTGAGAAGAAGTACTGTTTGACTGTTCCCTATTCTCCTCTTCCAAGTTTTTACCCATTCTTTTTTTCCTTTCCCATTTCCCTTTTTGTCTATTTTTCTTCACTTTTGAAACTGATCCCTCATTTTGTTCCTAAATTGTTTCTTGTTGTTTAGCTTGTGCCCTTGTTATAGCATTTATATTCACTTGGTCAATGTCACTCAATTCTTCTTGTTCCATGATGTTGACTGTTTTCAATGGTATGTTATTAGATGTGTTTTGCTGTTTTTGAGGATTTCTTGGACAATCTTTTATTAAATGTTCCCTGCCACAATCCTTACAATAGGCTCCCTCTATTCTTAATGTAGGAGGTTGTGGACAGTCTCTAATGAAATGTTCTCCCCCACATCTATAACAAGTTATCTTTGATCCCCCTTTGAACTGAGGTTTTTGATTGGACATATAATTATTGGTTATAATACATGAATGTGGTTGTATCCATCTCAATTCTCCCATTTCCCAAATCTAGGGCTTGTAGTTCTGGTTCTCTCAGTTCATATCCTTCCCATTCTTCCTGATATCCTTCATTCCATTGATAATCTTCCTTGTATGGTGATCTTATTCTTGAATTTCCCTCCTCTATTGGTGTGTATTTAACTGGTACCACATTTGTTGGTAATGGAGGTTGTTGCCCAAGTACAGGTCTTGGTTGCTCAACATATCCAAATTCTCTTTGACTTGCATAATCTCTCTCCTTAATGGGTTGTTTGTTGTAAAAACAGTCTTCTCTAGTATGATTTGTCCATTTCCTCTCTAGTGTACAATATTTGAGTGTTTTCCTGTCTTGCAAGTGTTGTGGTTTTTGATATGGACATTGTTGTACCAAATGACTTTCTCCACAATTATAGCATTTTTTATTTGTTGTTATCTTGGTATTTATCAGATTGGTTTTAGTGCTGACTTCTAGGGCTTTAGCAATGGCTTGAGCCAATTCTTCTGTTGGTGGAATTTTATCTTCATTTGCTCTAGGTTGATCAAATGCTAACAGGTCTTGACCTCTGTTATCTTCCAAATCTATTGCCTCTTTCACACAAGCTCCTAGGTCAGGGCATCTCCTATAATACACTATGGTTCTTAATTGGGCACTCCTTAATCCTTCTATGAATAGGGATACCTGTCTTGCCATGGAAGGTACTTCTTCTTTGGGACATCTATCAATGTACTGCTTGAATCTCCTAGCTGCCTCTCTGACATTTTCATCTTTTTGCTGCTTAAAGCTATGTATTAATGTGGCTGTGCTATGTTTTATTCCAGTCTTTGAGAATTCCCCAATGAAGGCTTCTAGAAAGGATTCAATATCTAGATACATTTCTTTTCTTAAGGGAATGAACCAGATAAGGCACGTCCTGTTAGGGTTAAACCAAATGCTTCAAATTGGACTTTGTAATCCTCTACTTCTTGAGCTTTGATTAATTGCCTAAATTCTGCAGCATGAGCATGAGGATCAGAATATCCTTCATATTGATTTTTCATGCATTTGGCTACTTGATATGGTCTAAGCATTCTACCCTGATTTTGCCAATGATGTCTTCTTCTTAGTGGGAAATCATTAATTCCTTCTGGTTCCTTTTCAAAAGGATTGGGGAAGTATGTATTCTCCTACCTTGTGATTGTTCACCATTATTGTGAATTCCATGTGGTCTTGGCAAATTTGATTGCCCTAGGTTTTGTTCCCAAGGTCTCTTGTCTGCACATTGCCCTAGGTCATTTGAATTTTCTGGGTCTTGTGAGAAGATGTATACACATCCCTGCCTATCCTCATATCTATCATCTTTGAATTGAGCTACTGGTGTTATGTTCAGGGGAGCTTCTAAGTTTCTCAATCTAATGAGAAACTTATGCATTCCATCCCGATATACATAGGTTCCAAACCTATTTGTGTACATATATTTGAGGATGTTTCTATAATCCCCAGTTTCTGTGGACTCATTTGTTTCATTTAAATTCTCCATGTTGTTTTCTTGCCCTAAATCCCTTTCTTGAAAATCCCCTACCATTGGCTCTATTTCTTTCCTTCCCAGTTCTTGTTGGGAATGTGTGTACAATTTATTACCAGACCTAAGGATCATTCAATTAATTTCCACGATTCTGTGACTAGAATCGTGTTTTTTCAAGATTTTGTGGTGAAAGTCGTGTTTTTCACGATTCTGTGATCAAAATCATGTTTTTCACGATTTTGTGGATAAAATCGTGTTTGACACGATTCTGTGATCAAAGTCGTGTTTTTCACGATTTTGTGGATAAAATCATGTTTGACACGATTCTGTGATCAAAATTGTGTTTTTCACGATTCTGTGGATAAAATCATGTTTGACACGATTCTGTGATCAAAATCGTGTTTGACACGATTCTGTGATCAAAATCGTGTTTTTCACGATTTTGTCGATAAAATCGTGTTTGACACGATTATGTGATCAAAATCGTGTTTTTCACGATTCTGTGGATAAAATCATGTTTGACACGATTCTGTGATCAAAATCGTGTTTTTCACAATTTTGTGGCTAAAATCGTGTTTGACACGATTCTGTGATCAAAATCGTGTTTTTCACGATTTTGTGGATAAAATCGTGTTTGACACGATTCTGTGATCAAAATCGTGTTTTTCACGATTTTGTGGATAAAATCGTGTTTGACAGGATTCTGTGATCAAAATCGTGTTTTTCACGATTCTGTGGATAAAATCGTGTTTGACATGATTCTGTGATCAAAATTTTGTTTTTCACGATTCTGTTCCCAGACAATCGTGATTGCTCACAATCGTAAATAACACAATTTTCTTATGAAAATCGTGTTCTGGGAATCGCGATTGTGTTCTTTGTTTCAGAGAATCGCGATTTTGTGTTTGATTACAGAATCGCGATTCTGTTCAATTTTTTGAAAAATTTTCTAGGTATTGATTTTCAAATTTGTATTTCTTCCATAGAATCGCCTTAACTATTTTCTAACATGCAATGAAAGAGTTTTCTAAAATCTTTTTATTTTCTTACAGAAACTTCAAAAATCAAAAATCATGATTCCGTGTTTTTCTACCTTTTCCTACTTATTTGTGCCTAATGATCATGAAAAATTAGAGAAATGCAAAAAGAATCGTATTGAGGCCCTTACCTTGCTTGCTTGATTCAAAGACTCTCCAAAACTTTTGGCTGCAGAAAGTCGCGATCCTGTTCCTGCTCTCTCTCTCTCTCACTCAAAAAATGACTTTTTTCTGAAATTCCAGACTTTTATAGTGTCCACACAATCGCGATTTTGTGCACTTTCCATTGATTTTCACTTTTTTACTTGTCCAATTTCATTCTCCAACAACTTTATAGTTTTAATCCTCAATTCTTTAATTTTTTCATGATTAATCACTCCCATTAAGTTTTGGTGAAAATCGCGATTTTGTGCCTCTATTCCACTTCTTCCACTTGATACTCAATTCTCTCTGAGTTTTTTGAGCTTGACTTCCTTTACTTATTCAACTCAATGAGATCTCTTACAATTACCTTTCTCCAAAAAACCCAATTGTACTCAATCTTACCAAAAAAAAATTCTCTTCCAGAAAATCGCGATTTTGTGCAGAGAATCGTATTTTTTCTGTACTTTCTAGTTTTTACAATTTTGAGTATTCTTTTCTCTTGTTTCTCTTTAGTACCCTTTACCAATTCTAGTTCAACTTTCACTTGTAATTTTACATCATAATCACAAAATTATCCAGAAAATCGTGATCTTGTGGAGAGAATCGTGTTTTTCTAATTTTCCAATTTTTGGCAACTTTTTTGCTTCCTTACCACTTGGTCTCTTCCACTCTTGTCAACAAAACTTCAGTCCAACTTCCTAAGGAGAAAATAAATTTGTTTGATTGTTTTAATGAATTTTATGATTTTTTTTTTATTTTGCCCTAAATTAAGGTAAACACTTCACTTAGGGTTTCTTGTTTGGTGATCTATTGATCTTGTGTTCCTTGATTGGTTATACTCTCCTATGTTTTGGCTATCAAAACAGTTAATGAGCAAAATTTCCCAACAAAAATTATGTTAAGAAATGCAAATGTCAATTTTTGCAAAGATAAACTCAAACATTTCTCTTTTCAAAATGCAATTCAGCTTTTCTCAAGATTATAACTTTGACTTGGCTGCAAATGGATCTTATCTCCTTGCATCTAGCTACTTAACTTGACTTTTCCATAATGCAATCTTGTCATCTTCCCAAGATCAACAATTTTGCTTAGTACTTGATCAAAAAGCAAATGCAAGAATAGACACATTTTACCTTATCATCAGCTTTCTTGATTCAGTTTTTCACACACCTGCATTTTACTTCCAAAAAAATGATATGAGCAACTATCAATTTGCAAAAATTTCAACACTTCTTATTCTCAAAAGATTATCTATTGCTTCCTTTTCCCAAAAGACAAACGAAGAAATCTACCTTTTCATGTTCACATTTCTTGATTAAAGAGTATTACCTTTTCCATGTGTTCAATACCATCACATTAGAAGATCCAACAAGGTCCAACTTCAATGAAGCTTTTGCTATACTCCCCGGCAACGGCGCCAAAAAATGTTTGTTATTGATCTTTGGAGTTGTCCTCTCCAATCATTTAACATAAAGAATTAACAACACATCTTTATTTTGTCAATCCTGGAAGTATTTATGAGACCACAGCCCCTTCTACATGATAGAATCCAAGAAATAAGAGAAAACTGGCTGGATTTCTGAGAATAATGAAGATGAAGAGGAATTTCTAGGGTTTGGATTATCTTGAGCAAATCTACATCATTTTCCACAATCTTGGTGTCTAAAGCATGTTATTTTCTCAGCAGAATACAACCATGAAGTCAAAACTCAAAAATGTTACCTGTAACCTTTAGACGAGACAATCGTGATTCTGTAAAATGAGACGATTTTCATCTCCAGCACCATCTTTCATCAATTTCTCACTCAACATATCAGCAATCAACTCTCTTCATACATATTCAACAGAAACTCACAATAAAAGCTCACAAATCTCCATGGATACACCTAGAATGAACTCACAACTCAAAGAAATCACACAAAAGGGAGACACACGATTTTCTGCAGGAAACTCTCTCTATTTGCTTAGATAGCATGGAATACAATTAACCAGCCCCCTCATAATAGAGGAAATTGTCTTTTATACAACCATGAAGTCAAAACTCAAAAATATTACCTGTAACCTTTAGACGAGACAATCGCGATTCTATAAAATCAGACGATTTTCATCTCCAGCACCATCTTTCATCAATTTCTCACTGAACATATCAGCAGTCAACTCTCTTCATACATATTCAACAGAAACTCACAATAGAAGCTCACAAATCTCCATGGATACACCTAGAATGAACTCACAACTCAAAGAAATCACACAAAAGGGAGACACACGATTTTCTGCAGGAAACTCTCTCTATTTGCTTAGATAGCATGGAATACAATTAACCAACCCCCTCATAATAGAGGAAATTGTCTTTTATACATTTTCAAGTGTCCCTTTTCACACTTGAAATTTGGTCTTTCCTCTTCTAATCTCAAAATATGCTATCTAGGAGTTTCCAAAAATTCTAGAAAAATTACATAAGATTCTACTCTACATAAGGAAGATCAGTTGCATTCCTTATTTTTACATCAGTTGCATAAATGTTTTTACAAATTTTTGGCATTTTACAATTGTTTTCCATCAAAAATACTTTCAAAAAATCACTTCTTCCAACACACTCTTTCCAAAAGATGATCCGTGATGGGTAATGGGTAACTATCTCTTATGGTGGCAGCATTTACCTTTTTCAAATTAATGCATACCCTTAACTTACCATTCTTTTTCGGTACGATCACCAAAGGTGATACCCATTCCGTGTGTTCGATTTCATAAATAAACCCAGCGTCTAACAACTTGTCTATCTCATCCTTAATTTTTGCTGAGCAGACATCGTTATATGTGTATGGTCTTTGTTTGGAAGGTTTAGCTTCATATGTCATAGGGATTCTATGGGCACATATAGAAGGGTCTACTCCTTTCAAATCCTTATAAGTCTAGGCAAATACATCCCTGTATTCTCGAATGAGTCGTATCAACTCTTGCTCTTCTTCCATTGAGACATCTTGACCTATAAAAGTACATCTTTCTTCTCCTTCCTCCAAGGTTACTACAATTTTCTTGGTTTGTTCTTTGTTGTCATATGCTATTCCTGGATGTGCTTCTCGTTTCGGCATTTGAATAGCAATTTTCCTCTCTTCTATTTCATATTTTTTGAAGTGGGCAGGCACTTCAAATTGGTCTTGAGGCTTGTTTTCTTCATCATCTTTTGCTTTATCTAATCCAAGCTCTTCTTCCAGTGTCCTTTCTTGATTTATTTCATTAATTATGACACTTACTCCTTGATTTTTACTCTCTGTTTCCATTTGTTCTTGCTCCATTTCAATGCTCTCGTAATCCTCTTTCCATTCTTTTTCAATTACTTCTCCTTCTTTGGCCTCTTGAAGAACTACCACGTATAGACTAACGTCATAGCCTTCCTCATCAATGCATTCATTCATGGTTATCACTTCTTCGTTTACACACACATCGAGAGTGGCTAAAATCTCCATCCAACCATGAGGTTTGAATTCTTCATCTAGGAATATTTGAGGCATGTAGGCTGGATCTTGTACAGATCTAGCAACTCCTTGCCTGTGCTGCCATCCTTTCCTCCTATCCTCTTCCTTTTTCGCAGTTTGGCATATCCATAGATGAGTGTCTTCGTTCATCCACGATTGGTCGGTTGATCCTATACTGTGAATCGACTGCTCATCTTCCTCTTTATGGATCTGATTCCATTGCAAGGGGGGATACGTGTATGTGTGGAGATTTATTCTTGTTGTGGTTCCTTCATGTTGTAAGTATACTACGTCTTTCCCCCAATCTTGCACTACCTTTAGCTGTCTCATGAAGGGTCTTCCTAGTATCATTTCATAATTGCTAGCCCTTTCAAATTGACATATCGCTAAGGTGTGCTCGAATTCAACTCCGCAAGTGGTAAAAATTACCCGTTCCAATAATCCCAAGGGTCGTTCAGTGTGTCTGTCTGCCATTTGTATCTTCATGCGTGTTGGTCATAGAGCTGGTTTTCCCCATTTCTCCCAGATTTCTTTAGTTGCAATTCCCACTCCAACTCCTGAATTTAAGATAGCTTTAGTGGTATAACCCCTATAGGTAATTGGAAGGCAAGTGTTTCCTTCATCTCCCTCACTGAAATCTCCAACCTTATCGACTGGGATTTTTACTGTGTTTACTTCATCAGGCATCTCCTTCTCTTCCGCCTTGATCTTCAGTTGTCTGGTTAATTTCTCCTTCAAATGTGGTTTGACCTTCAAAAGTTCTTCCAACGCCAGAGTACAAGGGATTTTTACCTTTCTAAGGTGTTGAATGATGTCCGACGTTTGGATTAAGGGGTTCTGCTCTTTTTTTCTTATTGAGGGAATGCAGTATAATTCCGAATTATGTTCGTATTCTCCTGTATAATTTGGCAAAGCCTTCACACTGTCATTTTCTTTGTCACTTTGAAAAATTTAATAATCCCTCTGAATTCAACTCAGGTATTGAGTGTTCCAATTCACCTTCTGCTTCTAGCTCTTCAAAGGGTGGTTCTATTCCTTCCACTTTCTTCCATCTGTCTTCTTGGACTCTTGCCCACAAGCCTTTAGGCCATTCTCCATCTACTTCGGGGACAATGGATCCTTTCCTTTTATCCTCACAGTGATTTTCATTATGCGTCTCACCTTCTTTCATTTTCGCGGGGTCATTAGGGATGACACACTCTTGGAATTCTTTTTCGGGAATTCGTGAATTGGGTAGTCTACAGATAGGTTTTTCTAAGGTCTGTTAAGCCACTTCAATTAATTTCTTGCAAATATCCAACCTTTCTTTCTCTAAGTCACCTCTAGGATATTCTTTTTCATGTTGTTCAATGGTCGGTCCTACTCTGATTCGTGCCTGGTATGCCTGAATCCACATGGCTAACTCTTCTGGCATGGGATCTGCTAAAACTGACCCTACCTCTTCTTTTTTATACTTTCCTTTTTTATTTTCTTCTTCATGTTTTTGTTTTTCTTTTTGATCTTGTTTATTTTTTTCCTTCTCCATCTGTTGCTATAGTTTCTTTTCCTTTATCCTATTTCTACGATTCTTCCATCTTTGTGTTCGTTTATTTGTGATACTTTTTCCAGGCTCTTTCGAGTCTTCAACTCTTTGAGGTGTGGGTGTATTCACCTCTCTGTCGCTTTGGTCATTCTCCCCAGTTTTCTCTGGTGTCTCTCTGGCTTTGGCTCTTGTTATTGCTTTCAATGGCACGGTGTACTCCTTATCACTCCCTCACGACTCTATCACTTCTATCACGTTGATTTGCATGTTCGAGTTAACTTTGTTGGGGTTTTTGGGGCAATCTCTAAAAATATGTTCTTTACCACAATCACTACAGTATCCTTCCCAAACTCGCTGTGGTGGTGGTGGGTTTGGTAGTGTACATTCTCTGATATAATGATCACCCCCACATCTATAACACGGTCCTCAAGGTACAGGAGGTCTATTCATAGGTCGGGAGGGTACGGGTGCTCTGGGAGCTGTGTACATCAATGAAACATAATCCTGCTCATATCTGTAAGAATTATCTGGTGCTTCCATTCCATATGTATATGGTTCGTACATTTGTCCATATTCTATGATAGAGCTCTCATAATTGGGATAGTTTCCTTGACTGTGGTCATAGGATGAGTCATATGGTTCATTACTAGTCAAAGGTGTGGCTGGAACTATTGCTCTCTCTAAGTTTTCTTTAGGTTGAGCCATTTTCACTGGGACAACATTCTAAGGATGGGGGGGTTGTTGCCCTAACACCGGTTGTGGCTGAGTGTAGCTTTGATAAGCATAAGGTCGTGGTAATGGTGCCTGCTGCTGATATGTGGGATATCTAACGGCTTCTCCTCCTTGCTCTCTCTGAGGGTATCCATAAGGTCTCATAAGAGGTGGTACCGGTCTTGACTGTCTATTGTAAGGACAATTTTTTGCGCTGTGATTTGTGTATTTTTGTTCTATGCTGCAATATTGTAGAGGTCCTGGGACGGTTGGTCTATTGTAAGCATAAGTAGGCGGTGGGACTACTCCCCTAGTGCACAAATGAGAAGGATGATCACCTCCACAATGCATACATCTTCTAAGCATGGGTACTCTCATTGGGTTGTAGGGTAGTTCCTCTGTCCTTGAACGTTCAATTTCTTTGCTACTAAGTCGGCTATTTCCTCTACATTGTTCTTAGGGTTTGATGTGCTGCTGGCGGAATCTTCACTTCTTACACTACCTTGAGGTATTTTCAGATCTTCTGCTAGGTTGTCCTCTAGATCAATACATTCTTTCATACATTCTTGCAAAGTTTGAACTCTTTTCACATATACCAGAGATCTTAATGATCCATTCACTAACCCTTCCAAAAACAATGACACCATCTTGTTTTGAGTGGGTCTCTCTTCCACTGGACATCTATCCACATACTGCTTGAATCTTCTTGCCGCCAATCTCACTGATTCTGTAGGAGCTTGCTTAAAACTATGGATCAATGAGGAAGAGTTATTTTTAATCCCAGATTTGGTGAATTCTTCAATTAATTCTTGGTAAACTTGTTCCATGTTTTGAAAATTATTAGGGTCTAATGGCTAGAACCAAGCTAAAGTTGTGTCTATCAAAGTTAGACCAAAGGATTCATATTGGATCTTCTTCTTGTTCGGCTCTAATTACTTGCTTGAATTTAGCTATACGATTGTAAGGTTCACTAGAGCCATCATAACGGTTTCTCATGCATTTGGCGACTTGAATGGGTCTTAATCTTCTTCCTGCCTCAGGTGGTCTAGGCATCACAGGGAAAACTGGTCTTCCTATCAGGTCCTCTTACCACAGGTGGTATGGGACAGGGATTCTATTCCTTGGGTCAACAGGTGGCTGAGGCCGATAGTTCGGATTATTTGCAGGCATAGCAAACTGCACATGGGGTCTAACCAGGATTTGTGTTTGTTGTGTTTGTCCGGACTGTTGATCTGAATTATTTTGAAAGGTTCCTTGAGGTTTCTGAGAAGTAGTAGCTTGATCCCTAGGAGGGAATACTGGAATAGTCTGATATTTCAACCCTGCTCTTTCTAACTCTGTTAGAGGCTAGTACCTCCTATGGTTTTTGTCCAAATATGTAATGATAGTGGGAAATTCAGGATCTTGTAATTCGTAGACAGTAGCTGGGCTAGGGGCTACTTCCCATAATGAAGAGTGGGCTCTAAGGAGATGCTCCATTCCATTGATTAAATACACATCCATTAAGGAGTCATCTTGGGGAACTAAGTCTCCTCTCCAAACCCTAACAACATTAGATCTCCCTCTAGGAGTGGTCACTTGTTCTTCATGTCCCTCTGCATTAAGGTTATGAGCATTATCTTCTTCCCCTTGTTCGTTGATACTTTCAGGGTGTTCCGTAGCAACATACTGGATGTCTCTCTTGTCCATATAAAATCCTCCTGCATACTTAACTGCTGGCCTAGGCACTATGTAAGCATCTGAAGCTTTCTTTAGTCTAGCCACTGATCGGTTTAGACCATCTAGGTAGATAGGTATCTCATTTTGGTTGGTGTTCACATATTCCAAAGATGTCCGATATTCTCCCTCAATAATTGACATCATGCCAATCATTGGTATGGTATTTTGCATGTCCTCTGAAGCCATGGGAATTTCTTCCTCTGACTCACTAGAGGTGTCAGAATAATGGGAACGGCTACTGGGTTTGGCTACACTTACCACTGAAGAGATTACACTTCTTCGGCTTCCTAGGGTTCTCCCAGACCTTAGGTTCATTCAGTTAAAAGTTCTAATTAACCTTAATCAACCTCCAGCTCCTAGAGTTCCTTACTGAGGATCAGAATTCTAAAGAAAATTTGGTTGGAATAAGACTGACAAAGAAACCACAACTCACGATACTTGACCCAAAGAAGTCCACGATACGTGATATTTCACTCAAAAAGAATATGTCACAATACTCGATATTTGAACAAGACGATACACGATAGTCGACCACTTGACTAGACACGATACACGATATCTGCAAAAACTCGATACACGATACTTCAGGAAACACGATACACGATATTTGCCCAATATCGCATGCCAATCACGATACTCGATACTTCACCTTGCTGTGTCTCATGATACTCGATACTTCACTAGTATCGCGATCAAAAATCTACGATACACGATACTGCACCACAAAATTTCCACGATACTCGATACTTGCCAAGTATCGGGAAGGCTGCCTCCACGATACACGATATCCAGCAAGTATCACGATGAGAGACTCACAATACACGATACCCGATAGTCTATAAGGGGATTCTCCACGATAGTCGATACTAGACAGAGATCGTTTTTTCTGTGAACACGATACTTAATACTGGACAAGTATCACGAGAATTTCCAGCGATACACAATATTTGGTGGACACGATACTCGATATGTCACAGGTATCGTGATTGAAATTTCACAATAGATGATACTCAACAGGTATCGCTATCATCACGATACACGATACACGATACACGATACACGATACACGATACATGATACACGATACACGATACACGATGTCTGATAAGTATCACGAGTGTTTCTCAGCGATACACGATATTTGACGTCTTGCAAGTGTCGTGATACTCGACCATAGGAGTTCACGATACCTAGGTATCGCGATACCTCAACGGCGGGAGAACACGATAATTGACACTTTTTCAATTTTTTGCAAATGTTTTTTTGGATTTTGAGTGCATACACATGTTCCTAGAGTGCATCTACCCTCCCCTTTTAGCCTGGATCAAGAAAATAATCCTTCTCTACCCCGGGATGGCCTTCACGATACTTACCGCAGATCGTTTTCTTCCACTGATCGATATTTGAAAGAACTTCCAGTAATGTAGGGATGCACTCACCTTACTAAGATCCTCCAGTTCTTTCTTCCCCCTCTGCTCCCTCTTTTTGATCCACACACCTTGCTTCGAGCTCATGCGATCTTTGACTTGTGATCTCTCTCTCTCTCGATACTTGCTTGGATACAAGTGAAGTTTTGAAGACAAGTTTTTTGGGGTTTTTATACTTTTTGAAAAATTCTTCCTAACTAAAGGGCTGAAAAGAAAAAACAATTTGAAAGCTATTATAATCTCCTAACTACTCCCTTCTTCCTCCTACTCTACTCACTCCACTCACTTCCCTAAGCTAATAATTCACTACACACACTTCAAGAGTGAGAAGTAGTAAGTGCGGATGAGTGTGACTTACCAAAGAAGAGAAATTCACAACTCCTCTACTCGCTTCAATGCTGAAAGCTACTTACCATCACATGAATGCCTCGGTTTGATTCGACACTCCCCAGAAACGACGCCAAAAACGTGTGTACCTAAGTTCCAACCTAGAGACTTGTGGAGAAAGAGACTATACCTTAATCCCCCTCAAGTGCATATAATGGGGATTCACGCTTTATTTATCAATCCAAAGTGTATCAAAACCTAGCCGAGTGTATGAAGACATGCATTCAAATGATGATCAATGCAAATGAGCTTCCCAAAGAGTGCAAACAAGGCAAATAATAATCCAAACAAGCTTCAACTGTCAGTCATGGTGTCACGATACTTGGAGCAGCAGCCAACAATAAGTTGAGCTTTTCTCTCAGCTCTGAACTCCAAATATAGCAAATAGCATATGCGTTTCTAATCTCTCAAGAAGACGCATCCAATGGTGGTATTTTCACTCAATTCGGACGCATCTACTTCAAGTTATGAGCAAAATACTGAGTCACGGGAATGACCTTCCTACACTTCAGTACTTCCTACACTTCACACACACCTTAACCACAACAAACAAACACTTTCATGGATAGACAACACTTCCTGACACTCTTTTCAAGCAACACACATGCATACAAGCTCACAAAGAAGATGATACAGAGAGGAGAAGACACAAATTCGAAATTCTGTGCTCTTGATTCTCACAATGGCAAAAAGTCTTTACAAAGAGTCACAAATTGACTTATATACATGTGCCCTAAAAATGGTCCTTTCATACAAGAGACCGGCACTTTATTCACTAAAAGGCTACTTTCCTATTAATTTACATGGGTAAGCTACTAATCTCCATGGGTATGCATCTAGAGGACTCCTGTAGTGCATTTACAACGGAAAATATGTTACAAGAATGGCTCTAATACAAAAATAGAGTGTCCAAATCGGAAAAATTTTGGGGCCCTTCTTTTTCTCTGCCTTTTGCTCTTCTTAGCTCTGCAACACCATACTAGGCCAATACACTCCTAAACATTTTAAATTCTATAATGTCGTTGTTTAGAATAGTGATTTCCTAGAAATCCTTCATGAGCTTCTTGCAACCAACTACTATGTTCATCGTCCTCAACACAACAAGCTAGTACACCCTCCGTATCTTGTTTGTATATGCTTCCTGCCAATATCTGATAGTTTTGTGATTCTAAAATTTCTTCTTTGTTCGTTCTCACATTCGTATTTGCGGGTCTGAAGGTTAGGATAGGTACCAACTTATTTGCTCATTTAGGAAAAACTTCTAAATTGAACAGATAAGCATCAGGTAGTTCAACAGACACTCCTTGCGGTGACTCTCTTGAAGTGATGCGAGAAAGGTGGTTTGCCTTGAGGTAGTGAAAAACTTGATCTTATTGGCCAATAGATAGTGCCTAAACTTCTTCATGGCATATACCATGCCTAAGCCTTCTCTTTTAGTTGTTGTATAGTTTTGTTCAACCGCATTGAGCTATTTGCTAGCATATGCTATAGGAAAATCTAGATTTCCTTCACCTGTGGGTTGTGCTAGCACACATCCTATTGTGTAATTGGATGCATCCACATGGAATTCCAAACAAGAGTGGTCAGTATTGGTGTTGTGCACAGACATCTCTTTAGCTCATTGAAGGAATTTTTCGCATTCATTGTTCCACTCAAAATTTTTCAACAAAGCATAAAGAGGTTTAGCTATGATTGCATACATGTGGATAAACCTACGATAATATCCACAATGGCCCATAAAGGCTTGTACCTCTTTAACATTCCTTGGCTTTGGCAACTCCGCTATGGCTATTACTTTGTCCTCATCTGTTGATATTCCGTTCTTAGAAATAATATGACCTAAGATTTTATCTTGGCGTACCATAAACACACACTTTTTTGGGTTCAGACAAACTCGATATTCTCTACACTTGTTGAAGATCTATCTGAGCTCAGGGATGTGGTATCTTCTTTTTTGGGAATGAGCACATAAATTGTCCACATATACTTCTAAGTTCTTTTGCAAGAACTCTTTGAAAACATGACATATGAGCCTTTGGAATGTTGCAGGTGCATTGGTGAGCCCAAGTGGCATCACACAAAATGCAAAGATTCCCCACTCTGTGGCAAAGGCTATTTTGTGTTGATCTTCGGGGGCAATGGGTACTTGGTTGTAACCTGAAAATCCATTAGGGAAGCTATAAACTTCCTTGCCTGCAACATGCTCCAATAAATGTTCAGTGATTGGAAGTGGATAGATATCTCTTATTGTAGAGGCATTTACTTTTTTAAGGTTAACACACATGCAACTTTCCATTCTTCTTGGGCACCACTACAATGGGGGACACCCATTCAGTATGCTCAATCTCATAGATAAATCCAGCTTCAATCAACCTATCAATTTCTTCTTTTATTTTTGCAGCATAAGTGTCAGTATATGTGTAGGGATTTTGTTTGGTGGGCTTGGCATCAGCTATCATGGGGATCATATGAGAACATATTTCCGGATCTACCCCCTTTAGGTCTCTATAGGTCCATGCAAACACATCCCTATATTCCATTAATAAAGCTACATGCTCTATTTCTTCTTTTGCACTTAGGTCTTCTCTTATGTACATACAATGCTCTTTGTTCTCTTCTATGGTAACGACAGTTTTTTTCGGTCTTTTCTTTATTATCATATGCTTCTCCTGTGATGGCCTCTCTCTTCGTCATTGGTACCAAAATGTTTCGGTCCTCAACTTCATATTTCTTGAAATTTTTTGGTACCTTGAAGAATGATTCCTCCTCTTCTTATTTCACTACTTTTCTTTTCTTTTTCTTTTGAAGACCTTCACTTCCATCCTTTGGACTTATAGTTCTGATGCTGGTGAGGGTTTCTTTTTCCTTTTGGGTAAATACTCCTATGTCTTCTAGATAGTGCTCCTCTGAATTAAAGAAACTATCCATCTCAATGGATTCTAGATCATCATCGTCTTCTTCTTCTAGGACATCACTAGAATCACACTCTTCTAGCAACGGTTCACACATGAACACCAAAATATCATAACCCTCCTCATCACAATGAGGTGTCCACTGTTCTTCATTGACAACAATGTCCATGGTGGCTAAGATTTCTTCCCAACCATGACGCTCAAATTCCTCATCTGGAAAGATCATCAATGTGTAGGCTGGGTCTCTAATGGGCCTGTCTCCTTGAGAAGTTCTTTCTTCTCTCACTTTTAGGCATCCTTCCTCTTCTTCTGCAACCTTGCACATCCACAACTCACTCTAGCTCATACAAGCTAACCTCAAAAATGAGCTCTCTAGCTCTTTTTTATAGATTCTAGACTAGTTTTGATTGGTTTCACATCTAGTGACCGGCATAGTTAAAAAATAGGTTCTAGATGTTATTTGAAAGGGTAAAGGTTGTCTAAAAATGACCAAAATTGGTACGCTCATTCTACCTAAGCTCCTCAAGCTTAAAGACTCCTCGGCTTGCACAAAATGGAGCTACACTTTACAAAAAGGGGTTTTTCTATGCTACATATGGTACAAAAGTGATGAAAATCACTATTGAGTGTTTGAAAAAGTAATATAAAACATATTTGTTTGAAAAAATGATCTGACTAGCTCCCTGCTACTTCATTATGCTCTGTCTTTACATGCTTCTGTGTCTTCTATGCCTCTGACTACTGCTAACACCCCCCTCCCTCTTGCTTCTGTCGTCCTCGATAGAACCTTGTTGTGAGTCTATCGGATATAATTCTAGAGTAGTTCCTGAGCGAGGGTGTGTTCTGATATGCGAATTCCTCGGGCCAAATCTACCTCGAGTTTTGCCCAATCAGTGGGCTGCGGTTCATCTGATGGCGGGAGTCGATAATGCTTGGAATATACCATCTGTTCACAGGCAAATAACTGCAAGAGGTCTCTAGGCCTGCTGATGAACACCTCTGAATGGTATTCCCAGAAACCGGTTGTGAACATTTCTTCAAAGGTCTGCTTATAGCACGCTGGTAAGTATTTAATTTGAGAGTGCCAGGCGTAACACACGCGGAGCGATGGTGTCATACTCATATCATATGCTAGATCTAGATTGCCATGCTCAAAACCTGGGGTGTTCACATGTGGTGCCTTGATGTGACGGAAGACTTTGAATACCATCTGCATCATGTCAAATATCTTGATAGTCATGTGTTCTGCTACATCGTCCATATGTTTTAAGCGAGGGAGCCAATGACGAATCGTCCATATGTATCCAACTGTTGGTGGTCCGGTGGGTGGGGTGAAGTATGGGTAATTAAGCCAATCTTGGCATTGCTTATTGTTTTGTACTTTAATGGCAAATGCCTTCCAAGAGCGGCGACGTGGCACTGGTCCCCAACATGGGTTGTACTTTTAAGTGTAGTGGTGCCTTGACCCAAGTACTCATCATCTCTCGATATGCTTGTAATAAATCCTTGCGCCAATCTGGTTGATAGATCTCTCCTCACTGCACATCTAGTGGCAAATCTTCCGGCTCGAATTGAGTTGCGTGGGAGGACTTTTTTCCTGTTTCTTTTTCTGTGGCTAGCTGATATTCCACCACTAACATAAAATAAGGCTTGTATTGTAGCTCATGCCTAGATATATATTTGGGAGGGGCCAAATGAGCAAAGTAGGGGGACTGTAAAATGCATTCTTCAATCATTGCCATTGTGTGTAACTGCGCCTCTACCCTTGCTGAGTGTGTTCTTCCAAGTTCTTCAATCATCTTCATCCATGCAGGAGTTGGAAGTTCGAAAGTCGTCTGGCCTTCAGTCGTGACTCGTCTGCCTAGGATGGGTTGAGGTTCATATGCTTCTTCAAAAGTCTCTTCCACCGGAATAGTTACTGTTTCTTCCTCTGCTGGTAGTTCCGGTGGGGAGTCTGGCCTGGGGGGTGCTTCATATATGGCTATTTGTGATTGAAGAGTTGATACCTGGGCCCGTAATGCGTTGAGTTCCTCGGTGATGTCAGGAGATGGGTCCGTAGGAGTTGGTAGTCCTTGTTGTATTGGTGCTCTTAGTTGGAGTAGTTTATTATCTTCTTTCAGCTTCTGATATTCCTTGTTCATGCTGTCATACTCATCTAACAATCTGACATGATCATCTAGCAACATCTTCATAGATTCGGAGGGCACGGCCTTGAAACGGTCGGGACTTAATGGTTGGTTGGGTTGATCTAGGGTAGCTTCTAAATTCTCTCTGTTCTGTTCTTGTAAACACTAGTTCTCTTCTTTTGCTGTTGCCAAGTGTCGTCTGAGACCCATGTTCCTGGTAATGTTTCGGTATCCACTTCCTAAGAGTTTTTGAGCGGGTGGTATGTTTCTGTCGAGGGACAAAAGGTGATATCGGATGTGGTGGTGTTGAAGGGTGAAGAGATTTCTGAGGGGTATATATTACATGGCTTGAGGGTTGAGCTATAATACACTGTTTGGGTACCCAAATCTGCATGGGTGTGGGTCGATTCATAAGGTACTTCTTGGCGATCCAAATTTGTCAAATGTTCCTACTCGTAGAAGAAGGTCGAGGAGATGGTATTGCCTCTGCTTCTGTTGAAACTTCTTCTTGGCTTCGTCTGCATTGTTGAATTCTGGTGGTGCGCTCTGTCCTTTTGGCAACCATATTTGTCTCATGCCTCTTGCTTTGTGATGCTGATACTGCTTTCCTCCTTGTGTCGTCTGATATTGTCGTCGGTCTGGGTTCCTTCGTCGTGGTTGACTCCTTTGTGGTTGAGGTTGAGAGGTCGGATGGACACTCTGCTTTGGAAAAGAAGGGAGGTCCAACACTTGCGAAACTTGCCCATTAGGAAGTGCTCCATTTCGTACTATTAGTCTAGGCCAGTCTGCAGTAAGTGTGGAAGGATGGGCACTGTAGGGTGTTTTGGCCATGTGGTTGCTGATGCAGTCCACCTGACCGCTGATGAAGCCCACTTGACCTGCAATGGTCCCCATTTGTCCGCTGCTGGAAGACTAGGAGAAAATCTCTTGACACTCTTTGGTCTGGCAACGATCCATTGCCAAGCTCTCATGGGTTCACTTTGGAGGGAGCGTGCTTAGCCGCGGGATTTGCACAAATATCTTTCGGTCCTTCGTCGTGAGCGTTTCATAGGGTCCAGGGTTACATACCTCAGGCGGAGTGTTGTTAGGGAAGTCAAGCGGTATCACTCGCTTCTGATCTAAGGTTCCAATCTGTAAGGAGCCTTGTCTAAGATTTAGGTCCACTGAGTGATCGTATAGCCAATCTTGGCCAAGGATTAGGGGTTCTATCAGGTCCTCGTCATGGACCACTAGTAGCTTCGTTGTCATGTTCACTTCATTTATGAGGATAGGAAGGTCCACCTCACCCATGCAAGGGGTTTCCATGCCTCCTAGCCCTATGAGGTATGCCTCAATTGGTCGCATTTCTATTCCTGAGTCCTTATAGTGGGACCATCTAATCGCGCTAGTCGAAGCACCTGAATCAATTAAAGCCTTGAGCTCTTGGCAAGGGTTGCCGTGCTCTAGCTTGACTATAATGAATGGTCTCCTGTCCACTGTGCTAGGATGAGTACTTGACTTTGCTTGACAAATGGCCATGGGGTATCTAGGTGTTGTTTCCAGATTGTTATAATGTTCTCTCCCTAGTCCTTGTCTTCTTAACTTCATGCGCTTAATGCGTTCTATAGCTTCTGCCTGAGCTTCAGCTCGTATCCTGTTTTCTTCCTCCTTACGCTTCTTTGCCAATGTGAGTCGTCTAAGCATATCCTCAGTAAGAGGTTCCTGATATAGCTTGACTCTACAGCCACTAATTAGGCATTATGTCTTCTTCTAGGGTGGCTAATTGTACTGCTCCACTTGTTGAGAGTCTGTTAATTATCATAGGTCCATAACCTTGCTTTTCTAACTTCCGTGCATGTTGTTTTAGTGTATATACTAGGACTAAATCTCCTTCTTTTAAGCCTTTATCTTTCACATGTGCATCAAAATAGGCTTTCTGTCGCTTCTTTGTTGCGTATATTCCTGCTGCTGCTTTCAGCCTGGTTTCTCCTAATCGTTCCAAGTCCATTATTCTTGCTCATAATTCATGGCCGGTCCACTGATGCTCTTGTGCAACCTTAAGGGTTGGTATCAAGAAGTCCAAAGGAAGCACCACATTCTGACCAAAAACCATCTGAAAGGGAGTGTTAGGCCGTCAGATGGGAATAATGTAATTTTATTTCCATAGTTGCACGCACCGAAAAGGCATAGCGAATAGTTGTAACTTTTTACCCATTAATGAAAAGGCATTACGGTGGTTCTTTGGCATGAGAGAGACGGGTTCGCCAGACTCTGTCTGGGCGACTGTGCCAAGAAGATCGTGAGCAGAGTTGCAGATATCTTGAGTACTATTATTATGTTCTTGTTGAATTGCCGTAATTCATTGTTAATACAGTAACGTTGTCTCAACATTAATAAGTCTGTGTGCCTGTATGATTGTTAACTCGCGCGATAAGTTACTGTGTACGGATAATCGTAATCTACACATAGTAACTGTGTAGTGGGGCCTCTGCACTGTCAGACCCCTAACCATCCCCAAGAACCCGAACGAGATTAAAAGCGACTTGATGGAAGTCCTTTTTAACATTGGTGCCATCTGTGGGAAGATGGAATAATCACTAAGGGAAGAGCAGTACGCAAGGCAAGCAGTGGAGAATAGTACCCGTTAGTTGAAGAAGTGATATATGCCAGTTACTCGTTCTGGTGAGTCCTATCCAAAGTATAGGAGAGATCAACATCCTTGGGCAGTTCCAAATTTATTAGGAACACCCTTGGGTGGTAGGAGTGCAGGCCAATTAAGGCCAGTTGCAGAAGGATCGGAGCCAGTCAGTAGTGATACCGGTGCTAGTTTGGTGACACATGATGAGATTCTGGTGAATTCCGATGTGAATCCGATACTTCTTGGAGAAGGTACAATGACGTTTTGGTTATACAGAGACACAGTGCGGAGTTATTCTGACACTATCTGGTCAGAATTCGACCTTTTCTGGTGATAAAGTTGTGTTACCAAGTGAGACCATTTACGATGAAAGGGTAACCTGTTGTGGTGAAAGTTCGACAAGTTTCGGTGGAAGTTTGGTACCATTTGGTGGGAATTTGAATTTTTTTGGGGATAGTGCAGTGCTGCCTGGTGGACCCTTATTACGCTCACCACTGCTTGGGGCAGGCCTACCTAATTTCAATACCAAAGCTGAGGACAGGCTATTTGATTTGGAGTTAAGTAAGAGATTCAATGACATTTTTGAACCGGAAAGTGAGCAGGCTGATAAGACAGATTCTGAAGGACTAGAGACACCCCCTCAACATACAGATAACAACAATACTATCTACAATAGCACCATGAGTGGTTCACTGTCACAGCAGCAAACACCCCCACAGCCACAACCGCAGTTTCAGCAGCAGCAACAGCAGCCGCCACAGCCAATCATTCCACTTCGACCGATTCCAACTAGAGTGACATATACAAAATTCGATGGATTTCCGGGAGATGATCCCGACGCACATGTTCGCACATTCGAGATCAATTATGCAGTGTTGAATCATCCACCGGATCCGACGTACAAGGCCATTGTATTTCAGGACACATTGGTTAATGAAGCAGCAAGCTGGTTGACTGAATATGATATTAATCATTTCAGTTACTATGATGATGTGAGAGACGCGTTCTTACAGAGGTTTCGGTTGAAGAAGAACCCTACAGAAATCTTTGACTATTTGCAGAACAATCGACAGAGACCACACCAAAGTGTTTAGGAGTATGCGACATTGTTTAGAACCCACTTGCGGCAGCTGCCTCTGGCACATGCCAATCTGCCAGATGATGTCATAACACAATGGTTCATTAACGGACTGAATCCACAGTTAAGACAAATCATGATCATTCGCTGTGTGGGCGGAATGACATTGGATGTTGTAATTGCGATGGCCTTACAGTTGGAGCACAAAGTTGGAGGTTTCATGGAGGACCTGGAATGGCTGAAAGTAAGTAAGAATGTAGCTGATGATCCGTCCAAACAGGTGTATTGTACTAAATGCAAGAACCCAGGTCACACCAGTTCTACATGTGCCCTCAACTAGATGTATTGTGCCATCTGTAATACAATAGGACACTCAACAGAAACATGTGCATATAATGCAAAGGTGCAGGGTAGAGCAGCTGTAAATGCTATAATACAGGAACCACGTCAGCCAGCCATCCATTATGTGCCCCCACAATTGTGACCCAACCAGCAGCAGGGATATAGGAACTATCGAGGACTGCGAAGTAACAACTTTAATCAAAATCGATGGCAGGCAGGTACATTGACGGAAGGCACTTCTCTCCCACCCCCTCGGTTCCATTTTTGTGGCGAGGTTGGCCATATCCATAGATTTTGCAAGGAAGCAGCAGACTACGACAAAAGGAAGAAGGAACGGCAAAATCCGATGACTAACATGGTCTATATTTCCCCAATTGAGTCACAAGCAGCCGTAGTTCAGACAAGATCAAGTAAATAGTTGCAACCAGCAGCTGAAGTTTTCAAGCCTGGAATTCGTGAGCAGCAACATATGTTTGCAAAGGCTAGTCAATGGAGAGCTAAGGAGCCGATTGTGTTTCCTGATCCCATTCCGATAACACAGGTCCCTCTGCCACAAGCAAGATCGAATGAATAGAATTCTGCCCCAACAACATTAGAATCACCACCAGAATCGGTGATAACCACAGTCCAACCAGATCAAGTATGGGACGTCCTATCTTTATGCAATTGTTGTAAAAATAAGGAAGAGTCTTCCTTATGTAGAATAGAATCTTATGTATTTTTTCTAGAATTTTTGGAAACTCCTAGATAGCATATTTTTAGAATAATAGAGGAAAGGACCAAAATTCAAGTGTGAAAAGGGACACTTGAAAATGTATATAAGCTAATTTCCTCTATTATGAGGGGGTTGGTTAATCATTTGTTTACATGCTATCTAAGTGAATAGAGAAGGAGTTTTCTGCTGAAAATCGTGTTTTCTCCTCTTTTATGTGGTTTCTTAGATTTGTGAGTCTAGTTCTTGTGTATCCATGGAGATTTGTGAGTTTCTATTGTGTAAATCTGTTGAATGTGTATGAAGAGAGTTGAATACTGTTGCGTTGAGTGATGAGTTGGTGAAGAATGGTGCTGGAGCTGAAAATCGTCTGTTTTCACAGAATCGCGATTGTCTCGTCTGTATGATACAGGTGATATTTTTTGATTTTGACTTCATAATTGTGTTCTGCTGATAAAATAGCATGCAATAGACACCAAGATTGTAGAAAATGGTGGAGATTTGCTCAAGATAATCCAAACCCTAGAAATTTCCTCTTCATCTTCACTATTCTCAGAATTCCAGCCATTATTCTCTTATTTCTTGGATTCCATCATCTTGAAGGGGCTGTGGTCTCAAGAATACTTCCAGGATTGACAAAATAAAGATGTATTGTTGATTCTTTATACTAAATGATTGGAGAGGACAACTCCAAAGATCAATAACAAACATTTTTTGGCGCCGTTGCCGGGGAGTAATTCAAAAGCTTCATTGAAGTTGGACCTTGCTAGATCTTCTATTGATGATGGTAACACACACAAGGAAAAGGTAACACTCTTTAATCAAGAAATGTGAACATGAAAAGGTAGATGTCTTTTGTTTGTCTTTTGGGAAAAGAAAGCAATAGATCATCTTTTAGAATTAGAAGTGCTGAAATTTTTGTAAATTGATAGTTGCTCATTACATTGTGGAAGTAAAAGTGCAGGTGTGTGGAAGATTTGAGCCAAGAAAGCTGAAGATGAGGTAACATGAGTCTATTCTTGCATTTTTAGAGTTCTTTTTGACCAAGTACTAGGCACCATTGTTGATCTTGGGAAGATAACATGGTTGCACTAAGGAAAAGTCAGTTAAAGTAGCTAGATGCAAGTAGGAAAGATTCATGAGTCTATTGTTGCATTTTTAGAGTTCTTTTTGACCAAGTACTAGGCACCATTGTGGATATTGGGAAGATAACATGGTTGCACTAAGGAAAAGTCAGTTAAAGTAGCTAGATGCAAGTAGAAAGGATTCATTTGTTAACCAAATCTGAGCATAAATCTTGAGTTGATCTGCATTTTGAAAAGAAAGATGTGATTGAGTTTATCTTTGCAAAAATTTCTTGCATTTCATAGCACATTTTCTTTGGAAAATTTTTCTCATGAACTGTTGTGATAGCTAAGCCATAAGAAATCATAACCAATCAAGAAACATAGGATCATTAGATCACCAAACAAGAAACCCTAAGTAAAGTGTTCACCTTTATTTTAGGGTAAAATACTAAAAAAATTCATAAAATTCATCAAAAACAACCAAACAAATTTCTTTTCTTCTTAGGAAATTTGACTGGAGCTTTGTGGATAAGAGTAATAGAGACCAAGTAAGAGAAAAGCAAAATTTTTTTTTCAAAAATTAGCAGATTTGAAAAAACACGATTTTCTGCACAACATCGCGATTTTCTGATTAATGATTGTGACTGTGAGGTAAAATGGCAGGTGATTGAGAAATTGGAGTTGGTAAAGGATATTGAAGGGGAACAAGAGAAAAGAATACTCAAATTTTCAGAAAATCAGAAGTTTAGAAAAAACACGATTTTCTGCACAAAATCGCGATTTTCTGAGTAAGGTTGTGATTTTGATGCAAAAGTACATGAGTTTGGTGAATTGCAATGAGTAGAGGGTATTGAAAGAGAACAAGAAGAAAGAATACTCAAATTTGCACAAAATAAGATCTATAGAAAAAAAACACGATCTTTTGCAGAAAATCACGATTTTCTGTAAAGGAAAATTTCTGGAACTTTTAGCATATTTGGGTACTTTGAGAAAAGAACATTGCAAAAGATGTCATCAAGATTGGGTAAGTAAAGATTGGACAGGAGGAGGAGTGAAGGATTGTGGAAACCACACAAAATCGTGATTTTTTGGACACTATAAAAACCTAGAATTGAAAGAAAAATTCATTTGAGTGAGAGTGAGGGAGAGAGAGAGTGAGCAGAATCGAGCAAAATCGCGACTTTCTGCAACCAGTTATCTTTGGAGAAATTTTCAACCTAGCAAGCAAGGTAAAAAGTCTTAGCATCATTTTTGAGTACATATTTTTGCATTAGAGTGATCAAATAGCACCAAAAAATAGGAAATAGCCAAAATCACGGAATCGAGACTTTCTGATTTTGTGGGTTTTCAATAGGAAGAAAGTATTTTCTAATAAATCTCTTTCATTGCATGTTAAAAATTCAATAAGGCGATTCTATTAGAAGAAAGAGAAATCTGAAAATCAAAACTTGAAAAAATTAAAAAAATTGTTCAAAATCGTGATTCTGAGGTCAACACAAAATCACGATTTTGAGCACAAAAGAGTACAACATCGCGATTCCCAGAACACGATTTTCATCAGAAAATCGTGTTATTTACAGTTGTGAGCAATCACGATTGTCTGGGAACAAAGTCGTGAAAAACACGATTTTGAGCACAGAATCGTGAAAAACACAATTTTGAGCACAGAATCGTGAAAAACACGATTTTGAGCACAGAATCGTGAAAAACACGATTTTAAACACAGAATCGTGAAAAACACGATTTTGAGTACACAATCGTGAAAAACACGATTTTGGACACAAAGTCGTGAAAAACACGATTTTGGACACAAAGTCGTGAAAAACACGATTTTGAGTACAAAGTCGTGAAAAACACGATTTTGGACACAAAATCGTGAAAAACACGATTTTGGATACAAAATCGTGAAAAATACTATCCTAGTTACAAAATCGTGAAAAACACGATTTTAGACACAAAATCGTGAAAAACACGATTTTGGACACAAAATCGTGAAAAACACGATTTTAAGTACAAAGTCGTGAAAAACACGATTTTGGACACAAAATCGTGAAAAACACTTTCCTAGGTAGAAAATCATGGGAAACACGATTTTCAACAGAAGTTTGTGAAAAATCACTAGCTTGAACACAAAATCGTGAAAAACACGATTTTGAGTTCAAAATCGTGAAAATTAGCTGAATGATCCTTAGGTCTGGGAGCAAAATAAATTCACTTAATAAGCAAGACCTAGCAAGGAAGGAGGTAGAATCAGTAATAGGGGAAGGGCAAGAAAGAAATTCAGGGCAAGAAAACAACATGGAAAATTTAACTGAAACAAATGAGCCCATTGAAACTGGGGATTATAGAAATATCCTCAAATACATGTATACAAATAGGTTTGACACCTATGTGTATCAGGATGGAATGCATAAGTTTCTCATTAGATTGAGAAACTTAGAAGCTCCCCTAAACATAACACCTGTAGCTCAATTCAAAGATGCTAGGTATGAGGATAGGCAAGGGTGTGTGTACATCTTCTCCCAAGACCCAGAAAATTCAAATGACTTAGGGCAATGTGCTGACAAAGGACCTTGGGAACATAACATGGGACAACCAGATTTACCTAGACCACATGAAAACTACACTAATACTGAGCAACAACATGGGAGGAGGACACATGCTTCCCCAAATCCCTTTGACAAGGAACCAGAAGGATATAATGAATTTCCACTCAGAAGAAGACACCATTGGCAATCTCAGGGTAGAATGCTTAGACCATATCAAGTAGCCAAATGTATGAAAAATCAATATGAAGGGTATTCAGATCCCCATGCTCATGCTGCAGAGTTTAGGCAATTAATTAGAGCTGAGGAGGTGGAAGATTACAAAGTTTAATTTGAGGCATTTGGTCTAACCCTAACAGGACCAGCATTATCATGGTTCATCCCTTTGAGAAAAGAAATGTATCTAGATATTGAATCCTTCCTAGAAGCCTTTATTGGAGAATTCTCAAAGACCGGGATAAAACATAGCACAGCCACTCTGATACACAGTTTTAAACAACAAAAGGATGAAAATGTCAGAGAGGCAGCCAGGAGATTTAAGCAATATATTGACAGATGCCCTAAAGAGGAAGTACCTTCCATGGCTAGACAAGTATCCCTATTCATAGAAGGATTGATAAGTGCTCAATTAAGAACCCTAGTGTACTACAGGAGATGCCCTGATCTAGGAGCTTGTGTAAAAGAAGCAATAGATTTGGAGGATAATAGAGGCCAAGATTTGTTAGCATTTGATCAACCCAGATCATATGAAGATAAAATTCCTCCGGCAAAAGAGTTGGCTCAAGCCATTGCTAAAGCCCTAGAGGTAAGCACTAAAACCAATTTGATAAACTCCAGGATATACACAAATAAAAAATGCTACAATTGTGGAGAAAGTCATTTGATACAACATTGCCCATATCAAAAGCCTCCACATTTGCAAGACAGAAAGACACTCAAATATTGTACACTAGAGAGGAAATGGACCAACCATACCAGGGAGGAATGCTTCTATAATAAACAACCCATAAAGGAGAGAGACTATAGGAGCCAAAGAGAATCAGTGTACAGTGAGCAACCAAGACCTGTGCTAGGGCAACAACCTCCTATACCAACAAATGTGGTGCCAATCAAATACACATCAATAGAGGAGGGAAACTCAAGAACAAAGTCACCATACAAGGAAGATTATCAATGGAATGAGGGATATCAAGAAGAATGGGAAGGTTATGAATCAAGAGAGCCAGAATTACAAGCTTTAGACTTGGGAAATGGAAGAATTGAGATGGACACTGCCACTTTCATGTATATAACCAATAATTACATGTCCAATCAAAAACCTCAATTCAAAGGAGGACCAAAGATAACTTGTTATAGGTGTGGGGGAGATCATTTCATTAGAGACTGTCCACAATCTCCTACATTAAGAATAGAAGGAGCATATTGCAAGGATTGTGGAAGGGAGCATTTGATAAAGGATTGCCCAAAAAATCCTCAAAAACAACAAAACACACCTAATAACATACCACTAAAAGCAGTCAGTATCATGGAACAAGAAGAAGTGAGTGACATTGATCTAGTGGATGTAAATGCTATAACAAGGTCACAAACAAAACAACAAAGAACAACTAAGGAACAAAATGAGGATTCAATCTCAAAGGTAAAGAAAAATAGACAAAAAGGGAAATGGGAGAGGAAGCAAAAAATGAGTAAAAATATTGAAGAAGAAAATAGGGAACAATCAAACAATACTTATCCTCCAAAGACACAAACCCAGTTGGAAATAGGAAATTCAAAAAGTCTAGACACTCTGATAAAAGCATACAAAGGAAGAATTCAAGAGGGACCAAGCCCTGCTGATCATACAATGGCTTATCCGATGCCGGACTCAGAACATGAAAGAATGCAGAAGTGTAAACAAATCATTCGGGAAGTACAACTCAAGATGGGGGAAGAAGACAATTCTCAAAAAACAGTGGAGGAATCTGAGACAACAAAAACAAGAGGAAAGAGTATCAAGGAAGAAAACCCACAAGTAACACTCCAAGTGAATGTAGACAAAAGATGCACAATTCTGTATCACACCACATGGGAAGATTTAATGAAACAAAATTCTCACTTACAGAGCCAAGTGAAAAAATGGGAGACAACACCAGAAAATCTTCACCCACAACTACAGGAAATGGAGGAGTTGTGGTATATTCCCATTGATAAAATAGGAGGATATTGTGAGGGAGAAGAGGGAAACTCAACTTTAAAAATACAATTTGGTAAAAACTAGACCAAAGCCATTTTGGATAGTGGATCAAGAGTGGCCATCATGACTAAACAAACTTGGGAGAAATGGGGAAAAAATGAATTATTACCCACAAAAATGAGATTGCAACTTGCAGATGGACATATAGAGAAACCCCTAGGAATATGGGAAAAAGTGATTGTGGACATATGTGGGATAGAGATAGAACATACCTTTGCTATAGTTGAATTCCCACAATCTACTTCATATGAAATTATCCTAGGAAGACCATTCATGAGACAAATGCAAATTGTACAAGATTGGGGTAATGATTGCTTATACCTACATAGAAAAGGAAGAATAACCAAAGTAAATCTAAGAAATGGGCACTACTGTGACATATCCCCTCAAGAATGGTATAAAATTCATCGGAATCAAGAGTTGAGTGAGGAATCAGAAATGGAGGACCAGGATGAAGCTGAATCATCAGTATGGAAGTGTAATATGATAAGAAATTTGACCAATAGGAAAAGGAGATTAAGGAGAGAGGATTGTGTGGAGGGAAGGAAGTTACAAGATGATAATTATGTACCTCAACAATTCAAGGATGAGGAATTTGAGCCCTATGGGTGGAATCAAATCTTGGCTACCATGGATCTAGCCAGTGATGAATATGTAGGAGTGGAATTTCAAAATGAAGAAGGATATGATATTTTTCACATTGGAATACAAATGATAAAGGTATCCAGAATAGAAGAGGACATAGAAGAAGAAATGATATTAGAAAAAAGAAAGAAACAATTTTTGGAGGAAGTAAAAGCTGAAGATGCTATTAAGGATAAAATCTCAGGTAAGTACAAGAAAACAAACACAAAGAAATAGAAGAAAACCAGGAGAATGAGAAGAAGACAAGGGAAGTGAACAAAGATCAACAGTTTGATGTACCAGAAAATTTCAAGACTTATGAAGTGGAAAATAGATTACTTCTCAGAAGGAAACCAAAGAGGGAAAAGAAGAAAGGAGAAGCTTATGATAATGAAGAAGAAACTAAAAAGATCATGATCACTCAAGAGGAGGGAGAAGAAAGACACATTGTAGTGGCTGATGACATGACAACTCAAGAAGAAGAGGCACTAAGAAACTTGGCAAGAAACTATAGGGATGTATTTGCTTATAGCTACAAGGATTTGAAAGGTATTGATCCTAAAATCTGTGAGCATAAGATTCCTATTACTCCTGAAGCAAAACCTAGTAAACAAAGACATTACACATTTAATGACAAATATTCTGCAAAGATAAAGGAAGAAATTGATAAGCTATTAGCTGCTAATTTCATCTATGAAATTGAGTATACAGAATGGATATCTCCTATAGTTGTGGTACCAAAAAAGAATGGGAAACTTAGGGTATGCATTAACTTGAAAAAGGTAAATGCAGCAACTATAAGGGATAACTATCCACTGCCTATAACAGATCATCTTCTAGAAAGAGTTGCTGGGAAGGAGGTTTATAGTTTTTTAGATGGTTTTTCAGGATACAACCAGGTTCCTATAGCATTGGAAGACCAACATAAAACTGCCTTCTCCACAGAATGGGGAATTTATGCCTTTAGGGTTATGCCCTTTGGATTAACTAATGCTCCAGCAACTTTTCAGAGATTGATGTGTCATGTTTTCAAAGAGTTCCTGAGAAAGGTAATGGAAATCTATGTAGATGATCTTTGTACTTTTTCATTAAAAAGACAAGATCACTTGCAGGACTTAGAAAATATATTCAGGAAATGCAGAACCTACAGAGTATGTTTAAATCCAGAAAAATGTGTATTCTTTGTCAGACAAGGACGAATGCTGGGTCATATAGTCTCTAAAAATGGAATTTCAGCTGATGAAAAGAAAATAAAGGCAATAATAGAGCTTCCAAGACCAACAAGTGTAAAAGAACTTCAAACTTTCATGGGACATTGTGGATACTATAGGAAATTTGTACATAAATTTGCTGACATAGCAAAACCCTTATATGCCCTAATTACAAAGTTTGAGTGGACCGAGGAGTGTGACCAAGCCTTTGAAACTCTAAAAACTTGTTTGGTAACAGCCCCAATTCTGAAAACACCTCAATGGGACAAAATTTTTCATGTTCATGTGGATGCTTCTAATTGATGGAGAGTGTTAATCTCCAAAAGAACAAGTTAACCTTGAATTTAGATCACCTCTATATCAAGATTAACTTTAGACTCCACCAAATTTAGAGATCATTCACCAATTTATCAAAAAATTGATTATTCTGAAAAATTCAACTTCTTCAGAAAAATCTGCTGCAGATTAATCACTCATTGACTAATCAATTCTGTAAAGTTTTTGACAAAACTTTGCACAACACTTTGCCTTGAGATTGCGCAACTTTACCAAGTTAAATTTCTCAAAATGATTGAGTACACACTGAGAAATGTGTGAAACACTTTACCTATGTCTAAAACAGCTTCTCTGCAATGGCGACTTTGACACCTGCAACTTCTTAACACTGATTCTCCCAAAGTAAATCCCGTTTGATCAAGATCTTTTAGCCATAGATGGCTTACCTTCCAACTTAGGTTTTGAGCCCTCACTTGTGTAAAACTTTACACTGTGGACTGAGCAATGACCATTTCTTTGAAGATGAAATGTGCGCCAGTTCTGACGACTCTTAGAACATTTTCACATATGAATGTTCCTAAACAAAATTCTCTCAGCCTGATTGCAATTAACCTCTCAAATTCTAGCCATAGATAGATTAGCTATGGACTTAGATATGTGCAGAAGGATTTCTCAAAAGATTAAACACAGAAGGAGCAGACAGCAAAACATCGGGCGCAAGTTTTTCGATTTCTTCAGAAAAATTACATCTAAGTGAGGATAGACAATTCACTCACTTTCCATGTGTCTAATGACACTCTCTACAACTAATTTCTCTCTTCCTATTCTCTATTCTTCTTCCGCTCTATTTGCCCCGACATTTCCCAACATATTTATAGATGAATATATACAAATGTATGACTAGACAAAAGTATAAGTCAGCTAATGTACATATGTGTACATATCTTTGGATTTTCTGAATATGTCCTTCCTTCAACCTTCTGAATTTATTCTCTTCTTGACTCCTTGACTTCATTTCTTCATAATCCTTCAATTGATGATTTTCATGCACCAACAGCTCCCCCTCAATCATTAATTGAGGTTCTTCTCTATCTTCTTGATTCCTGCCATATCCTTGAATCTTTGTAGTTTTGGTCCATCTAGACTTTTTGTCATCATATCTGCAACTTGATCTTTTGTGGGAGTGTGTATGACTTCAATCTCCTTCTCAATGACCTTCTCTCTCAGAAAATGATACTGTATTTCAATATGCTTAGTTCTAGCATGAAACACAGGATTAGCTGCCAAGTATAAAGAACTCATGTTGTCTCCACAAACAATAGGAGTACTTTGAACAACATCAAAAACTTTCATAAGTGTCTTTAGCCATATTACCTCCTTTGCAGCTTCCACCATACCTTTATATTCTGCCTCTGTAGATGACAAAGCAACTGTATGTTGCTTCTTAGAACACCATGAAATCAATTTGTCTCCTACATAACACAAGTATCCATGTGTTGATCTTCTATCATCCACATTACCTGCCCAATCTGCATCACTATATATCTTCACTCTTGTATCAGAAGTAAATCCATAGTACAACCCTTCTCTGAGTGTACCCTTGATGTACCTAAGTACTCTTTGTCCTGCAATCCAATGTTCCTTTCTAGGACAATGCATAAATTGTGAAAGCACACCAACTGCATATGACAAATCAGGCCTTGTTAATGTAGCATAAATCAAGCTACCAACCAAACTTTGATAGAGTTTCATATCTCTGAACTCTTCTCCTCCAAACCTAGACAATTTATGATTCACTTCCAAAGGTGTAGGTGCAACCCTGCAATCTTCCATTTTAAATTTGGTTAGCAAATTTTTAAGATACCTTTCTTGGGTCACATATACTCCATGTTGAGTATAAGAAATCTCCATTCCCAAGAAGAATGATAGGTTCCCCAAATCACTGATTTTGAACTCTTTCTCCAACTGCTTCTTGATCATTTGTATTCCTTTATCATCTGTTCCTGTAAGTATTATGTCATCAACATAAATACAAACATAAATGAACCCATCTTCACTTGCTTTGACTAGCAAACTACTATCTGCCTTTGATGCTTGAAATCCAAGATCATTCAAGAATTTTACAAGCCTATAATTCCATGCCCTTGGGGCTTGCTTTAATCCATACAAAGCTCTCTTGAGCTTACACACATAATTTGGATTCACTTGATCTTTGAACCCATCTGGTTGCTCCATGTAAACTTCATCTGAAATATAACCATTCAAAAAAGCATTTTTAACATCTAATTGAGACAACTTCCAACCTTTGCAAGCAGCAATTGCAATGAGGGTTCTGATTGTTGTCATTTTTGCCACAGGACTATAAGTCTCATCATAGTCCACTCCATGTGTCTGTGCATACCCTTTCACAACAAGTCTAGCTTTGTATCTAGACACACTTCCATCTGCAAATCTCTTTGTTTTGTAAACCCACTTACATCCAATAATTTTCTGGCTATTAGGTTTAGGAACCAGATCCCAAGTCTGATTCTCTATCAATGCATCATATTCCTCTTGCATGGCTTCTTCCCAATTTCTCTGGCCTTTGGCTTCATCATATGTAGATGGATCTTCATATACTTTTACCAAATAAGCATAATCTTTAGTAGTCAAGAATGAAGTGTCATAGCTATACCTTGTAGGTTGCCATTTGTGCCTAGATGACCTCCTAACTTCTGCACTTCTTGAAGTCTCTGGTTCATCACATTGTGGATCAAACCTTGGCCTCTCTTCTACTTCAACCTGTACTTCATTGTTCTCACTTTCATCAAGTAATTGAATCTTTGCTTTACCTTTTCTTTGTTCCACTATTTCTTCATCATCTGCATGTACATTATATTTACCTGCATACCAAGTACCTTGCTCATCAAATGTAACATCCTTGGATACAAGGAATTGCTTTGTGGATGGACTCCACAACCTGTATCCCATTTGCTTATCATCATAACCAATAAATACATACTTTTCTGCCTTAGGCTCCAACTTATGCCTCAATTGAGATGGCACATATGCATATGCCAAGCATCCAAATATTCTGCAATGATCCAAAGTAGGTTTCTTACCCCACCAAGCTTCATATGGTGTCATACCTTGCAAAGCTTTACAAGGCAATCTATTGACCAAATAAGTAGTTGTGTTTACAGCCTCTGCCCACAAATAATTTGGACAATTCTTCTCTTTCATCATGGACCTTGCAAACTCAACAAGAGTCCTATTTCTTCTTTCTGCTACCCCATTTTGTTGAGGAGAATACCTGCAAGTAACTTCTCTCTTTATACCTGCATTCCACAAATAATCATTGAACTCATTTGAAAAATACTCTCCCCCTCCATCTGACCTTAGTCTCTTCAATTTTTGACCTGTAATCCTTTCTGCATATGTATGATAGTGTTTAAATGTATTAAACACTTCTGACTTTTCTTTAATCACATAAATTGTGATCCACCTGGTAGCATCATCAACATATATGACATAATATCTTGAACCATTTATACTAAAATCCTTTGAAGGACCCCACACATCTGTATGCACCAATTCAAGTCTTTCTGAATACATAAACCCATGCTTGGAATAGGATTGCTTATGAGCCTTACCTAATTGACATGCTTCACATCTGTATGTCATGTGTTGACCTGCAATGTTAGGAAATCCAAGCACTGAATCATTGTTAATCATTTCTTTAATACCTCTTTCATTAAAGTGTCCAAGTCTTTTGTGCCAAAGATCCAATTCTGACACCTTCTGCTCTCCATATGTGAACATAGCATGTCCAACATTTCCTTGTACCTTCAATGTGAAAAGCCTTCCTTCTTTCTTTCCTGTAACAACCTGTTTATACCCTTGACTAGGGTCTTCAACATAAACTCCATCATTGGTGAACCTTACCTCATATCCTTTTTCCACAATTTGACCTACACTGATCAAATTCTTTGGGATTGTGGGAACATAAAGAACCTTTCTCAGAAGAGTGCTCCCATCCTTAGCTTTGACTGAACCAATTGACTTTACCTTATGCTTTGTATTATCACCTGTCTGAACTGTATGATTAATTGCATTATGATCTAGGTCAGTCATCAAAGCAATATTTCCACTTAAATGATTACTACATCCTGAATCAATGTAGAACACTCTCATGTCCTCATGTGAGGTTTCACATGTATTCATAATGAGAGTCGAGTCCTCCTTCTGATCTGATGTATAGTTGTAGTAGGTGTTATTATAGGATTGGTTTTGGAAGTTTCTTCCTCCACCTCTTCCAAAAGAATTCCTACCATCTCTACCTCTGAAATTTCCTCTCTGAAATCTACCACCTCTTACTCTTTGATTAAAGTTCTGATAATTACCATTGTTTTGATTATTATGCCAACAATCATGAGATAGATGATTGGTCTTACCACATATCCAACAAGCTCTTGCATTATCTTTGTTGTTTCTGCCTCTTCCTCTACTTCTGCCACTTCCTTTTCCTCTCATGAAATTTGCTTGGTTTGAAGTACCTTCTTCTTCACCTGATTGTTGCTTCCCTTTGTTAGCTTTCTTCTTGTCTTTAGAATACATTGCATGATCTGCACTCTTATCAACATCTCCTTTGATATCATTCTCAAAAGTTAGCATATGACCTAACAATTGATTCAAATCAAGAGTAAAGTGATCTAATGAAAGTTCTGTAGATAAAATGAAAGGCTTCCACTTCTCATCTCCTCTTAGCCCTGTGAGTATTTGTCTTACCAATTTGTCTTCTTCAATGTCTTCATCCACTGCACCTAGAGAATCTGCAATGTCCTTCATCTTTGTCACATAATCAGAGATTGATTGTGAGGCCTTCTTCTTGAAAGTAGTAAATTCTGCCCATAGTGAAGCCTTCCTTGATTTGGTTGTGTTTTGGAAATGCTCCTCCAAAGCATTCCAAATGTCACATGCACTTTCAAGTCCTCTAATGTGAGGAAGCAAATAGTCATTGACTGCCATGTAGATTATGCTCCTTGCTTGAGCATCCTTCTTCATCCAATTCTTTAGATCTGACAATTCTTCCCTAGTTGGAACACTAGGATCTCTGAATTTAGGCTTCTCTTCTTCTCCTGTAATGTAGGCTATCAAATCTTTGCTCATAAGATGAGCTTCCATCCTCATAGACCATGCAGGATAGTTCTCTCTATCCAACTTTTCAATTTGGAGACTATCTCCCATCCTTGCTTCACCTGTAGTCTCAAAACTTTAGACTTTACAAGGAATAAATGTACCTTTACTTCGAGTCTTGCTTCTTCTGATCCTTCTGATGGCTTCAGTGCGTCTACCTTCAAGTTTTCTTCAACCTTTATCCTTTTTCACCTTCAAGATGTAAAGATTTGTATTTCTGTAGTAGTCGGAGTCTTCTTCACTTCAATTTTGACACAACCTGCTCTGATACCACTGATGGAGAGTGTTAATCTCCAAAAGAACAAGTTAACCTTGAATTTAGATCACCTCTATATCAAGATTAACTTTAGACTCCACCAAATTTTGAGATCATTCACCAATTTATCAGAAAATTGATTATTCTGAAAAATTCAACTTCTTCAGAAAAATCTACTGCAGATTAATCACTCATTGACTAATCAATTCTGTAAAGTTTTTGACAAAACTTTGCACAACACTTTGCCTTGAGATTTCGCAACTTTACCAAGTTAAATTTCTCAAAATGATTGAGTACACACTGAGAAATGTGTGAAACACTTTACCTATGTCTGAAACAGCTTCTCTGCAATGGCGACTTTGACACCTGCAACTTCTTAACACTGATTCTCCCAAAGTAAATCCCGTTTGATCAAGATCTTTTAGCCATAGATGGCTTACCTTCCAACTTAGATTTTGAGCCCTCACTTGTGTAAAACTTTACACTGTGGACTGAGCAATGACCATTTCTTTGAAGATGAAATGTGCGCCAGTTCTGACGACTCTTAGAACATTTTCACATATGAATGTTCCTAAACAAAATTCTCTCAGCCTGATTGCAATTAACCTCTCAAATTCTAGTCATAGATAGATTAGCTATGGACTTAGATATGTGCAGAAGGATTTCTCAAAAGATTAAACACAGAAGGAGCAGACAGCAAAACATCGGGCGCAAGTTTTTCGATTTCTTCAGAAAAATTACATCTAAGTGAGGATAGACAATTCACTCACTTTCCATGTGTCTAATGACACTCTCTAGAACTAATTTCTCTCTTCCTATTCTCTATTCTTCTTCTGCTCTATTTGCCCCGACATTTCCCAACATATTTATAGATGAATATATACAAATGTATGACTAGACAAAAGTATAAGTTAGCTAATGTACATATGTGTACATATCTTTGGATTTTCTGAATATGTCCTTCCTTCAACCTTCTGAATTTATTCTCTTCTTGAATCCTTGACTTCATTTCTTCATAATCCTTCAATTGATGATTGTCATGCACCAACACTAATTATGCTTTGGGATGTGTGTTAGCACAACCAATAGAAGGAAGCAAGTTAGATTTTCCAGTGGCCTATGCTAGTAGACAATTGAACCTAGCAGAGAAAAATTACACAACCACTGAAAGAGAGGGATTGGGTATGGTATTTGCTGTAAAAAAATACAGACATTACCTTTTGGCCAACAAGTTTAAGTTCTTTGTGGACCATCAAGCTTTGCTATATTTGGTAAATAAACCTTGTCACACAGGGAGGATAGTCAGATGGTTTCTTGTGCTTATGGAATTTGAGTTTGAAGTAGTGGTCAGACAAGGGAAAACACACTTAGAGCAGATCATTTATCTCGAATCTAGTCTGAAGAACCCAGTTCACCTTTAGATGACAATCTGCCAGACACTTATCTCTTTAAGGTAGAAAGTGTTCCTGAGTGGGCCTTGACTTTAGTACCATTATTAACCATGGGACCTTGTAGAACAATTGGGAATAATGCACACCTAGTATTGCAAAGCAGGAACTTCATGTTACTAGCTGGGCATTTATACCATCTCAACCACACAGGCATATTAGAATATTGCACTCCTGAGGAGGAGCAACAAGAATATCTAAGGAGAGCTCATCATTGGAACCCTTGCACTCATGCTAGGGTAGTCACCCTAAGTAATCTCAATAGGATGGGGGTACATTGGCCTAATAAAATTCAAGATGTATCAAAATACATTGCCAATTGCAGGAAGTGTCAAATATTACAAGATTCAAAATTCATAACTCTATATTGGTTCCAGAAAAATCCAGATTGGAGTGGGAGTATCATTGAAGAATTGAGAAGGAAGGAGAAAGGAAAACAAGTGATAGCTGGTACAAATTCAAAAAATTTACAAGTAATCTCTAAAGAATATCAATTGATAGGAGAACAGTTGTATAAGAGAGGAATGGATGGATACCTAAGAATTTGTGTTCCTGAGAATAAATATCTGGAAATGTTGGAAATGGCACACTCTGGAGTGGCAGGAGGACACTTTTCAAGTGACCGAACTGCTAAACTCATTTTATATTCTGGTTCTTGGTGGCCAACGCTATTTCTGGATGCACGAACCTATGTAAAAAGGTGTGATGTCTGTCAAAGGGTAAGTCAGCCAAATAGAAGAAATGATATGCCATTGGTTCCATTAATTTCAGCCAGAGCCTTTAGTAAATGGGGTTTGGATTTCATTGGACCTATACATCCTCCAACAAAACAATCCCATGCTTAATACATCATAGTGGCTACAGATTACCTGACAAAGTGGGCTGAGGCCAAAGCCACAAAGAGAAATGATGCTAATACTACTGCCAGATTCCTATATGAAAACATTATCACCAGATTTGGACTTCCAATTGAAACAGTAAGTGATAGGGGGACTCATTTTGTAAACCAGATCATAGAAAACATCACTGAATATTTCTTGATCAGTCATAGAAAGTCAGCCCCATATCACCCACAAGCCAATGGGCTAGCAGAAAGTACTAATAAAGTACTTTGTACTGTACTATCAAAATTAGTGAACACTGTTAGCTCAATAAATGGTTGGTTTTATGCACTAATGTGGTTCTATTTGGCCAGGGAAATATGTTTGATTGCAGGTACTTGAAGAGTTAATCAATTGGATGAAAGGTATTTGCAAACTACATGGCTACATCTTGTTCAGAGGGGAATGCCCTTGGTGTTTGGAGTTCCGATTATGGAAAATATGAGCATGTTTAGGATGCAATCATTTGTGTTGAGCAGATGCAGTTTGGGGGAAAGCCCATTCAGATTCTTGCATTTCTTGTTTATGTATTGAATGCCTATTGTCATGCAAGCTTGGTGAGTGAAGGCCACAACCATTCTGAGGCCATGTATGCAAGTTGTGGCTTGATCATAGAAACCTATAAGTTTTCAATAAGCTTCAGATTAGGGACGTTGCGGGTTGGAATGCACTTATGGAAGATTGCACAATGAAAGTGCCAAACAATGATTGTTATTATCTGATGTTGTTCTTGGATGTGCATTAGTGGATATGAACTTATGCATGTATATGGTCCCAGGAACTGCCAAAATGAGATGTGATCACATGGAATTCCAGGATTTCAATGAATACAAAGAAAAGGTTGTTGAATGAAGCTATACAGATGTATGCACAAATGTTTTGGGAACTTCTATTTGGTGGGGACAGGGAAATAAGAAGAGGCTTATCCCTTTTGAGGGGCGCCGATGTATAGATAAGGGGGGGGGGGACTGTCATTTTTGGGGGGAGAAGCTCTGAAGGTTGCTGAGTTTTTGGGAGAAGATAAAAAAGATCGGCTGGCACGTGAAGGAGAGATAGGAATGACACATTAATTTTTTTGTATCCGCTAAAAAAAAAAAACAGACAGAGAAGCTCTCTCGGAGGGGCGTGCGCATCACAGAGGGGAAGAGCTGTGAGATCATGTTCCATTCACCCATGTTGTGAGATCCTAGATTTTCATATTGCCATATTTCAAAAAGTGATGATAGGGTCTTCAACGATTTTTGTCTTCAGTAGTGCCTCTGCTTAATACTATTTGTCATGAAAGGCAAAGAATGGTGGCACATAGTTCAGGAGGGAGCTCGAGGGCGGCCATATCTTTGATGGAGGTTGTTTTGCAGAGAGCAAGGCACCGATGCTACTGGTCATATGGAGCGACTCTAATGTGCAGTCAGAGAGGCGCTCGTTATCGGCAGGCGGACACAGTTCTTGAAAAGACAGAAAAGGAAAGAGTTGGCAGCCTATAGCAGAAAGGAAAGAAAAGGGATAATCACCATCTACCGGGCCCGCATGGGAGACATTGGCATGAAGCGATAGTACAGGATACATTCTCATCTATCATATACAGAGAAATATAATACTGAAGCAGGGAAGCTATGCAGAACGACCACGAAGACTAGAGATTGGAAGAAGGATGTATAAAAAGTATTAAGATCTACTTTATTGGGGGAAAAAGAACGAGGTGCAAGTGAAGGAGGTGGCGATTGTGTTTCCAGTGATGAAAGCCTGCAGATATTTATTTTCTAATTCCCTTGACCTATTCTGCTTCCTCCGGTGGAATGAAATACAAAATGTTTTGCTCTCCATTTGAATTTTAGCGCAGAATGGAGCTAGCATCCCAAAAAATTGCTACAAGATTAGAAACTCAAAGAATGGAATGGTTGTTCAACAGCGCATGGGATTTCAAGATTATACCTTGTTATGTTAATTTGCAGAAGTAGTTCGTCGAAAAAGGTTCCTGGAAAGAAGTTCCTCTGGCATATGTATGAATATTAGTAACTATGGAACAAAAGAGGATGCTATTGCAGAAGCTTTTAGCTTCGCTTTTTTTTTTATATATAAGGGAGGAAAACACTCCATGATGTTGTGCACTTGAAGCTGCTGGGTATTTTGCATTTACAACACAGAGAGGCTACTGTCATAAACTTCAAAGGCCATGAGCAATGCGATGAACGCTAGATCTTTAGCTTCGATTGGTGTAAATATTGAATTATTCTTGCATACCTTACAACTCTTGAAAGGCTTGGAGAGACTTTCGCATCCTGGATGCCTTTGCTTGCTTATGGTAGCTCCTCATAAAAAGGTCTTACCGCATCTTCCTTTGAACTTCAAGTTGATATCCGTTGCTGAGACATCATAGGAAGGTCGTTTCTGTAATGTGACTGACATACCAGAGGTGTTGCTGCATATTACATACTCTACATTTCATATTTTTGTGTAAGTAATGAGTCCAAAAGAAGAGTGGGATCCATGTATGAATCAAGTAGCAAGCACACACCGGACATCAGGAATTCAGAGAGCTATGTTCAAAGAGATGAGGTATGGTTAGCTACAGAAGCTCTTGCCAGGTATTGTCATTTCTTTCTTACAAGTTCTTTTTATTCAAGAATGCACATCTTACCTTGCTATTCTTACTCGCATCTTTGCAAAAATTGTGGTTAAACGGCTGCAGCAGCGTCGAGGTTGTAAATGATGAATGTAATGAATAACTGTAAATATGGAACTCGGAGACATAGGTCATAGATGCGCTAAAGAAGTTGATTTGGTTAAGAGAAAATGTGGATAATTGGCTTCGTTCCAGGAATTATAAAATGTCCATTTCAATTTGAACTCCAATATCAGCCATTATTTCATGTAAAAAAAAAAAACACATACTATGTTCAGATTTATTTAAGTGGCCTTGTTTTTGAGACCTTATTTGTGTGCAATATACGAAACCTGCTTTGCATCTAACTATAGCTTGATCTAAAAGAAAAATACGGAGTGTTTCTATGCTCATTTGGAAATGATCAATTCCAGAGATTGAAAATAGTTTGACCTTTATACAGGTGTATGACGAATTGGTTTGGCTATAATTTGTTGTTGAGCTAACAACTTTGTTTTACTATTGTTCTAGTCAATCTCTTCAAGTTTTCTTCCTATTGCTTCGATTACCGTTGAGGCACCCTATGTGCATCCCTAAGCGCGCAAGAACCCGACGTGAAAGGAGGGGGGTTGAGTGAAGAAAGGGAGGGAATTGCGGGTGTGCGTGCATATGTGCAAAAAGGGAAAAGAAAAGAACCAAAGGGAAAGCGAGTGGAAGCGGGTATATACATATGTGATATTCGAGAGCACTTGTGGACTCAGAGTAAAAGAAAGTGGCATAGCACAAGCTAATTTAACAAAACATGGGTGTGTGTAAGGCAGTTTCCCTTGGGTTACGAAATCAAACATTTTGGTGCGTTTGCAGGGAACATATGAGCTAGTGCATAGACATAGGAAGAATCCATTGCGAGATAATTGTGGGCTCTAGGTAATCCAAGTAGACCGATTGCGAGGGGTTAAGCAAAATAAAGGCTTCCACAATCATCTTTTCCTTGGGCTTAGGAACTTAACAAACACAAACAGAAATGATTGGGATCTACAACTTAATCATGTCCTATGGGCTTATAGAGTGGCTTATAAAACTGCAATAGGGAGCACACCATTCAATCTAGTATATGGACAAAATGCAGTTTTACCTATGGAATTCCTTATTCCAACATTAAAAGTAGGAAGTCAGTATAATTGGACTGGACATGAACTATCAGACAGAGTAATGGAATTGGAAAAGTTGGGAGCATCTAGACTCCAAGCCATTATGAGTTTATATGTGGACAAGAAAAGGCAAAAAGCTTATCATGATGTTCACATAAAAGAGAAAGATCTACAGGTAGGAGATCTAGTGTTGGCTTACACAGTTAGAGAACATCAGAAAAAGTTCCAGAAAAAAGGACATGGACCATATATTATACATCAGATAAGCAACAGTGGAGCCATTCAACTAGCTAACATAGACGGAGAAATCATGCCAAACTTTATAAGTGGATGTAGAGTTAAGAGGTATGATTGCCCATTAACTGTTGATGAATGGAGAAGGTTGCAACAAGCTCAAAACAGGAAAAGAGAAGAGGAAGACATTAGAAAAGAAGCTCAATAGGAAGCTATGGAAAGGATAAGAAAAATCAATGAGCTTAGGGAAGTCTGTCTGTGTGAATCTCCTCTCAAACCAAAGGAACATGTCCCTGTGATGATAATGGATTTTCAAAATGAAAGCATTAGGGTTTTGATAGATTCTGGAGCACAAGTAAATCTGATTAGTTCAGCCCTGGTAAGTAAATTCAACATAAAAAGAAAGGAAAGTAGAACCCTAATCAAAACATTGGAAGGTCAAATAGTACAGAGCATGTCTTCACTAACTATTGAAGTAAAGTTTAATGAAGAATATATGAAAATAGACTGTGAAGAATGGACAGATAGTCTGATGACTGAAAAAGTCATTTTAGGTCAACCATGGCTTCAACAAGGTGAAGTGATCTTGGATTTTGAAAAAATGGAGCTTAAATTGAACATAAATGACAAAAGGTTTTTAATATTTTTATTGAGTAATGAAAAACAGGAAATTCCATCAGATGTGCATGATATACACTTTGAAGGATTCACTTTTGCATTTGAGGATATACAGACATTACCAATACAAATGTTAAAGGATCAAGCTTCATATAATCAAAATCAGCAAAAGATTGGAAGAACAAAGAAGGATGGAGAGATAGGAAGAAGATGGCAATCATGGCATTGTCCAAAGAATCAAAGCATCAGAGCAAAAAGCACATGGAATCAAAGTCTACAACAGGTCTCCTCATGGAGACAGGAATCAAGGATAAAATGGATATGGCAACCAAAAATTCCTACAAAATGCTTATCCAAAGGGAATGGTTGTTTGCTGGGAACTAGACCAATTGGAGTCAGGAAGTATTGGGTTAAAAAATCAGAACTGGTCCAGTGGAAAAAAGATCATCCAGATTTGATCTATATCTAGAAAATCATAAAAAATATGGAAAAATACATATCAGACCTGATTTTCTTTTCTAAAAAGAGAATGGGGAGGGGAAGAAAAGAAAGAAAAAAATTATTGTGAAAAAAATGATGAAAATGAAAAAAGAAAAAAAAAATACAAAAAAGTGTCAGAAAAAAAGGAGAGAGAAAAAATTCATTATTGAAAAAAAAAAAGAGAAAGGAAAATTGAGAAAAATTGTTTATTTTCTGTTGTTTTTTACAAAAATCATATGTCACAAAGCAAGATCTAGGGAGGAGAATAGTAGAGATCTATTTATTTCTTATTATTCTTTATTTTTTAATTTTTGTTAGTTAGTTGTTTAGGTAATTTTTTGTTTTCTATCATTTGATACATGATTTGTTTTTCCAAAAGGGTGGTGAAGGAAAGGGACTGCACTAGACATCTTGCTACACCTGTGATGATCACTTTTTGAGTCTTTCCTGGAGAAATGGAATTTATTTTGGATTTTTCATTCTTATGTCATGACATCTAAAAATAAATTCCTACATATTACTCGTTGATTTCTTGCAACTTATGTGGGTAGAGTTTTTCTTTGTGTATTTTATTTTCCTCAGAAAATGGTGAATACAAAGGAGTTGCCAATTCATGACTTCAAGGCAGAATCAGTGGTTCTATCAAGAGGCCATTGGTTTCTGGACAGTGAAACTGTGGAGGAACAAGTGGACCTGGAGTCAGATGATGAACCAGAAATTCCAGAGGCTGAGAAGGTGGTGAAGGAACTTAAGGAGACCCTAAACATCATTGGCCAACACATATTTACAGTGGGAGTAGGAGGATACAAGTATACAATGTTGTGCCAGGAGTTCTACAGGTTCCAAAGAGTGGCAGTTAATATGAAAAGATGGAAGGCAGTAGGGCTGCACAGAATATTGGAGGAGCCCATCTTTTTCATTGATTTTGAGAGAGTATCACAAGTAATGAACAGTTTGATAGAAATAGGAAGAGGGAATGATGCCTATTTCAGATGCAAAGTCAAAAACAAGGATAACCAGGAAGTAGGTATCACTATCAAGGCAGAACATATCAGAGCAGCACTGCAATTCTACACAATGGGAACCAAACTTGACCCTAGTTTTGTCAAAAAGAATAAGGAAACTTACACAGGATATGCAAAATTCACTGATTTCAAAGGAAGGGAGAATGAAGAATATGCCGTAAGGATGTTTTTACAGTACTTTTGTTTTCCAAAATTACCAAGATATACCATGCCGCATAAGTCAGTGACATTATTGATGTTCAACAACAAGGACAGAACCAAACCTTTTGGAGTAATGGATGTCTCACCATACATCCATGAACAGCTGAAGGAAGCAGCAAAACACTGGGAGCAGAAGAAGTTCATGAATGGAGCCCAGTTCTTAACAAGAATCATTTATCATGTTCTAGGGATGGAAGATCAACTTAAATTGGCTCCAGAGGCACAGTATTTCAGAAGCCTTATGGTTGGAATCAAGAGTCCTCCAAGGAAAATAACTGAAAGGGAAACAGAAGGACAAACCCGCATGAGGGGAACGGGTATGAAAAGGAAGATGATATCTGAGGAAGTAATTCCTGTAAAGAAAAGAAGGTTGGACCCAAGGAAAGTGGAACTAGAAATGGAGGAAGCTACAAAAGAGGAACATGAGGAGGCACAGAAACAGGTTCAATCCTCTAGTGAACCTCATCCACCCCAAACAAGCAAAGAGCAATTATACACCTATTCAACCCAAGGAAACAACAAAAGAGCTATGTATGAGGCACAATATCAGAAAATGCTGGAAGACTACTCATGCAAAGCTACAGACTGGGTTCAAGAGGAGGTCGAGCACTATGAAGCACTCCATGATCAAATGATGACAGCTGAAACTGAGGAGGTGTTTGTCAGGAAAGAAGTGGAGTTGCTGGCCTACTTCAAAGAATTGCAAGGACCTCCAGAGACCAGAAACATTGTTGTGGTGAAAAAGAAGGTTCCAAGGAAACCAGTACAAAAGAAGAAATTGACCAAGAAAGGAAAGGGAAAATCCATAGTTGAAACTATTATCACCAAAGAGAGGGAAGAAGTAATCATGGAAGAAACACAGAAGCCATCCATGGTGGAAGAAGTATCAAGACCCACAAACCCAGAAAAAGGAGGACCTTCGCACTTTTCATCTGATTCTGATAGTGATATTGAGAGTTTTCTGTTAAAAAGTCTAAATTTGTCAATACCAAATACTCCTAATGTCATTATATAGACCTCTGAGAAGCAAAAGACACCTGAGGAATTGAAGAGGAAGTCTCAGGAGAAGCCAATTGAGGAACAGGCAGAAAAACAGCTCAGTGTGGAAGATGAAAGAAGACTGATGAAGGGAAAAGCAGTTATGATAGAACAGGCAAGTGAAATAAGGGAGGAAGTGAGTTGTGGACTAGTGCATACTGGGATGGAATCCCTATGGACAAAACCCTCACAGACCTACTTCAAACTAGAGGATAGCATAGAAGAAATAGCCAAGAAGGCACAAGTGAGCAGCTCAGTCATAAAACAAAAAGGCATAGATCAAGATCCACTGCAGGAAGTAGAGGAAATATTTGAAGAAGGTAATGTTCAAGAAGTCACAGGGAAAGTACTGGAAAAAGAGATCATTCAAAGTATAAAGGATGTGCTACATGATTTGAAGAACAATGAGGAATTTACATCCAATGGGGATCAAGAACAAGAGGTAGCAATGGACCTCATGGACATTGATGAACAGGAAGAAGAACATAAAGAGGAAAGAAATAATGATCAGGTGAAAGATTTGGAAGTAACTGAAACAGTTCTAGCACAGGAAAAGGAGAGACAGGAAGAACAAGCAGGTGAATGTCAGGAAAATTCTGGTAAGGAAACTGAATATAACCTGTTTCAGGAAACTCTAAGCTAGGAGAAGGAGATGCAAACAAAGGAAGGACACCTTTCTAAAGAGACTCAACAGGTATTGAAGAAAGAAAAGGTACAGGAAATAAAGCTGATCTCAGATGTATTAGAGCAAAAGAATTCAGGTGTGCAAGAAGACATGGCAGATTCAGAAACATTGGATTCTCATCCAAGTAATGAAGAAAACAAGGCCAAGATTATAGAATATGAAGGAGAAGAGGAAGAGGAAAGTGAATGCAAAAAGGATAAATAGCTAGAAACCAAACAAATAACAATGGAAGGAGGATTGGAAAGAATACCAAAGAGTATAAGATCAGCATATCAACTCATTATGAATAACATTGAACAATTCAGACCCTCTAGCCGGAACATGATCATTTCAGGGATGGTGGCAGAGTCAGAATTTGAAAAAGGCAGTATGATTATCAAAGAGCATAAAAGGGAAAAGGAGAAAATGGCAGAGCAACTAAGGAAGGTGCAGGAGAAAAATGAGGAGTTCTCCAATAAAATAATTGCTTTGGAAGAGCTAGAAGTACAGAAGCAAAATAAGATTCAATACTTAGAAGAAAAGAGTGTACAACTAACAGAGCAAAACACTAAATTGGAAAAAGAGTTGAGAAAGATTGAGGGAAGATATAGAACTCTGCAAACTTCCTATCAAATTTTGACTAAAGCTAATGAAGAAATCAATAAGCTGCTATTAGAAGAAGGGCAATTAAAGGAGGAAAGTCAGACAGCCCAAATGACAGAGGAAGAGAAGGAAGGATTACATAAAGAGATTCAGAAATTACAAAGAGAACTGAAAGAAGCCAAAGAATTAGAAAAGCAGGCTAGTACACATGCTGCTACATCTATGAGAGGTTATAATAAGCTATACATGGATATGGAAAAGGAAAGAAGTGATTGGCAGACAAAGAGAGAAAAGGAACGAAATGAATGGAAAAAAGAAAGAGAACTATGGGCACAACAGAATGGGAGTCTGATGATGACTATAGAGGAATTGCAGAAGAAATTGGATAAACCACAAATCCAGGAAGAAACACATGTGGAAACCACATATATAGAAGACTATGGGGTAGAAACTAATGAGGGAATACAGCAGGACAGTGAAAAATACTAGCAGACAAAAGATTGGAAGGAGAATATTCAGAAGATTTTGTGAAAAATTTGCTGACAAGTAGAGATTCTAGAATGGAGTTCATCAGGAAGATGCATGATGAGTATGAAGAACAAATTGTCACATTTGCATTAAATAAGGGAATCAATCCAGATCAGCATCACTGGGCCGCAGATGGATTGGGAATACCGTTATGTATGATTATGGAGAGTATAAAGAATTATCAATTGGCCAGAGTTGGGCTACCTCCAAACAAATACCTTGAGTATGAAGAGGACATCAATGTGACTAAAGAACTATTTGAAAGAGCCAATCCTAAGTGGAGAAATAAATGGTTGGATGCCAACAAAGAGTGTAGGAAAATCTGGAAAGAGGCACCTCTTCATTTAAAGATCAATCCAGCTTACTATCCAGTGGTACGAAGGAGAGAATGGACAACTTTTTGGGATAGAAGAAGAGAAGGTCTAATTCCACCTAAGTGGTTGAATTTCCCGAAAGTAGCAGGTCCAAAAGCAGGCACATGGCCTACCAAGAGTTACATGGTGAATACTGCTGAGTCTGTGATAACTACATACAAAGATGTCAATGACCCTGCTTGCATTCTACTTATAAGAATAATGAGATTAATTTTGGCCTGTATAGAAACTTATACCGACACAGATATTAGAATATTGAATTATATCGGCTTTAATTCTCCAATAGATGCATTATTATTTGATTTGAGCGAAACACCTGACAGAATTTGCTTAATGGCCTATTACAGTAGAGTAATATTTTTGGGCAGTCATTACTTGCAAATTTTTGAAGATGCCTTTGATTACGGGTTTTTTGAAAGGGAGTCAGAGATTTTTGGAAATCTATCAGCTGTTACAAAGTCCAGACTTAGAGCATATGAAGCTGCCTATACAGAGTACTTGAAAAAGGATGTCATAGATAAACCAGAAGCTGCAGTACAATGGAGAAAGGCATTATTTGAGATGGTCAATAATTTAAATATTACAGAAAGAAAAAGTCATGATTTGCTGTCACAAGTATATCAGAGAAAGAAGAAATGAAGAAAAGTGATCAGTGCAGAAGAGCAGGAAAATCTTTCGTCAAGAGCCGAAAGGCTTAGGAGGGGAAGGATGTTGGAAGATGCATTTTTGGAAACCTTTTTTGAAGGAAAATAATTGTAAAATGATAGAAATTTGTAAAAAATATTTATGCAATTGTTGTAAAAATAAGGAAGAGTCTTCCTTATGTAGAATAGAATCTTATGTATTTTTTCTAGAACTTTTGGAAACTCCTAGATAGCATATTTTTAGAATAATAGAGGAAAGGAACAAAATTCAAGTGTGAATAGGGACGCTTGAAAATGTATATAAGCTAATTTCCTCTATTATGAGGGGGTTGGTTAATCATTTGTTTACATGCTATCTAAGTGAATAGAGAAGGAGTTTTCTGCTGAAAATCGTGTTTTCTCCTCTTCTATGTGGTTTCTTAGATTTGTGAGTCTAGTTCTTGTGTATCCATGGACATTTATGAGTTTCTATTGTGTAAATCTGTTGAATGTGTATGATGAGAGTTGAATACTGTTGTGTTGAGTGATGAGTTGGTGAGGAATGGTGCTGGAGCTGAAAATCGTCTGTTTTCACAGAATCACGATTGTCTCGTTTATGATACAGGTGATATTTTTTTATTTTGACTTCATAATTGTGTTTTGCTGATAAAATAGCATGCAATAGACACCAAGATTGTAGAAAATGGTGGAGATTTGCTCAAGATAATCCAAACCCTAGAAATTTCCTCTTCATCTTCACTATTCTCAGAATTCCAGCCATTATTCTCTTATTTCTTGGATTCCATCATCTTGAAGGGGCTGTGGTCTCAAGAATACTTCCAAGATTGACAAAATAAAGATGTATTGTTGATTCTTTATACTAAATGATTGGAGAGGACAACTCCAAAGATCAATAACAAACAACAACCTTTCCAGGTGTATCTGGGTCCTTAAATTCATAGATTGTGATGGTGCCTACCTCACTAGGTTGTTCCATTCTATACCTCCAAAATGCTTCATCTGCCTCTTTATTTACGAACAACTCTATGCTTTTGTTGTCCTGAGGGATCCACTCTAGGATTAGTACTCTTGTTAGTACAGATTTCCCTCTAGGTGTTCTAGGTTCTTCTAATGGCTCTTTTCCTTGGGCTTTAGCTTCCGTCTCTAACTGAATTACACCAAACTCATTGGTATTGTTTGGCTGAGTACTTATGATGTACATCGTTCCTTCTTTGTCTATGAACACGTCTCTCTCAAATTTCACCACTAGACATTCCAATCCAATGGGTTGATCTGGATTGTGCATTTGCACCACTTGTCTTCGCAAACCATCCTCATAGATGCGATCACCTAAGCAGTTGGTTCAGAGAAATTGTAATTGAGTTCTATAGGGTCCTTCAGGTCTTTCTAGATATGCTATGTTTGACCCTCCTTCTGGTCTTTCTATGCTAAAAGCCATTTCTGATTCACTCGTATCTGAGCTCAACTCGTAGGGATAACTATTATTCAATTGATGTGCCCACGATCATGCAGTAGTTCCTACACTCGCTTCTGATGATCTAAGGCTTCGTCGATCTGACTTGCCTATATGCTTGCCCGATCTAAGGTTCATGAATTTACTTCCCGACACTCTCTGATCGTCAATGGTTCCTTTGTTATTAATTTGCTTGTTTCTTTTTAAATGTCTTTAAGTTCTTGTCTAGATGTATGTGTCAGGAATCAACTTTCCGTGGTACTTTTGAGTTCTCATTCCGTTAGACTTAAGTTCTTTCCTTTAGGTTTTCGTATCACACACCTTTACTTTAGTCTTGGAATTTTAAAAATTAAATCTTTTGAACTTGATATGTTCCTATCGTCATTAATCCACAATGCTACCATTTAGCCTAAGCTAATAATTGACTGAGAGGTTTGAGTATTCTTCCAACCTCAAGTCAGCTCCTTTGAGTGCTCTGATGCCCAAGAAGCTGCGCTTCCCAAGCCCTACGTTCTTCACTACCTTGCTTTGCCTTGCTTTGTTTGCCCTTGATTGCCCTTGCTAGACCTGTAAAAGTCCACTATTAGACCAATTCTCAAATGGATGATCAAGCACTTGAGTTTATACACCTTTAAAGGTCCCTTCCCTTTTGCCCAAATTTTTATGCTACCCCTTGGCTTTTCTAGTCCCACACTAGGTCAACCTCAAATTATCTTATAAAAAACAACGTATTCTTTTTGAAAAAAAGATTTGAGGTCATGTAGTACTCGTCAAGAGCTTTCTAACGAGCTATAAAGCTCAAAAAACGGACTTCGGATGAAAAGGATATGACCGTTCAGGCCCTCAAGGGTAAAAACTGACAAACAGGTTTTTCTTCAAATATGAGCTAAGGGGTCTCTAATGAGCTTAATGATCCAAAAATTTTCACAAAATAGCCCCAAATTTGGTCAAAAATTGAAACCCTAAAAATTGTGTTTGGGGTGGACAATCGCGATGGTCTACAACAATCGCGATGGTCTGGGACTGTTGCGATGGCTCAGATGAACCGTCGCGATGGCGTGGCACAATCACGATGGTCTGAAGGCGCGAACTGTCGTGATGGTCTGAAGTGAATGATTGCGATGGCGTAAATGAACCGTTGCGATGGTCTAATTGACGAGCAATCGCAATGGCGTAAATGAACCATTGCAATGGTCTAATTGGCGAGCAATCGCGATGGCGTCGGTCAACGGTCAACAAGACAATCGTGATGGCGTGAGCCCGTCGCGATGGTCATGAGGCACGATGGCATGAGCCAATCGCGATGATTCAAATGTCGAGGCATCACGATGGTCTGAGGGTATCGTCGTGATGATCTAGCTTGCCACATGGCAGCATCGGCGCGATGGCATGAGCCAATTGCGATGGCGTGGTGTCCACGGGATCGTCGCGATGGTTCAAGTGACCATCGCGATGGCATGAGACCGTTGTGATGGTCCGGCCGAGCCGTCGCGATGGCGTGAGCCAATCGCGATGGTGTGACACAATCGCGATGGCATGAGCCAATCGCGATGGTGCACCAAACTATTAATTTCTGGAAAGTGTTTGTGGATCCGTGTATGTGCTGGTGTCGCCTACCTCGTGGTGAACTCGCTTACCAAAAATGTCGAAGTTGAGAGACCATCGCGATGGTCTGACATACACGGTAGAAATCTGATAGAAAGTGAAATTTTACCTTTTGCATGCTTTCCTGATGCACTGGAGCACTGTACCTGCAAGAAAACTCAAAAACACAATAGCACATGCAAGCACAAAAGCTCTCTCTCTCTCTCGCATGCACAAATGAGGGGAAATGAGGAGAATGGGTGGATATGGTGAATTTTTTGATTTTTTTGAAGTGGAAGAAGATGATGTGGTGATGAAGATGGAGTATGGGAGAGGTGAAAAACAACAAAAACTAAGTAAAAACAACAACAAAAACTGAAATTTTTTACCTTCCAATGCCACTTCTTGCTATACTCTTACCATCGCACATTCGTCCTAGACTCGATCCCCGACAACGACGCCAAATTTGGTGTTGCTCTAGCACAATGGTGAGAACCATGTTAAGAAGATCCACCTCCTTAATGTCAATCCGCGGAAGAGATAGGAGTGATATGAAGATCGTGAATATGAGATGAAGTGAGAGGATGGTGAGAAGCATAGAGATGCACACACACATACACACACACAACGAAGAGATAAGCAATACACAATGGAAGGAAGGAAATCAACTCTACTACTCAAGAACACTCTTACAAGCTCAAACTCACTCTAGCTCATACAAGCTAACCTCAAAAATGAGCTCTCTAGCTCTTTTTATAGATTCTAGACTAGTTTTGACCGATTTCACATCTAGTGACCGGCATAGTTAAAAAATAGGTTCTAGATGTTATTTGAAAGGGTAAACATTGTCTAGAAATGACCAAAATTGGTACGCTCATTCTACCAAAGCTCCTCAAGCTTGAGGACTCCTCGACTTGCACAAAATGGAGCTACACTTTACAAAAAGGGGTTTTTCTATGTTACATATGGTACAAAAGTGATGAAAATCAGTGTTGAGTGTTCGAAAAAGTAATATAAAACATATTTTTTTGAACAAATGATCCGACTGGCTCCGTGCTACTTCATTATGATCTGACTTTACACGTTTCCGTGTCTTCTATGCCTCTGACTATTGCCGACAATAATGGATCAGATAAACCTTCAAAATGCACAGAGATTGAATCTTCTGGTGCCTTATGGATAGGATTCCACTATAGGGGTGGTACATCTCTAAATGTATAATCCTTCAAATTCACCTTGGTTCTGACCCCTAAGTGTTGCAAGTACAAGAAGTTGATTCCCCAATCTTGTACTATTTTCAATTCTCGTAGAAAGGATCTTCCTAGGATCATTTCATAGATGTTATTTTTGCCAAAGTCACATATAGCAAAGGTGTGTTCAAACTCCACACCACAAGTGGTTAGCGTTATCCCTTCTAGAAATCCTAGAGGTCTTTCAGTATGGCGGTCGCCATTTGAAGCTTCATTCTGGTTGGTCTTAATGTGGGTTTTCCCCATTGCTTCCACAAGGAGGTGTGTAGCTCAGTGATGAGTAGCACCTCCTTTAATGTCAATCCGGGAAGACATGAGGATGGTATGAAGACCTCGAGCAAGTGGCGGCACAAGTGCGTGAGTGAGAAGCACACAAACATGCACACACATATACACACACGCGCACACACGGCAAGACAAAGAGTGAGAATCAATGGAGTTCTTAGATTACTTTCAGAAAGCTCTTACAAGTTTGTTTCAATTACAATCTAACCTCAAAAATGAGCTCTCTAGCTCTTTTTATAGTTTTTGACTAGTTTTGGCCCTGTTCAGACCTAGTGTCCGGCCTAGTTAAAAATTAGGTTCCAGGGCTTATTTGAGGGCTCAAACGAGATCTAAAAAATACGAAAATTGGTAGGTAGATACTTCTAAAGCTCCTCAAGCTCAAGGAATCCTTGGCTTGCACAAAATGGAGCTACAAAAATATGAAATGGTATTTACAATGGTGTTTAGTGATGAGAATCACTTTTAATAGGTGTAAGGGTTTTGAAAAACTAAGGGGTTGCCTTAGTGCTAGATCTGCGTGAATGCTCATACATGCTTCTTCTTGAAGAAAATTATTGGCCTAATTGCCAGATCTTCGTTGACTCCCTTGTCTGCTTGTGCCTTCTCTCCCTTCTGACTCTCTTCTCTGACTGCCATGCCTCGTTGGTCCTTCAGTTCCTTGTCTGCTGCTAACACCCCCCCCTCTCTCGCGTCTGTCGTCCCTGACAGACCCTTGTTGTGTGGGTTTTTGGATGTAGTACTCAACGACATCCTGCGCTAAGTGATGTTCGGCAATCCTCAATCCTTTGGCCAAATCTGTGAGTAGAGCATCCCAATCTACCGGCTCGGGAACCTCTGGATGTGGTATACGTAGCTTTTCGGAATGGAGAGCTTGTTCCACTGCAAACAACTGCAAGAGATGGGATGGTCTGGGAATGAATATCTCGGAGTGATATTCCCAGAATCCCATGACAAACATCTCTTCAAACGTTTGTTTGAAGTAGGCCGGTAGATATTTGATGCGAGCGTGCCATGCATACACAACATTAATCGATGGGGTTGTGCTCATGTCGTATACAAGGTCCTGATTACCTTCATTAAATCCGAGTGCTGAGAGATGCGGTTCCTTGACATTTTTGAAGGTCCTGAAGGTGACCAACATAAGTTCGAAAATCTTCAGGCACATCTGAGTCATGACATCAGGTACATTCTTGAACCGGACCCCCCAATGTCGAATTGTCGAAATCATATATCCAATAGTAGGCGGGCCCTTAGGGGGTGCGAAGTACACATAATTGAGCCACTTCTCACATCCTTTAATCGTCAGCACTGTTTGTGTGTACTCCGGCCAGGATCTCCGTCGAAACACAGGGCAATAACATGGGTTATATTTGATGTACAATGGCATGTTGTTCCATGTTCTTACCATTTCCGGGTAGGTTTCGAGCAGCCGAATTCTCCACGTCGGTTGGCGAATATGTCCCTGCTTGGCACTTTCTGGGATGTCGTCAGGTGCAAACTGGGTGGCAGAGGTTGGTTCCCTTGAGGTGTGGTGCTTGATCTCCGCATTATAATCCGCCATTAGAACGCAAAAAGGAACATACAGGTCGTCCGATGGGCCGATCCACCTATGGTGTGAGAGATTCTTAAAATAATCGGATTTTATTACAACCTCTTCCAATTTTGACATCAATGCGATTTGGACTGCCACCCTGTCATCATGCGTCGTGGCTACTTTCTCTAATTTTTGCATCCATTCAGGTGCCTCAATTTCAATTGTGTCCATGCCCTGTTCTGTTCGCTTACCTCCGGGTGTTGGCATCGGGACATAGGGATCCTCGAATGTTTCTTCTACTTCAATGGGCACAAGATCGTCAGGCTCGGGCTCTACCAGAGGGGAGGGCTGACGCTCGTATTGCATGACCTTGCTACGTAATTCCTCAAGTTCCGCCCGGAGTTTAGTGACCTCTTCAGATGTATCTTCTGCGGTTGTGCTTTTGCTGGGTGATGTCTGTCGGGTGGCCAACTGCCTTAGCAAATCATCTCTCTCTTTTTCTAAGGCGGCATGCGCCTCCATTAGATCTGCATGAGTTGCTAACACCATTTTCATATTCTCAGAGGGAATTGCCTTGAATCGCTCTGGGTCAATCTCCTGTGGGGAACCCTCCATGGCCGCCTCCAGATTTTCTTTGTTCTATTTCTGTAATCGTTTATTCTCCTCTAGCACTGTAGACATATGCTTGCGTAGGAGGCCTAAGTTCCGTCGAAGCTTCAGGTTTTCCGTGATCTGAGAATGTAGTAGCTCGTCCATGTGTCGTCGTTCTTCATCATCTGCTTGGGGTGGGTTGGCTACTAATTGTGCATATTGTTCCTGTAATGTCACGTGCTGCTGTTGTAGTAGCTGCTTCTGCTCTTCAAGATCCCTACATCGTGCTTGGAGATCTTCGTGGCTTCGGAAAAGCCTTGTATGTTGGTTGTCAAGGTGTTGGTAGTGTTGCTGGAGTTGGGACATGCATTGATACATATTATTAAATACATTATTAAGAGGAATGGTGGGAGAAATGGTGTTGAATGCAGAGGGGAAGGGAAAGGGAAAGGGGATTGTGGATGCAGTACTGGAGAAGGGTGAGGGGGGAGGTGGGGGAATGGGGGATTGTGGGTAAATGGGGGGTGGGAGAGGTGCAGAAGTGGGTGACACCTCCATGGATTCAAAAGTGGAGGCCGTGGTGGGAGTGACTGTGAACATGGGGATTGTGGTAGCGGTGAGAGTTGTGAACGTGTATAGAGGTGCGTGTAACTCCCAGGAAGTGTGATCGGAGTAGTGAGGTTTACCGTGGCTGTGGTGAGACTTATGTTTTCAGTGGAAATAGAGTATGTGGGTTGACTGATGGTTTGTGCGTCGGTGTGTGTAGTGGGTTTGGAGGTGGTGACAGTAGAGGTTACAGTGGTAGAGGGAGGTGAATGGGGTGGATGTGGGGGAGAAGGTGGCAAGGGAGGTGATGGAGGTGCACTCGATGTGTGGGCTTCCTCGGTGTCGTGAACAGTGTGTGCTGTGCCAGTGGTTGTGGGGGTGCCTGGTGGTCCTGATCCTAATACATTCATTCGTTTTCCCGTTCGTGGGGGGCGTCTGCCATATCTTTTCTCTGTCCTTCGTGATTGCGCTAGTGCAGTATGCACCGTTTCAGGTACTCCCAAAGCGTCCGATATCATTTCCAGGGTGGCACGGTATTGCTCGTCCACACCTTCCTCCTCCAGAATCTGGTTCATGAGGGCTTTACCTGTAGCTAATGATAGCCTGTGTTGCTCTTGGACTCGGTTCATCGTATCGTAGAGCTTCTTTAATGCGTTAGTATAGGCGGGGGCACCTTCCAGTACTTGTAGGGCTTTCTGATCATACTCTTGTTCTTCTGCTTCTGATTGTCCACCCTGTGCCTCCTCATGTGCTTCTTCTTCATCGTCCACATTGACTACGTCCGGATGGCTGGGCTGGGCTTGGTCTGGGGCAGTTTGCTGTCCACTAGCTTGCTCTGCTTCAACTTCCGCATTTACCGCGTCGATGATTCTAGCAACTTCTTCGTCCGTTAGATCCTCCAGAGTGAATCCATGCGGGAATTCCAGATCAGTCGGTACTGGTGGAAACACAAGGTTAGGGCCATCTGTGCTGTGCCTGGGTAACCTGATAGTAAATGGTTGCACTCGTCGGGGAAGTCTTGGGGTTGTTTCAGGCGTTAGGGTTGCACCGCGAGCTTGTGCACAAGGCATCTGGACAGCGCCTCTCATCTTCTTTGAGGGAGGCCCTACAACTGACAATCTACGTTGAAACTCCTGTGCTCTGGACCAAATGAGAGCCCTCTGCACCGGTACATCATATGCGAGACATCTGTATACAATTCTTGTAAGTGCACAGCAACCATACAGCACAGACTTTTGCTTCTTATACCATCTCTGATGAGCCATATGAATCTGGTCGATAATCCAGTGGGGCATATTGATGGTCAAATCAAAAGCATCCGCCAGGTAGAGGCTAAACCAGATCTTTTTGGGAGGCATCGTGAACCTTTCCTGCGCGGGGAATGCGAAGTGTTGCATGACCATGCGTAAGTGAATGGTGATCGTAGGTGTCATCGCAACCATGTCCTTCAACTTCGTCAGATTCCTGTTCTTCATATTATCTGGAACCATAGTCTCTTTCTCTGTTGGAATATGCATACCTTTCATATCGAGTGCTTCTCTTACCAAGTTGATAGTCAAGCGAAAACGCTTCAGCTCGTTGCCCCTTGTGAGTGATGGGAGTACAAAGGAGCTGTATCCTTTCTTGTCTTTGCTGGGAGTGAGGGTACTAATTAAATATGAGCACCTTAGAAAATCTGGCTTTGGTAGTTGGAACTTGAAGTAATCATAAAGCCCGGCCTTCTTCCATATCGACTTCAGTCCTTCATTATTCTGTAGCTTTTCAAACTCCCTGGTGAAGAAATGGTATCTGCCCCAACGTCCATTGAATTCTACCTCGGACTCCCACATGTATGTGCCTTCACCCAGAGGTCCAGCAACGTCACTGAACCAGTGTGAGGTTTTGCCCACCGGCATTGTGTGACCCTGTGGAGGATTCTGAATTGGTATGGCATGTAATGCCCTTAATGCCACTGGTCTTTCCTTTAATTCCTCCTCGATCGGAAGGCTTTCGATGTCCACCACTTGGGGGCTGGTGCCTGCCTGGGAGCTAGTTCCTACCGTATCTGCCATGTTACTTCATGCTACCTGTCTCTGTGAGAATATACAAACATGTGTTAACATTGTACAGGACAAGGGAGGACCGTTGTTGTTCCCATTACAATATTAACATGAGGGTCGGGAGCGAATAATGGGTTACTAAGTGCTCGGTGCAAGTGTGTGTGCGGTTAGCCGTTCGGTAGACCTAAGAGTTAAGTGGAATGATGTAGTGTGATAGTGATGTGGTTAGTAAGTTATCATGGATTTACAAATGGGGTCTGGGGGTTTGTTACAAGTCTGAGGCTGCCAAATGCAGTGGATGGGTTTCGCTCTTGGTTTCGGAGAGACTCTAGAGAGCTTTATCGGTGTCTCGGTTTGAAAATGAGGCCTTTTAGGGACCCATTTACAAGTGATTATATGCGTGCTCATGGGCCTTGGTGTGTTCCGGAGTGTTGAGAACGAGTGAATACTGGCTGTGCGAGTAGATGGGTTATGCCATATAGGTTGTGGCCTCGGCGTAGCTACTTGCACCCGCAAACAAGCCTTAGGCACCCAAATATGTCTTGATTGTGGGCTAGCCTTTATCAACTCCTTGGGCACCCAAATAGCTGTCACGTTAGCAGAAGAATTTCTGAAAGACTTCTTATTAGTATCGTGTTGTCGATGACTAATAAGAGGTTTTGCCTGTGTGGTTGGCTTGAGTGCAACCGAGTGGTCGCCTTTCCGTACCCACACTTGTTTCACTTGCTGGGACGTTTTGCTACGCAGGTACTTTTGATTTCTGACATAGGAAGTACTCTGCCTCTTCTGCCTTTGATCCATCTTTGGTTGCTGCCTCCTTCTGGCCTTTGGAAAGGAAGGGAGTTCCGTGGCATCCCTGACTCCTTTTTTGCGAACATCATTCCTCTGCAACACATAGTTTTGGACAAGAACAGCATGGTCAACTTCATGTGCACTCCTGGAAGGACCAGGAGTCTGTGCCTTTCCTAGTTCCTTGAGTGCTCCATTATCTAACTCTACTGTAATTCGACTATGATTGACCCAAACCTGAAGAAGTCCACTTCTTAGGTTTAAGTTGACTGCTTGGTCATAGATCCAGTCTTGACCCAAGACAAGAGGTTCAGTGAGATCCTCGTCTTGACACACTAGTACTTTAACTGTTATTGCCTCATCATGTATGTAGAGGGGAAGTTCCACCTCGCCCATGCAAGGGGTTTCCACGCCTCCCAATCCTATGAGATATGCTTCCACAGGATTGACAGTTAACTGCAACTCTTGACAGTAAGACAATTTAACAGCGCTAGTGGCTGCACCTAAGTCAATCAAGGCTCTTACGGTCCTTGCACTCTTTCCTTGTCCTATATCTAGGGTTATGAAAGGACGTCGATCAATTATCCTATGCGAGCTTGTTCCTGCGACTTCACACATGGCCATAGGATATCCTTGATCTGCATAGTCATTCGTTCTAGGTTGATCTCTACCTTGCCTTCGTAACCTCATCCTTCTGATGCGTTCTAAAGCTTCTGCTTGAGCTTCTTCTCGAACTCGCTTTTCTTCCTCTTTGCGTTTTTTAGCAGTGTTGAGTCGGCTAAGCATTTCCTCCGTGAGGGGTTCTTGATACAACTTGACTCTGCAACCGCTAATATAGTTTGGGAGAACATCACCCTCTAATGTGGCCAGTTGTACTGCTCCACTCGTGGAGATCCTATTGATGATCATAGGTCCGTAGCCTCTCTTTTCTAGTTTCCTTGCGTGTTGTTTCAGTGTATAGACTAAAACTAGATCTCCTGCTTTCAAGCCCTTATCCTTCACATGGGCATCAAAGTATGCCTTCTGTCTCTTCTTAGCTGCATATATTCCTGCGGCTGCTCTCAGTCTTGTTTCTCCTAATCGTTCAAGGTCAAAAAGTCTAGAGGAGAGTTCATGACCCATCCATTCGTGCTCTTGTGCTACTCTCAATGTAGGAATCAAGAAGTCCAAGGGTAGCACAGCGTTTTGGCCAAATACCATCTGAAAGGGGGTGGCTTGGAGTACCGTTTTGTAGGCAACTCGGTATGCCCAAACAACATGGTGTAGCTGTTTGTCCCAATCAGAGCGTTTAGTGTTCACTAATTTTGTCAGTACATTGCATAAGATCTTATTAGTGCTCTCAGCTTGTCCATTAGCTTGAGGGTGATAGGGGGCAGACTTCTTGTGTATCACCAAGAATTCTTGGAGTAGATTTTCAATCACTTCGTTCAAGAAATGAGTGCCTCGATCACTTACAAGCTCTATAGGTAGCCCATATCTTGTGAATACATTCTCAAACAAGAATTTAGCAGTTGTCTGAGCGTCATTCTTCGTCGTGGCTTTTACCTCTACCCACTTAGTTAGATAGTCTGTTGCAACAATGATGTATTCTGCATGAGAACCCTTAGCTGGGGGATTAATAGGACCTACGAAGTCTATTCCCCACTTAGAGAATGCACGTCAACCCATCATAGGTTTCAGTGGCATCTCATCTTTGCGTATAGGATACTGAGTCCTCTGACAGACATCACACCGTTTCACATAGGTATGTGCATCCATGTGAAGGGTCGGCCACCAGAAGCCTGCAAATAGTATCGCCTTGATCACCCGATCTGGTCCAAAGTGTCCTCCTGCTACACCTTGGTGAGCAGTTTCCAAGATCTCAAGATATTCACTTTCATGGACACACAGCCTTAGGTAACCATCTTTACCACGCTTATATAGATTATCACCAATGAGTGAGTAATCCTGGGCTTCTTGTTCTAAACTCCTTTTCCTAGCTAGAGTCATGTATGGAGGGAATGTGTTTGTCCTCAAGAATGATACTAGAGGTTCACTCCAATCTGGCACAATGGATACTTGATAAAGAGTGGCGTGTTCCACAGGTGGTTTAGTGCAACAGATTGGGCATTCCTTGCACAACTTTTGGACATCAGCCTCCATAGTTGGCCGATGTACTCCGAGTCTCTTTAGGGTCTGTAAAGTTCGTTGCTTTGAATGGTGTTGCTCTAGTGCACCTACATGTGCTAATTGCAACCATTTAGCATACTCATCCTCTTCTACGCAACAAGCCAAGATCCCTTGATCTGTGTGCTTGTACATACTTCCTGCCATGATGTGGTACTTTTGGGCTTTTACAACCTCTCTATTTCGTGTGTTTACCACTGGATGGTTAGGTCCGTATGTCAATACTGGTACCAATGGCTTAGCCCACTGTGGCACCACTTCCAAATTAAACAAGTAAGCGTCAGGAAGGTCATCTGATACTCCTTGTGGGGCTTCTCCAGATGTGAGCCTAGAAAGATGATCAGCTCTCAAATGAGTCCTCCCTTTTCTCACCACTACCTCAAAGTCATATTCCATGAGCAAGAGAAACCATCTCACTAATCTTCCTGTATTGCATGGCTTGTTTACGAGGTATAGCAATGCCTGATGGTCAGTAAAAAATTTAAACTTGTTTGCAAGCAAATAGGGTCTAAATTTCTTAACTGCATATACCATGCCTAATCCTTCTCGCTCTGTAGTGGTGTAATTCTGTTCAGCTGCATTCAACCGTCTACTGGCATAGGCAATTGGAAGATCCATATTACCTTCACCAGTAGGTTGAGCAAGTATGCACCCAATGGCATAATTGGATGCATCCACGTGAACATGGAATGGCTTATTCCAATCTGGTGTGGTCAAGATTGGTGCTGAACATAATCTTTGTTTAAGCTCCTGGAAGGAATTCTCACATTCATCCGTCCACTCAAAGTTAGTCAGAAGTCCGTACATGGGCTTTGCAAAGAATAAAGCCACTTGCTTGGCTGGTGTGGGTAACTCCGAAACAGGGCATCTTTCAAGATATTGCCTAAATCTCCTTCCTGCAAGTCTCACGGTCTCTTGCGGGGTTTGCTTGAAGCTGTGAATCAACGAGGAGGTATTATGCCTTATGCCACTCTTAGAGAATTCAATAATGAAAGCTTCTAGGAGTTGGTCTATGCTCTTGAACTGCCTCTCATTTAGTGGCTGAAACCATGTCAGGGCAGTGTTCCTAAGGGTCAGACCAAAGGCATTGTACTGCGTGAATAGATCCTCCACTTGTTCAGCTCTCAAGACTTGCCTAAACTCAGCCACATGATCGTATGGATCTCCCGTGCCATCGAAGTAGTTCTTCATGGACTTAACTAGCTGAGTCGGTCTCAAAGTCCTTGTGTGCTCTCTAGGTCGTGGTAGAGGGAACTCATCCACATTTCTTTGATTCCTGTGAGCTCTGAGTATCTCAGGTTCTACTCTATTCGTTTCCGTCCTCGTTCTTTCTCTGCCCACTGGGTTAGCAAAGCTGACTTCTGGTCTATCTCTACTTCTGTCTCTTTGTATTCCATGAGCTTGGGATGTTCCAGCTCCAGGGTGACCATAGGATACATTCGATCTTGGTTGGGGGAAGACGAATTCACCCTTCCAAGTGTAAGCATGCCTATCATTTTCCGTAACCACAAAGATCCGTTCTGAAGCGTGATCTAAGTAGGTCACTCTGCCTGGGCTATCAGGATCCTTAAACTCATAGATCATGATAGTTCCTATATCAGTTGGCTGATTAGATTTATACCTCCAAAAGGCTTCTTCAGTTTCTCGATTGAGGAGCAACTCTATGCTCTTATTATCCTGGGGAATCCACTCTGGTGTTATAATCCTAGTGAGAACCGATTTGCCTCGGGGGGTTCTAGGTTCTACACCCATGTTTCCTTGTTCCAAGTCACCTAAGTCCGCCTCTGAGATTACATTCCCAAATTCATATGTCCTGTCTGGGTGACTGGTGACTACGTATATAGTTCCTTCCTTGTCCAGGTATGCACCGTTTTCAAACTTGACTGCTGGGTGCTCTAGTCCAATGGATTGATCAGGATTCTTAATCTGTACCACAGATCTTCCTAGGCCGTCCTCATAGATGCTGGCACCTAATCGGTTGGTCCTAAGGTATTCCAACTGTGTTTTGTAAGGACCTTCTACCCTGTACAAGTATGGCACCCCTGAACTTCCTGTAGGTCTCTCCATACCTTGAGACATCTCGGATTCACTAGTCTCAGAGCTAGGGTAGTACGAGTGGTGGCTCAACTGCTGGGCCCAAGACCTAGCAGTGTGGTTAACACTAGCCTCTGAAGACCTAAGGCTTTGTCTCTCCCTTACTAGATGTCCTCCTGATCTAAGGTTCATATGCCTATCTAAGTAGCCCAATTCTTTGCCCAGGGTACAACCTCGTTGCTGGTTACTTTATATTAGTCGCTTGGTTCTTTTTAGTTATTTCTCGTGTTTAAGGTCTTGTCTGATTTTACGTCGTCAGGAATACTTGAATGTTCTTTGTGCTTTCAGGTTGATCGTTCCTCGTTAGGTTCTTTTCCTTTATGTTATCGACAGTACAGAGATTAGGTTTTTAGCTTGAACTTGAGTTTTTAGGTAGTCTTCAAATTGATACTTGCCTATCGTCGCCCTGACTTACTCCTACCTCTAGTCGTTCTTAGCCTAAACTATGAATTGACAGAGGGGTTAAAAGTTTCCAACCTTTTGTTTCCTGCTTGGTTGCCCTTGAGTGCCCAGGAAGTGTGTTCCCAAGCTTGCACTTACACTTGCTTAGAACGCCTTTTGATACTCTCAATAGATCTGTAAGAGTTCCAAAGCTAGCTTTAAGATTTAAATTCTAAAGACAGAGCCAATTATTTTCATTCCTGTAGCACAAACACAAACTTGCATAGTGATTTTTAAGAGAACAATCCTAAAGACCCCTGACTTTGATCCCCCTGGGTATGGTCAACTTCAAAATACTCTATCTGAAAATCAACGCATTATCTTTATAAAAAACAGTTGAGGGCGTGTAGTATATGTCACGAGCTTTCAGAAAAGCCCTAGAGCTCAAAAAATTGATTTCGTATGAAAAAGTTATGACTGTTCAGGGTTTAGGGGGTTAAAACAAGATTCAATCTGGCCGACAGATCCTAGGATTTTCTCCAAATCACGTGTAGGAACCTCCCAAAATGCTAATAGATTGACTATTTTGCCCCAAAATTATCCCAAATTTTGAACAAAAGCAAACCCTAATTTTTGGCCGAAAAGCCTGTCAATCGCGATCGACAGGTCTGTCAATCGCGATTGACAGAGGTGTCCGTCGGGCCTGTCAGTCACGATCGACATTGTCAATCGCGATCGACAGAGTCGATCGTGGCTGTCAATCGCGATCGACGGTATCAATCGCGATCGACACGTTTCCCAGATTTTTCGCCGAAATTTCAGTCAATCGGGGGCCTATCAGTCGCGATGGACACGTGGCTACGCGAAAAAGTCAATCAATCGTTGAAATTCAGTCGGTCGCGATCGACGGTGTCAATCGCGACTGACAGAGGTGTCGGTCGTGGCTGTCGATCGCGATCGACGGTATCAATCGCGATTGACAGGGTCCTACATGGCAATCCGTCGGTCGTGAGGTCTGTCGATCGCGATTGACAGGGTCTGTCGATCGCGATTGACAGGGTCTGTCGGTCGGTCGCGATTGACAGAGGCTGTCGGTCGCGATTGACAGAAATCCTCGGAATTTTTCTACTGTTTTTAGTGTTTTAGGATGTGCTCCTTCTGCTTGTTCTAGTGGTGCACTTTGTTTTACCAAATGATCGAATTTTTTGTCGATCGCGATCGACAGAGGCTGGCGACTGCGAGACAGATTCGACGAGTTCCGTACCTGCGCAGGAAGCTGGGGATGGTGATTCAGCAAGGTCCTGCAAAAAGCTCAAGAAACATGCAAGAAAACACACATGCAATATCGCTCTCTTGCTCTCTCTCACAATTGAAATGATGGAAATCAGGTGGGAAAGGTGATATGATCAAAAAACTGAAATTTTTGCGATGATGGAGATGGAGGTGGGAGATGGTGATGATGATGATGGAGATGAAGATGGTGAAGGAAAAACAAGAAAATAGGTGAAAGTAAAGAAAATACCTACAACTCCAACGTGTCAACTCTACGTCTTACCATCACACGCTCGTCCTCAAAATTCGGTCCCCGGCAACGGCGCCAAAATTTGGTGTAGCTCAGTGATGAGTAGCACCTCCTTTAATGTCAATCCGGGAAGACATGAGGATGGTATGAAGACCTCGAGCAAGTGGCGGCACAAGTGCGTGAGTGAGAAGCACACAAACATGCACACACATACACACACACGCGCACACACGGCAAGACAAAGAGTGAGAATCAATGGAGTTCTTAGATTACTTTCAGAAAGCTCTTACAAGTTTGTTTCAATTACAATCTAACCTCAAAAATGAGCTCTCTAGCTCTTTTTATAGTTTTTGACTAGTTTTGGCCCTGTTCAGACCTAGTGTCCGGCCTAGTTAAAAATTAGGTTCCAGGGCTTATTTGAGGGCTCAAACGAGATCTAAAAAATACGAAAATTGGTAGGTAGATACTTCTAAAGCTCCTCAAGCTCAAGGACTCCTTGGCTTGCACAAAATGGAGCTACAAAAATATGAAATGGTATTTACAATGGTGTTTAGTGATGAGAATCACTTTTAATAGGTGTAAGGGTTTTGAAAAACTAAGGGGTTGCCTTAGTGCTAGATCTGCGTGAATGCTCATACATGCTTCTTCCTGAAGAAAATTATTGGCCTAATTGCCAGATCTTCGTTGACTCCCTTGTCTGCTTGTGCCTTCTCTCCCTTCTGACTCTCTTCTCTGACTGCCATGCCTCGTTGGTCCTTCAGTTCCTTGTCTGCTGCTAACAAGGTGGTCACAATCGCAACCCCAACACCTGAATCTAAGATAGCTTTGGTTGTGTAGCCTTGGTAGGTGATTGGAAGATAAGTATTATCTTCTTCACCTTCACTCATGTCCTCTATTTTTTCTAGAGGTATCTTTGGTACTTTCTGCTTAGAGCTTGCTTTTGACGTATTAGAACTAAGTTTTGGAATTGATTGGTCTCAAGCATAGCCTAAGCTAGTTCTACTATTTTCATACACATTTTTGTCCATTCAATCTCTAAATCTTCTCGAGGGTAACATTTGTCTAGGTTTGCAATTGTTGACCCTTCTTGAAGTCGAGCTTGGTAGGCCTTGAACATCATGTCCAAGCCCTCTGGGATTGGATTTGCAAGAACAGACCCTCGTCGTGGTCTATTTACAATGAGTGGTGGGGTGGGATGAAGTGGAGTGGATGGTTTTTGTCATGTGAGGGGTTTTGAGATGTAATGTCTGCAATCTTTGTTTCTGCATTTCTCAAGCTTTCTTCTAGTTTTGATAACTTCCTAACCAACTTATGATTGTCTTTCTGTACGGTATCCTTTTCCAAGTCCTTGTTTTCCTCTTACTAGGCTCTTCCAATTCACTTGACTCTGATTTTTTAGTTGATTTTGCTTGTTGTAAGGCTTGTGCCCTAGTAACTACCTGTATAAGAGGCATGTTAACACTACTTGAACTTGAATCCGCCACTAAGCCTACCGTATTAATTGGTGTAACCTTAGTCACACTAGAGGGGTTCCTTGGACAATCTCTCATGAGATGTTCTTTGCCACACTCAGGACAAAAGCCTTGGATTGTGATGTTTTGTCCTTGTCCTAGAGCTAGTGAGTGGGGACATTCACGAATGAAATGGTCTCGCTGCCATCTAAAACATGGTTCTCTAGGGGCTTGTGGTCTTACTTGTCTCAATTGGGGCCTGGGGTAAGGATTTGTATACATGACATTAGAGTATTTTGGATCCTGATTTGGTTCCATAGGTAGTGCCTCATATTGATACGTATAAGTCTCACTATGCTCAGGTGACTCTGTGTAGTAAGGTTATGGACAATCTTCATAGGATTAGTCAGAACTCTGAGTATGATGGTCATTTTCTGAGACCAAAGGGGTCATTGGCACCAATGCTCTATTAGGGTTCTCCTCTATTATTGCATACTTAACTGGAATCACATTGGTAGGAGGTGGCAGTTGGTTTCCTAGGATCGGTTGTGGCCTATATGGTGTGTGATATTGTTGTTAGTATTGGGGTTGATATTGTTGTTGAGGCCTATAATATGGCTATTGGTATTGGTTCTGATACCTACCTTGTTGGTAAGGTTGCTGATAATTCTGTCTGATAGCCTGCCCCTTGTATGGACAATCTTGATCTATGTGGTTTGTGTATTTGTTCTCAATAGTGCAATATGGAGCATTAGGGTTTCCTTGGGGTTGAGCCATCATCGGGCAAACATTAGCCATGTGGTCTCCTCCACAATTGTAGCATCGCTTCAATGAGGTGACCCTTGGTGTTTGTCAATTTTGAACTCCTAGCTTCTTGGCAACCTGTTCAACTATTTCATCTATCTTAGTGGAGGTTCAGGAAGAATGACTAGTAGAATTTTCAGAATCCTTATAGAGTTTGGCCAATTCTAACACCTTAACCATGTTGTCTTCTACGTCAATGCACACCCGCACACACTCTTCTATGGATCTAGGCTCTTTCAAGTACACATATGATCTTAAATTGGTGCTTAGTAAGCCATCTAAAAACAAGTCCACTTGTTTGGCTAGTGTGGGTAGCTCTGGAACAGGGCATCTTTCCAAGTACTGTCAGAACCATCCTCCTCCAAGTCGCATTGTTTCTTGGGGTGTTTGCTTGAAGTTGTGGATCAAGAATGGTGTTATGTCTGATGCCGCTCTTGGAGAATTCTATAATGAATTCTTCTAGTAGTTGACCTATGTTTTGGTAATTACTACTATTTGGAGGTTGAAACCAAGCTAAGGCAGTACCCTTGAGAGTTGAACCAAATGCCTTGAACTGTGTGAACAAGTCCTCAACTTGTTCAGCTCTTAAGACCTGTTTGAACTCGGCCACATGATCATAAGGATCTCCTGAACCATCAAAGTAGTTCTTCATTGTCTTGACCACTTGAGAGGGTCTAAGGGTTCTTGGGTACTCTCGAGGTCTAGGCAATGGAAAATCATGATCATCTCTTTGATGCCTATGTGCTCTATGTCTCTCTCTTTTAGGTCTTTCATTTTCAAATCCTGATCTATCGGTGCCCATTGTGTGTGCAAAGCCTACCTCAGGTCTCGCTCTAGCTCTTTCCCTTTGGGTTTCATGAGTCTTGGATGATCCTACACCTTGGAGGCCATGCGAAACATTAGATCTTGATGGAGAGAAAATCAATTCACCCTGCCAAGTGTATACATGCCTATCATGCTCTATTACCAAAAACATTCTCTTCGATGTGTTATCCAAATAGATAACTTTGCCTGGTATCTCAAGATCTTTGAACTCGTAGATGGTGACTCCATTTATTTTGCTAAGTTGATCTGGCTTGTATCTCCAAAAAGCTTCCTATGTTTCTCTATTAAAAAATAGTTCTATGTTTTTGTTGTCTTGGGGAACCCATTCTGGCATTATCACTATAGTTAAGACAGATTTGCCTCGAGGGGTCTTGGGTTCTCATCCTAGGTCTCCTTGCTCTAGGTCTCCTATCTTGTTCTTGAGAATGATATTTCCAAACTCGTATGTCCTACCTGGTAAGCTTGTAACCATATACATGGTTCCTTGCTTATCAATGTATGAGCCCTCTTTGAATTTAACCATAGGATGTTCAAGTCCAAAGGGTTGATCAGGATTTTTTAGTTGGACCATTGATCACCTCAGTGCATCCTCATAGATGCGTGCACCTAATTGGTTGGTCCTAATATATTCCAATTGTGCCTTAGAGGGACCTTTTGGTGTCTGTAAATAGGTAGTGTTTGGACTACCTGCAGGGCTTTCCACGTTGAAAGGCATTTCTGAATCACTTGTGTTCGAACTTAGCACGTAGGGATAACCACTAAGTTGTTGTGCCCACAACCTAGCTATATGGTTGACACTCTCCTCAGAAGATCTAATGCTTTGTCTATGCTTGCCTAAGTGTCTACCAGATCTGAGGTTAATACGCCTTGGTTAAGAGTCCAAAATTTCCCTTTTATACTGCTCAAAATCCTTTGGAGCCCCTTTGACTTTCCAATCCCACCTGAGCTATAGAGCTCAAAAAAACAGACCTTTGATGAAAGCATTATGTCAAATCACGCTCTTGGGGGTCAAAATAGAGAAACAAGATGCTATGAGAAAATCACGATTTTGGTTGAAGATCGCAATCCTGAACAACCATGAAAACTATGATTTTCACCAAGGATCACGATCCTGAACAAGCCCAAAAAATGCAATCATGACAGAGAATCGTGAAAAATGCGATCTTGGTAGAGAATCATGAAAAACACAATTCTGACAGAGAATCGTGAAAAATGCAATCTTGACAAAGAATCATGAAAAACGCGATCTTGATAGAGAATCCTGGAAAATGCGATCTTGATAGAGAATCGTGAAAAACGCGATCCTGACAGAGAATTGTGAAAAATGCGATCTTGAGAGAGAATTGTGAAAAATGCGATCCTGATAGAGAATCATGAAAAACACGATCCTGATAGAGAATCGCGAAAAACATGATCCTGACAAAGAATCGTGAAAAATGGGATCCTGATAGAGAATTGTGTTTTTAAGACGCCTTGAAAATCGCGATTTTGAGAATGACCTGAAAATCGTTATTTTGACTGAGGATCATGTTTTTGAGACAACTAGATAATCAGGATTTTGGAACAAAACTTGAGAATCACAATTATGAGAATGACCTCAAGATCGTGTTCTTTTTTGGTGCTTTTAGGCAAGAAATTGCAATAGTAAGAGAATCACGATTTTCAAAAAATTTGAATTTTTCATTGAATCGCGATTTTCAACACAGAATCGCGTTTTTTTGACATTTTTGGAGGGAACTTCAAATTTCAGCAACCTGTGTGTCGTGCAAAGGTCATAAAAATTACAGAAACTTGCACACATCAATACTTTGCCTCTCTTTCTCTCCCCCTCTTGCACACCTACTAATGAGAAAGGAGGTGAAAATAGTGCATATATGATCCAAATCAAAAAATTTATGCGAAGATGAAGATCAAAGAAGATGATGATGATGAATATGGAGAAGAAAAATTAAAAAATAACTATTTTTTACCTTCCAATATCGCAAATCTATGATCTTACCGTCACAATGCCCGTGGGCAACGTTCCTCGACAACGGTGCCAAAATTTGGTGTAGCTCAAGCGTGAGTACCACCTCCTTTACTTGTCGACCCGTGGAGACCTGAGGATTGGTATGAAGACCATGAGCGATTGTGGTGAGTAAATGTGAGTGACAAGCACATACATGCACACATACACACACATGCACACAAGGCAAGATCAAAGAGAGGAACAATGGAAGCTTCTAGTAGCAAACTTAAAGAAAGTTTAAAATGCTCAAGAACAACTTCACTCTCCAACTAGCTAACCCCAAAACTGAGCTCTCTAGTTTTTTTTAGAGTTTTTCAGTAGTTTTTTGCCGTGTCCAGACCTAGTGTCTGGCCTAGCCAAAAATTAGGTTCTAGGGCTTATTTGAGGGCTCAAATGGACTCTAATAATTATGAAAATTGGTAAGTAGCTACTTCTAATACCCCCAAGCTCAAGGACTCCTTAGCGTGAACAAAATGGAGTTGCAAAAATGAGAAATGATATTTACAATGGTTTTTAGTGATAAAAATCACTATTTTTATAGGGATTTCTTTTGAAAATTTGACGTGTGCTTCTTGGAGCTCCCTACATACTCCTCTTCTTATGTGTCCACTTATTTGAAGCATTCCTTTGCCTTGTGCTTGACCTTGAGTGCTAACATCTAAGATGATCGCAATGTCTAGACATCATCGTGATGGCATGCGCCAATCGTGATGGTCTGGTGTCATTGCAATGGCATGATCCAATCGTGATGGTCTAGTGTCATCACGATGGCATGAGCAAATCCTAATGGTCTAGCATCATCGTGATGGCATGATCCAATCACGATGGTCTAGCATCATTGCGATGGTGTGAGCCAATTGTGATGGTCTGGCATTGTCGTGATGGCATGAGCCAATTGCGATGGTCTGGTGTCATCACGATGGTGTGAGCCAATCGTGATGGTGCACGATAATGCAAATTTGTTGAATTCACTTATGGATTCCTTAATGCACAAAGGTTCTCTACAGCCCCAACACAATGTATCTCAAAAAACATGAACTTCTCAGACCATCGCGATGGTTTGAAAAATTTGATAGAAATCATGAACAAAATGCAGATTTTTATTTGTTAGGTTGTTGTAGCTTTGTACTGAAGCAATGTCCTGCACATAAAACTTACAAGCACATGCAAATCCATTCTCACGCTTTCTCTTTCTCTCTCTCACACAAATGAGGTAAATGAGAAGAGAAGGATGGAATTGGTGAAATCTCGCAATGTAGGGAGAAGATGTGGGGGTGAGTGTAGGGAAAATGGAAGAAGGTGAAAACAACACAAAAACAACAACAAAACACTAATTAATTACCTTCCAACACTAATCTCCAAATAGTTTTAGCATCACACGTTCATCCTAGAGTTATTCCTCGACAATGGCGCCCATTTTATTGCTGTGCTCTGTCTGATTTGCACATTTCTCTTCAAGAAATTGAATTTTGTTATGTTGTTGAACTTCCAATTCTTCCAAGCAAATCATTTTGTGTGTCAATTCCTCATTTTTCTCCTGCACAATCCTCAATTGTTCTGCTAACTGCTCCTTTTCTTTCTTGTACTCATTAATGATTCTGCTGCCTCTTACAAACTCAGATTCAGCCACCATTCCTGATATGATCATGTTTCTACTTGATGATCTGAATTGTTCTATATTGCTCATAATAACTTTGCAGGCAGATCTTATGTCTTTAGGTATCCTTTCCAACCCAGCTTCTAGTTCCATTTGTTTTACTTCTATCTGATTTTCTTCTTTACAGTCATTCTCTTCTTCATTGTCTGCCTCATACTCTATGACCTGGTTATTTTGTTCTTCATAGCTCTTATCTGCTTCCATTTCTTTTTTGTCCTCAGATTCTAATATCTGATCCTCCTTATTCCCATGTCCTAAGGTGTCTTTAATTGTCTTTGTTTCTTCTGCCTTCTTGTTCTCCTTTACTTGTTGTTCTTCAAAAAGATGTTTTTCCTTTACCTGTACTTCCTTTTCCTGAATTTGGATTGAATCAGTCTCCTCACCAAGCTTTTTCTGATCATTGATTATCTGCTCTTTTTGTCCTTCCTCTTGCTCATCTAAATCCATGAGATCCAAATCTTCCTCTAGTTCCTGATTTTCTGTCGATGTGAACTCTTAATTATGATTCAAATCATATAGTATGTCTTCTATGCTTTTATTTATCTCTTTCTCTGTAATTCCTTCTTCCATTTCTTGAGCTTTCTTCTTTTCCCTTACTTCTTCTGTTTCCTTGATTTGATCTGTATCTTTTTGTTTATGTGCTGAACTGCATAACTAAACTTCTTTTTCTGCTTCTACTTTCCCTTCATCCGATTTGAAATAGGTTTGATGTAAAGGTTTTGTCCATATTGTCTTTAATCCTGAGTCCACTAATCCACAACTGAATTCCTTCCTAACTTCACTCTCTTCTTCCAACATTACTGCTTTGCCTTTCAACAACCTTCTCTCCTCTTTAGGACTAACCTGTTTTACTGCTTCTTCTTGGACTTGCTTTCCTTGTGGCTTCCCGTTCAAGTCTTCTGGTGTTTTATTTTTTTGAGAGGCTTGTGTTATCACATTTGGTGTACTAGGCACTGATAAGTTCAAACTTTTCAACAAAAAGTTTTCAATATCACTTTCAGAATCTGAAGAAAATTGTGAAGAGCCAACCATTCCTTTTCCAGTCTTGACTCTTCCACAGTAGTAGATTCCTTCTGGTTTCTTCCTTCTACTATCACTTCTTCTGTCTCCATTCTTTTTATAGGTTCTGCTACTGATTTTCCTTTACTTTTCTTGGTTAACTTCCTCTTCTGTACAGGTTTCTTCTGAACCTTTTTCTTCACTACAACTGTAGTTCTTGTTTCAGGAGGTCCTTGTAGCTCTTTGAAATATGCTAACAGTTCCACTTCTTTTTTGACAAAAACTTCCTCTGTCTCAGCTGCCAGCATCTGATCATGCATCTCTTCATAGTGTTCTACTTCCTCTTGAATCCAATCAATTGCTTTGCAAGAGTAGTCCTCCAGCATCTTTTGATATTGAGCTTCATATACTGCCCTTTTATTATTTCCTCGAGTCAAATAGGTATACAACTGCTCTTTGCTTGTTTGAGGTGGGTGAGGGTCATTTGAAGACTGTACTTGCTTCTGAGCAGCTTCATGCTCTTCCTTAGTTGCTTCCAATTGTTCCAACTCCACTTTTCTTGGATCCAATCTTCTTTTCTTTACTGGAATGACTTCTTCTGAAATTCCTTTTCTTTTCCTTTCTGTCCCCTCATGCTTGATTGGCCTTCTGCTTCTCTTACAGATATCTTCCTTGAAGGACTTTTGATTCCTGCCATCAAATTTCTGAAATATTGGGCTGCTGGAGCCAGTTGTAATTGATCCTCCATCCCTAGAACATGATATATAATTCTAGTTAAGAATTGGGCTCCATTCATATACTTCTTTTTCTCCCAATGTTTGGCTGCTTCCTTTAATTGCTCATGTATATATGGTGATACATCCATTATTCCAAAGGGCTTAGTTCTATCCTTATTATTGAACATAATCAATGGTACTGATTTGTGTGGCATGGTGTATCTAGGCAGTTTTGGGAAACATAAGTATTGCAAAAACATTTTGATGGCATATTCCTCAATTTCTCTTCCCTTAAAATCAGGGAACTTAGAATATCCTGTATATGTTTCCTTATTCTTCTTAACAAAGTTGTTATCCAACTTAGTTCCCATTGGGTAAAACTGAAGGGCTGCCCTAATATGCTCTGCTTTTATTGTGATGAACTTCCTGATTTTCTTTGTTCTTGACAGCACACCTGAAATACGCCTCATTGCCCCTTCCAACTTCCAACAACTTGTTCATCACCTGTGCCACTCTTTCAAAATCTATGAAAAATATAGGTTCATCCAGCAGCCTGTGTAATCCCACTGCTTTCCATCTTTTGTAATTGACTGCACTTTTTTGGAATTTGTAAAACTCGTGACACAGCATAGTGTACTTGTAACCTCCAACTCTCACTGTAAATATGTGCTGGTCAATAATATCCAAAGTTTCCTTGAGTTCCTTGACTATTTTTTCTGCTTCTGGAATCTCCTGCTCTTCATCAGATTCTAATTATATTGTCTCCATTGTTGCTTCATTGTCTAAGAACCAATGTCCTCTAGACAGAGTGATTGAGTCTGCTTTGAACTCATGGATTGGTAGTTCATTTGAATTCATCATTCTGGAGAAAATGTAGCATCACACAAAAAAGAAAATACTCCACCCACATGAGTTACAGGAAATGAAAAATGACATTTGTTTTGGGATGAAATGAAAGAAAAATGAAAATAAAATCTCAATTCAATCCTGACTTCTCCAAAAAACTCAATTAAAGTGATCATTACATGTGTAGCAAGATGTCTAGTGCTCTCTTTTCTTCAAACAGTTCTTATATATATAAAAAAAAGGAAAGATTTGAAAAATATAATTAGTTGAGGAAAATTGAATATTAAAAATAAATTTAAAAAATAAAAAAATAAAAAATAAAATAAAAAATAAAAACCTGCTATACTTCTATCTATATCTTGCTTTGTGCTGTATAACTTATAAAAGAAAAATGGATAATTTTTCTCTCTTTTCTCTTTTCTCTCCCTTTTTTTTTTTAATAACTTTTTTCAACTTCCTTTCTTCCCCTCCTATTTCTTTTCTCAGGAACAAGAAAAGGTAGAACAAATTGCCATTATTTCCAAAATGTCATAATTTCTTTTCTGTGACACTCTGATTTTCTTATCCAATATCTTAACTGCATATCAGATACTCATGGTCTTTTTCCAATAAATCAAATCTGATTTTTTAACCCAATAATATTTAACCCTTGCTGACCCTGTTCTAGTGAATAACCCATTTCCTTCTGATAGGCTGTTTCTGGAAAATTTCGGCTTCCATATCCATTTTGTTCTGAAATTTTGTTTTGATGAACAGGGCTTGTGTATACTTTGTTTCCACATCCTTCTTGTTCTGATGTCTTGATGTTTCTGACTATGCCATAGCTGCCACCTTCCTTGTGCCTCTTCACCAACTTTTACTCCTTCAATCTTTTCCTGTTTTTGATCACATGAAGGTTGATCATAAAGTGAGTGTATTGGTAATGTCTGTGTATCTTCTAATGAAAAAGAAAATCCTTCCAGGTCTGGGTCATGAATATCCTGCTGATCATCCTATTCTTCATTACTCAATAAAAACATTAAAAACCTTTTGTCATTTATTGTCAACTTAAGCTTCATTTTTTCAAAATCCAAAATTACTTTACCTTGCTTAGCCATGGTTGTCCCAAAATCAATTTCTCAGTCATCAAATGATCTGGCCATTCTTCACAATCTATTTTCATATATTCTTCATTGAACTTAACTTCAATAGAAGGTGAAAACATGCTTTGTATTATTTGTCCTTCCAAAGTTTTGATAAAGATTTTACTTTTAGTCCTTTTTAGGTTAAACTTTTTCAACAAATCTGAACTGATCAAGTTTACTTGTGCACCTAAGTCTATCAAGACCTTGATTTTCTCATCCTGAAAATGCATTGTTATAACAGGCAAAGGTTATTTTTCTTTTAGAGATGTTTCACACAAAAGGACTTCTCTAAGATCTTTGGTTTTCCTTATCCTTTCCTTTGCCTCCAGTTGAGCCTCTTTTCTAATTTTTTCCTCTTCTTTTTTCTTGTTTTGAGCTTGATGTAATCTTCTCCATTCAGAAGTAGTTAATGGAAGATCATACCTTTTAACTCTACATCCACTTATGAAGTTTGGCATGATTTCCCCATCTATGTTGGCTAGTTGGATAGCTCCACTGTTACTTATTTGATGGATAATATAAGGCCCATGTCCTTTTTTCTGAAATTTCTTCTGATGTTCCTTTATTGTATATGCTAAAACTAGATCTCCTTCTTGTAGATCTTTTTCTTTAATATGAACATCATGATAAGCTTTTTGTCTTTTCTTGTCTGCATATATGCTCATGATTGCTTGGAGTCTAGAAGCTCCCAGTTTTTCCAATTCCATTACTCTCTCAGATAATTCATGTCCAGTCCAATTGTATTGATTACCCACTTTTAGTGTTGGAATGAGGAATTCCAAAGGTAGAACTGCATTTTGTCCATATACCAAATTAAATGGTGTGGTTCCTAATGCAGTTTTGTATGCCACTCTATAGGCCCACAGGACATGATTAAGTTGTAAATCCCAATCATTCCTATTTGTGTTTACCAATTTTGACAATACAGTACAAAGTACTTTATTAGTACTCTCTGCTAACCCATTGGCTTGTGGGTGATATGGGGCTGACTTTCTATGACTAATCATGAAATATTCAGTTATGTTTTCCATGATTTGGTTCAAAAAATGAGTCCCCCTATCACTTACCAATTCAATTGGTAGTCCAAATCTGGTGATGATATACTCATAGAGAAATCTTGCAGTAGTCTGAGCATCATTTCTTTTTGTAGCTTTGGCCTCTGCCCATTTTGTCAGGTAATCTGTGGCCACTATTATGTATTCAGCATGGGATTGTTTTGCTGGAGGATGTATGGGTCCAATGAAATCCAACCCCCATTTACTAAAGGATCTTGCTGAAATTAAAGGTATTAATGGCATATTATCTCTTTTATTTGATTGACTCACTCTCTAGCAAATGTCACATCTTTTCACATATGTTCTTGCATCAGGAAATAGGGTTGGCCATCAAAACCCAGAATATAATATGAGTTTAGCAGTTCTGTCACTTGAGAAATGCCCTCCTGCCACTCCAAAATGTGCCATTTCCAACATTTCCAGATATCTATCTTCAAGCACACAAATTCTTAAATATCCATCCATCCCTCTCTTATACAATTGATCTCCTATTAGTTGATACTCTTCAAAAATCATTTGTAGATTCTTTGAGTCTGCACTTCCTCTTTCTTGTTTTCCTTTCTTCTTCCTTTTCAACTCCTTAATGATGTACTCACTCCATTCTGGGTTTTTCTGAAACCAGTATAGAGTTATAAGTTCTGAATTTTGCAAGGACTGGCATTCCCGACAGTTAGCAATATATTTTGTTACATCTTGAAACTTATTGGGCCAATGTACTCCCATCCTATTGAGATTACTTAGGGTGACTATTATGGAAGCATGAGTACAAGGGTTCCAACAATGAGCTCTTCTCAAATATTCCTGTTGCTCCTCTTCCGGAGTACAATATTCCAGTATGCCTGTATGGTTGAGGTGATACAAGTGCCTAGCTAACCACATAAAATTCCTGCTTTGTAATACTAAATGTGTCATTTCCAAATGTCCTGCAAGGTCCCATGGTTAGCAAAGGTACTAAAGTCATGGCCCACTCAGGAACACTTTCTACTTTGAACAGATATGTATCTGGCAGGTCATCATCTAAAGGTGAACTTGGTTCTCTAGCCTGGATTCTAGACAAATGATCTGCTCTCAAATGTGTTTTTCCCTGTCTGACCACCACCTCAAACTCAAACTCCATCAGTAAAAGAAACCATCTGACTATTCTACCAGTGTGAAAAGGTTTGTTTACTAAGTAGAGTAAAGCTTGGTGATCCACAAAAAATTTAAACTTGTTGGCCAAAAGGTAATGTCTATATTTTTTCACAGCAAATATCATTCCCAACCCTTCCCTCTCAGTGGTTGTGTAATTTTTCTCTGTTGAATTCAGTTGCCTACTAGCATAAGCAACTGGAAAATCTAATTTGCTCCCTTCTATTGGTTGTGCTAACACACATCCCAAAGCATAATTTGAAGCATCGACATGGACATGAAAAATTTTATCCCACTGTGGGGTTTTTAAAATTGCTGCTGTTACCAAACAAGTTTTTAGAGTCTCAAAAGCTTGGTCACACTCTTTGGTCCACTCAAATTTTGTGATTAAGGCATACAAAGGTTTTGCAATGTCAGCAAACTTGTGTACAAATTTTCTATAATATCTGCAATGTCCCATGAAGGTTTGAAGTTCCTTTACATTTGTTGGTTTTGGAAGTTCTATTATGGCCTTAATTTTCCTTTCATCAGTTGAAATTCCATTTTTGGAGACTATGTGACCTAACATTCTCCCTTGTCTTACAAAGAACACACACTTCTCTGGATTTAAACATACTCTATATGTTCTACATTCCTGAATATCTTTTCTAAATCTTCCAAATGATCTTGTCTTTTTAATGAAAAAGTACAAAGATCATCCACATAAATTTCCATTACATTTCTCAAGAATTCTTTGAAGATGTGACACATCAATCTTTGAAAAGTTGCTAGGGCATTAGTTAACCCAAAGGGCATAACCCTAAAAGCATAAATTCCCCATTCTGTGGAAAAGGTAGTTTTATGTTGATCTTCCAAAGCTATAGGTACTTGATTGTATCCTGAAAAACCATCCAAAAAACTATAAACCTCCTTTCCTGCAACTCTTTCTAGAAGATGGTATGTTATAGGCAATGGGTAGCTATCTCTTATAGTTGCAGCATTTACTTTCTTCAAGTTAATGCATACCCTAAGTTTCCCATTCTTTTTTGGTACTACAACTATAGGAGATATCCATTCTGTGTATTCAATCTCATAGATGAAATTGGCAGCCAGCAGCTTGTCAATTTCTTCCTTTATTTTAGCAGAGTATTTATCATTGAATGTGTAATGTCTTTGTTTGCTAGGCTTTGCCTCAGGTGTAATAGGAATCTTATGCTCACAGATTTTAGGATCAATACCTTTCAAATCCTTGTAGTTATAAGCAAACACATCCCTATAGTTCTTAGCCAGTTTTCTTAATGCTTCCTCTTTTTGATTTGTCATGTCATCAGCTATTACAATATGTCTTTCTTCCCCTTCTTCTTGGGTGATCATTACCTTTTTAGTTTGTTCCTCATTGTCATATGCCTCTCCTCTTTTCTTTTCCCTCTTTGGTTTCATTTTTAAGAGTAGTCTGTCTTATACTTCATAAGTCTTGAAATTTGCAGGTACATCAAATTTCTTAGTTTTTCCATCCTCTTGCTCTTCTTCTATTTCTTTGTGTTTGTTTTTTCTATATTTGCCCGAGATTTTATCTTTTATTGCATCTGCAGCTTTTACCTCTTCCAAATATTGTGTTTTTCCATTTTTCAATATCATATCTTTTTCCTTGTCCTCTTCTGTTTCTGATACCTTTATCATTTGTATTCCTATGTGAAAAACATCATATCCTTCTTCATTTTGGAATCTCACTCCCACATACTCATCTTTGGCTAGATCCATGGTGGCCAAAATCTGGTTCCAACCATAAGGCTCAAATTCTTCATCTTTGAATTTTTGTGGTATATAGCTCTCATCTTGTAATTTCCTCCCTTCTATACAATCTTCTTTTCTTAATCTTCCTTTTCCTTTTGTAAGGTTTCTTAACACATTGCACTTCCATATTGATGATTCTATTTCATTCTGATCTTCCAACTCTGATTCTTCACTCAATTCCTAATTTTGATGTATTTTGAACCATTCTTGAGGGGATATGTCACAATAATGAACATTTCTCATATTCACTCGAGTTATCCTCCCTTTACTCTGAAGGTATAGGCAATCATTACCCCAATCTTGCACAATTTACATTTGTCTCATAAATGGTCTTCCTAGGATAATTTCATATGAAGTGGATTGTGGAAATTCAACTATGGCAAAAGTATGCTCTATTTCTATTCCACATATATCCACAATCACCTTTTCCCATATTCCTAGGGGTTTTTCTATGTGTCCATCTGCAAGTTGCAATCTCATTTTCGTGGGTATTAATTTATTTTTTCCCCATCTTTCCCAAGTTTGTTTAGTCATGATGGCCACACCTGATCCACTATCCAATATAGCTTTGGCATGATTTTTACCAAATTGTTTTTTAGGGTTGAGTTTCCTTCTTCTCCTTCACAATATCCACCTATTTTATCAATAGGAATGTATAGCAACTCTCCCAATTCTCGTGGTTGTGGATCAAAATATTCTGGTATTGCTTCCCATTTTACCATTTTGTATTGTAAGTGAGGATTTTGTTTTATCAATTCCTCCATTGTGGTGTGGTATAAGATTGTACAGTTTTTGTCTATATTTACCTGGAATGTAATTTGTGAATTACCTTCTTGATCCATAATTTCCTTTGTTCTTGTTACCTTTGGTTCTCCAGCCGTTGTTTTAGAATTATCTAATTCCCCTAGTTTAAGTTGTGCTTCTTGTATGATTTGTTTGCATTTTTGCATCCTTTCATGCTCTATATCCGGCATAGGATAAGCCATTACATGGTCTGTGGGATTTGGTCCCTCTTGAATTCTTCCCTTGTATGCTTTTATCATAGTTTCCAAACTTTGTGAATTGCTTATCTCTTGCTGGGTTTGTGTCTTTTGGGGTGGGCTATGTTTTGGTAATTCTATATTTTCTTCTTCTTGACTTTTACCCACTCTCATTTTTCTCTCCCATTTCCCTTTTTGTCTGTTTTTCTTCTCCTTTGAAGATGAATTCTTCTTTTGTTCCTTGATTATTTCCTATTGTTTGGCTTGTGCTCTTGTTATAGCATTTACATTTACTTGTTCAGGGTCACTCAATTCTTCTTACTCCATGATGTTGACTGCTTGTACTGGTATGTTATTAGAAGTATTTTGTTGTTTTTGAGGATTTCTTGGACAATCCTTTATTAAATGCTCCCTGCCACAATCCTTGCAATAGGCTCCTTCTATTCTTAGTGTAGGAGGTTGTGGACAGTCTCTAATGAAGTGTTCTCCCCCACATCTATACCAAGTTATCTTTTGGCTCCCTTTGAATTGAGGTTTCTGATTGGACATATAATTATTGGTTATATACATGAATGTGGCTATATCCATCTCAATTCTCCCATTTCCAAAATCTAGGGCTTGCAGTTCTGGTTCTCTCATCTCATATCCTTCCCACTCTTCTTGATATCCTTCATTCCAGTGATAATCTTCTTTGTATGGTGGTCTTATTCTTGAATTTCCCTCCTCTATTGGTGTGTATTTGACTGGTACCACATTTGTTGGTAATGGAGGTTGTTGCCCAAGTACAGGTCTTGGTTGCTCAATAAATCCAGATTATCTTTGGTGTGCATATTCCCTCTCCTTAATGGGTTGTTTATTGTAAAAGCATTCTTCTCTGGTATGATTTGTCCACTTTCTTTCTAGTGTACAATATTTGAGTGTTTTTCTATCTTGCAAATGTTGTGGTTTTTTATATGGACATTATTGTACCAAATGATTTTCTCCACAATTATAGCATTTTTTATTTGTTGTCATCTTGGTGTTTATCAAATTTGTTTTGGCGCTAACTTCTAGGGCTTTAGCAATAGCTTGTGCCAATTCTTCTGTTGGTGGACTTTTATCTTCATTTGTTCTAGATTGATCAAATGCTAATAGATCTTGTCCCCGGTTATCCTCTAAGTTTATTGCTTCTTTAACACATGCTCCTAAGTCTGGACACCTTCTATAATACACCAAGGTTCTCAATTGGGCACTTCTCAATCCTTCTATGAATAGGGATACTTGTCTTGCCATGGATGGTACCTCCTCTCTAGGACATCTATCAATATACTGCTTGAATCTCCTGGCTGCCTCTCTAACATTCTCATCTTTTTGCTGTTTAAAGCTATGTATCAAGGTAGCTGTGCTGTGTTTTATTCCAGTTTTTGAGAATTCCCCTATGAAGGCTTCAAGGAAGGCTTCAATCTCTGGGTACATTTCCTTTCTCAAAGGAATGAACCAGATAATGCAGGTCCTGTTAGGGTTAGACCAAATGCCTCAAATTGGACTTTGTAATCCTCTACTTCTTCTGCTCTAATTAATTGTCTAAATTCTGCAGCATGGGCATGAGGATCAGAATATCCTTCATATTGATTTTTCATGCATTTAGCTACTTGATAGGGTCTAAGCATTCTGCCCTGATTTTGCCAATGATGTCTTCTTCTCAATGGAAAATCATTAAATCCTTCTGCTTCTTTTTCAAAAGGATTTGGGGAAGTATGTGTTCTCCTACCTTGTTGTTGTTCACTATTATTGTGAGTTTCATGTGGTCTTGGCAAGTCTGATTGCCCTAGGTTCTGTTCCCAAGGTCTCTTGTCTGCACATTGCCCTAGGTCATTAGAATTTTCTGGGTCTTGTGAGAAGATGTATATACATCCCTGTCTATCCTCATATCTACCATCCTTGAATTGTGCTACTGGTGTTATATTCAGGGGCACCTCTAAGTTTCTCAATCTAATGAGAAATTTATGCATTCCATCCTGATATACATAGGTTCCAAACCTATTTGTATACATGTATTTGAGAATGTTTCTATAATCACCAGCTTCAGAGGATTCATTGGTTTCATTTAAATTCTCCATATTAATTTCTTACCCTAAATCTTTTTATTGCAATTCTCCTATTACTGACTCTACCTCTTTCCTTCCTAACTCTTACTGAGAATGTGTGTACAATTTATTACCAGACCTAAAGATCATTCAATTAATTTCACAATTCTGTGGAGAGAATCATGTTTTCCATGATTGTGTGGTGAGAATCGTGTTTTTCACGATTCTCAGAAGAGAATCGTGTTTTTCACAATTTTATGGTGAGAATCGTGTTTTGTACGATTCTGTGAAGAAAATCGTGTTTTTCATGATTTTGTGGTGAGAATCGCGTTTTTCACGATTCTGAGAAGGAAATCGTGTTTTTCATGATTCTGAGAAGAGAATCGTGTTTTTCACGATTCTATGGTGAGAATCGTGTTTTGTACGATTATGTGAAGAAAATCGTGTTTTTCACAATTTTGTGGTGAGAATCGCGTTTTTCACGATTCTGAGAAGGAAATCGTATTTGTCACGATTCTGTGAAGGAAATCGTGTTTGTCACGAATTTGTGGTGAGAATCGTGTTTTTCATGACTCTGAGAATGAAATCGTGTTTGTCACAATTCTGTGAAGAAAATCGTGTTTTTCCATGATTTTGTTCCCAGACAATCGTGATTGCTCACAATCATTAGAAAACACGATTTTCTTATGAAAATCGTGCTTTGGGAATCGCAATTTTGTGTTTTGTTTCAGAGAATCGTGATTTTGTATCTGACTTCAGAATCGCGATTCTGTGTAGATTTCTGGAAAATTTTAGGTTGTTTATTTTTGAGTTTTGTTTTCTCACAAAGATTCGCTTAATTAAGATTTTAGCATGCAATAAAAGAGCTTTCACAAAATTATTATTATTTGTCTATAAAATTCAAAATCCTAAAAGTCGCGATTCCGTGATTTTTACTGTTTCCTGAGTTTTTTTATGTTCTAAACATAACCTAAGAACTTGAGATAATGCAAAAATTGATTAGGAAATCCTCACCTTTCTTGCTTGATCAGAAAATGTCCAAAAGCTTGTGTTTGCAGAAAGTCGCGATTCTGTTCTTGGTCTCACTCTCTCTCTCTTCCTCACTCAAATGAGTTTTCTTTTGAGATTCCAGGGTTTATAGTGTTCACACAATCGCGATCTTGTGCAATTTCCTCAAAATTTTCACTTTTTTCTTGTCCAATTTTTATTCTTCATCAATTTTATGGTTTTAATCCACAATTCCTATTATTTCATCATTGGTCACTCCCATTATCCACTGGTGAAAATTGCGATTCTGTACTTACTTTCCCAATTTTACTTATTTCATCCTCAATTTTCTCTGATATTTTTTGAAATTTGAATTCCTTAACCCACTTTATGAAATTCTCTTACAACCTCTTACCTCTACACCCAAATGGGCAGAAAAAAGTTCAACTTCTTTTTCTTACAGGAAATCGCGATCCTGTGCAGAGAATCGTTTTTTTTTTTACTTCTTCTTTTTTGCAATTCTGAGTCTTCTTTCCTCTTAATCCTCTTCAAGACTCCTTACCAATTCCAATTTGGTTGTCACCTGCAGTTTTACATTATTAACAAAAAATTAACCAAAAAATCATGATTTTGTGAATAGAATCGTATTTTTCTGATTTTCTAGTTTTTAGCAAAAAAAAAATCTTCCACTTGGTCTCCTTCACTATTAAATCAACCACACTTCAGTCCAACTTCCTAAGGGAAAAAGAAATTTGTTTGAATGTTTTAATGGATTTTATGAATTTTTTTAGTATTTTGCCCTAAATTAAGGTAAACACTTCACTTATGGTTTCTTGTTTAGTGATCTATTGATCCTATGTTCCATGATTGGTTACACTCCTTTATGCTTTGCTATCAAAATAGTTCATGAGCAAAACTTCCCAAAGAAAAATGTGCTAAGAAGTGCAAATATGAATTTTTGCAAAGATAAACTCACACATTTTTTTCTTTTCAAGATTCAAATAAACTTTTTCTCAAGATTATTGCTTTGCCTTGTTTAACAAATGGGTCTTATCTTCCTGCATCTAGCTACTTTTCTTGACTTTCCTCAATGCAATCATGTTATCTATCCCAAGATCAACAATTTTGCTTGGTACTTGGTCAAAAAGCACTCTACAAATGCAAAGATAGACACATTTTACCTTATCTTCAGCTTTCTTGATTCAGTTTGTCACACACCTGCACTTTACTTCTCAAAAATGATATGAGCAACTATCAATTTGCAAAAATTTCATCACTTCTTATTCTCAAAAGATTATCTATTGCTTTCTTTTCCCAAAAGAAAAACAAAGAAACCTACCATTTCATGTTTCCATTTCTTGATTAAAGAGTATTACCTTTTTAATGTGTTCAATACCATCAACATTAGAAGATCCAGCAAGGTCCAACTTCAACGAAGCTTTTGCTATACTCCCCGACAACGACGCCAAAAAATGTTTGTTGTTAACCTTTGGAGTTGTCCTCTCCAATCATTTAGCATAAAGAATCAACATTACATCTTATATTTGTCAATCCTGGAAGTATACAAGAGACCACAGCCCCTTCTAGATGATAGAATCCAAGAAATAAGAGGAAACTGGCTGGATTTCTGAGAAATAATGAAGATGAAGAGGAATTTCTAGGGTTTGGATTATCTTGAGCATTTCTCCATCATTTTCAATAATCTTGGTGTCTAAAGTGTGTTATTTCCTCAGCAGAACACAATCATAAAGTCAAAACTCAGAAATGATACCTGTAACCTTCAGACGAGACAATTGCGATTCTGTGAAAAATGACGATTTTCATCTCTAGCACCATTCTTCAGCAAATTCTCACTCAATTCATCAAGAATCAACTTTCTTCATACACATTCATCAGAAATACACAATAGAAGCTTGCAAATTCCATGGATACACATAGAATAGACTCAACAAATCAAAGAGATTCACACAAAAGGAAGAATCACGATTCTCTACAAAAAACTCTCTCTCTTTCCTTGGATAGCATCAAATATAAATAACCAACCCTCTCAAAATAGAGGAAATTGTCTTTTATACATTCTGAAGTGTCCCTTTTCACACTTGAATTTTGGTCCTTTTCCCTTCTAATCTAAAAATATGCTATCTAGGAGTTTCCAAAACTTCTAGAAAAAATACATATGATTCTAATCTATATGAGGAAGACTCGTCCTCATTTTTACATTGTTTGCATAAATATGTTTATAATTTTTTGACATTTTACAATTATTTTCCTCTCAAAAATACTACTTCTAACACTTTGTGAAAAGATCAAATTATTTGTATTGTTGCAGCTAGTTGAGGCATCATCCAATATCCAAATGGAGTGATTTTAGTCTCATTTGAAAGATTTTAAAGTCAGGTTTTAGCTTGCAAAAGTTCATTTTCATTTACTGCATGTACTTTGAGAAATGCAAAAAATAAAGAGCCTATGTCTGAAAAGTTTCAAGATCCTAGGAGGGTTCATTTGCTTTTATTTTTCACATCGGAGTGTATATCCTCCAATAGTGGTATCAGAGCTATAAGTGGATTATAAAAGAGAGAAGAAGGACAAGTCATCAAATAGAAGACAAAACTTCATCAAGAGTAGCTCTATTTTTTGAGGTAAAAGACATCTTTTTCAACTTCATTGCATCAAGGGGGAGGTTCAAAAGAGCTAGAGGGCACCATGGCTAATCTCAATGCTCAGAGTTAGAAGCTTGAAAAGGGAAACTACCAACCATGGTGATTTAGAATAAGCAATTTTTTTATGGGGAAAGGTTTGCGGGTACTTGTGAGTGGTGGAGAGCCAAAAAGCTATATAGATGAGGTAAATCCAACCAATGGCCAGAGAATCGCAGTAAGAGAGTGGGATGAAAGGGACAAAAGAGTTATTTTTATTTTATCTCAGCATGTGCATAGCACCTTATTGGAACTCTCAACTTGTCCATTGGCTTGTGGGTGATATGGAGCAGATTTCTTATGGATTACTAGAAACTCGTTCATGAGAGACTCTATAACTTCATTGATCAAGTGTGTTCCTCTATCACTAACAATTTCAATTTGGAGTCCAAAATGAGTGAATATATTTTGGAACAAGAATTTGGCCATGGTTTGGGAGTCATTCTTCCTAATTGCTTTGGCTTCTACCCCTTTTGTCAAATAATCCGTGGTGACAATTATATTCAACACGTGATCCTTTTACTGGGGGATTTATTGGTCCTATGAAATCAATACCCCACTTCAAAAATGCTCTAGCACTAATCATTGGTCTTAGAGGCATGTCCTCTCATCTTATAGGATATTTCGTTCATTGACATACTTCATAACTTTGTACATAAGTTTCTGCATCCGTATGTAAAGTTGGCTACCATAGGTTGGCAAAGAAAATCATTTTGACAGTCTTGTGAGCTGAAAAATGACCTCCAACAACGTCTGCATGAGCCAATTCTAAGATAGGTAAGTACTCTCCTTCATGTACACATAATCGTAACTCATTGTCCTTCCTCTTTTGAATAATTGTCTTCCAATTATGGCATAGTCCTTGCTCTATTCTTCTAGAGCTTTTCTTCTCACTAGGCTTGCTCCTTTTGGGTAAGTTCGTGATCTCAAAAAATGAACTAGCACTTGGCTCCATTCTAGGGCAATGATGGAGAAATTTTAAAGAAGAATAGTCATTAGGTGTATTTTCTTGGCATTCTTGGCAATTCAAAATATGTTCATGTACATCTTTGCATATCTGTACAATACACACCTAGTCTTTTCAATTCTCTCGTCATTCCACCAATACCCTTGTGCATTTTTCACTAGTTCACATGGGCTTGCTTGAGTAGATTTTTATGTTCTTCATCTTCTACACACCTTAACAATACACCATTAGAATCTTTAAAATACATACTTCCCGCAACATTATGAAAGTTTTGTGATTACAAGAACTCCTTCTTGTTGTCCCTATTTATCCTATAGTGTGGTCCATCTGTGAGTATCAGGATCAGTGTTTCTCCCCATTTTGGACACACTTCCAAGTTAAATAAGTACGTGTCAGGTAGATCATTCACTACTCCCGTGGGGGGTTCTCCATGTGTCATTCTTGATAAATGATTGGCTCTTACATGAGTATTTTCTTTTTATACTACTACTTCAAAATCAGATTCCATCAGTAGTAGGAACCATCTCACTAGCCTTCTTGTATTGTAGGGTTTATTGACCAAGTACAATAGTGCCTGGTGGTCAATAAAAAAATTGAATTTATTGGCTAGGAGGTAATGTCAGAATTTGTTTACTACATACACAATTCCTAGGCCTTCTCTTTTAGTAGTGGTATAGTTTCTTTCTACTTGATTTAGTTTTCTACTAGCATAAGCAATGGGGTGATCTAATTTTCCTTCATCTATAGGTTGTGCTAATATGCATCCAACTGCAAAGTTGGATGCATCCACATGAATATGGAATGGCTTATTCCAATTGGGTACTTTCAGAATGGGTGTTGAACTTAATCTTTTCTTCAACTCATTAAAGGCCTTTTCACATTCTTCTATCCATGTAAATTGTGTCAATAATCTGTACAATGGTTTTTCAATTATAGCATACATGTGGATTATTTTTGTTATTGATCTTTGGAGTTGTCCTCTCCAATCATTTAGCATAAAGAATCAACAAGACATCTTTATTTTGTCAATCCTGGAAGTATTCTTGAGACCACAGCCCCTTCAAGATGATAGAATCCAAGAAATAAGAGAATAATAGCTGGAATTCTAAGAATAGTGAAGATCAAGAGGAAATTCTAGGGTTTGGCTTATCTTGAGCAAATCTACACCATTTTCTACAATCTTGGTGTCTAATCCATGCTATTTTATCAGCAGAACACAATTATGAAGTCAAAATCAAAAAATATCACCTGCATCATATAGACGAGACAATCGTGATTCTGTGTAAATAGATGATTTTCAGCTCCAGCACCATTCTTCATCAACTCATCACTCAACACAACAGTATTCAGCTCTCTTCATACACATTCTTCAGATTTACACAATCAAAGCTCACAAATCTCCATGGATACACATGAATAAGACTCACAAATCAAAGAAACCACATAGAAGAGGAGAAACACGATTTTCAGCAGAAACTCCTTCTCTATTCACTTGGATAGCAAGTACACAAATGATTAACCAACCCCCTATAATAGAGGAAATTAGCTTATATATATTTTCAAGTGTCCCTTTTCACACTTGAATTTTGGTCCTTTCCTCTATTATTCTAAAAATATGCTATCTAGGAGTTTCCAAAAATTCTAGAAAAAATACATAACATTCTATCCTACATAAGGAAGACTCTTCCTTATTTTTATAGCAATTGCATAAATATTTTTACAAATTTCTATCATTTTACAATTATTTCTTCTTCAAAAAGATTTCCAAAAATGCATCTTTCAACATCCTTCCCCTCCTAAGCCTTTCGGCTCCTGACAAAAGATTTCCCAGCTCTTCTGCACTGATCACTTTTCTTCATTTCTTCTTTCTCTGATATACTTGTGACAGCGATAGTTGATTGCAAGAAGTCGCGATTTTGATCACTCTCTCTCTCCCTCACTCTCACTCAAATGAATTTTTCTTTGAATTCCAGGTTTTAATAGTGTCCAGAAAATCGCGATTTTGTGTGATTTTCAAAATTCTTCACTCTTCCAATTGTCCAATCCTTACTTACCCAATCTTGATGACATCTTTTGCAATTTTCTTTCTCAAAGTACCCAAATATGCTAGAATTCCAAAAATTTTCCCTTACAAAAAATCGCAATTTTGTGCAGAAAATCGTGTTTTTTCTGAAGATCTTATTTTGTGCAAATTTGAGTATTCTTTCTTCTTGTTTTCTTTTAGTACCTTCTTTCCTTTGTAATTCACCAAACTCCTGTACTTCTACACCAAAATCACAACCTTACTCAAAAAATCGCAATTTTGTGCAGAAAATCGTGTTTTTTCTAAACTTTTGATTTTATGAAAATTTGAGTATTCTCTACTCTTGTTCCCCTTTAGTATCCTTTACCAACTCCAATTCCACAATCACCTGCAAGTTTACCTCACAATCACCATCATTAATCAGAAAATTGCGATGTTGTACAGAAAATCGTGTTTTTCAAATTTGCTAATTTTTTATAAATTTTTTGCTTTTCTCTTACTTGGTCCCTACCACTCTCATCCACACAACTCCCATGCAACTTCTTAAGCAGAAAAGAAATTTGTTTGATTATGAATTTTGTTTTTAGTATTTTGCTCTAAAATAAAGGTGAACACTTTACTTAGGGTTCCTTGTTTTGGTGATCTACTGATCCTATGTTTTTTGATTGGTTATGATTTCTTATGGCTCAGCTATCACAACGGTTCAGAAGAAAGTTTTTCCAAAGAAAATGTGCTATGAAGTGCAAGCAATTTTTGCAAAGATAAACTCAATCACATATTTTTCTTCAAAATGCAGCTCAACTCAAGATTTATGCTCAGATTTGGTTAACAAATGAATCTTTTCTACTTGCATCTAGCTACTTTAACTGACTTTTCCTTAGTGCAACAATGTTATCTTCTCAAGATCCGCATTGGTGCCTAGTACTTGGTCAAAAAGAACTCTAAAAATGCAAGAATAGACTCATGAATCTTTTATACCTGCATCTAGCTACTTTAACTGACTTTTCCTTAGTGCAACCATGTTATCTTCCCAAGATCAACCATGGTGCCTAGTACTTGGTCAAAAATGTTGGAACATCAAGCTTACACTATGCTTGAGGTGGATTTGATCTACATCAAAGGTTATCGCGTCGAAAGAATATCCGTTGGAGAGTTCTTTTTCATATGCTCATTTATTGTATTTTTTTGAGAATAATTTGATGGCTCATTTACCGTTGTAAAAGCCTTGAGCTTGACACATGTAAAGGTAGAAATATAGAGCCAAAATCCCACGAAATTTTGGTGGTTGAAGTTGCATTCAATCAAGCAATCAATCACCTAAAAGTAGATCAATCAAGATCTTCACTTTTCCTAGATTGTAGGGAAGTGAATTGATTCCCTCCAACAACCATTCCCACCTTCATTTGAATTCAAATTCAAGTTGTAAAAGTCGTGGAACACTCCTAGAGGCTATATAAGGAGTTGAAATCACTTGTATTATACATGGAAGCAATATACATACACTTGTGACCATCATTGTCTTGCTCCTTCAATTTTCTGCATCATCTTCTTCGCCAACAGTAATCTTGCAGAGGCTGCTGCTCTCTCCTCAGAGCTCCAAATTGAAAGCAAGAGGACTCATTGGAAAGGTATTAGTGTCTAGTTTATGCCTGTAAATTTTCAAAGCATTTGGGTCATCCGATTTGGAGAAATCTCAGTTTTTCGGCCTCGGGGTCAATCTCTGCATATTCCTGAAAAATAGGAAGTACCACCGGTGAATGTCGCATTCATTCCTATAGCATATTTTGCTTATTCCTTATACTTTTGTGCATTCCATACACTCAACCCTATTTTTATCACTCCCATAAAAGGATTTTTTCTAATTGTAATCACGCTGGTCGCTATGGGCATTTGAAGTTCATTGTCTCTTCCATAGATAGTAAGTTTTTTGAGCTAGTCGGCCCGCGAACCTATCTGTTTTGTATCGACTCATTCTCCTTGATGCTCCAAGGTACATAGTGTGTTTCTTTGCACTTATAGCATGCATATAAGGTCTATTTGAGTCTCCAAAAGCTCAAGGGCTGGTCTTGTGCCGGTTGGCTTGACCAAACTTCATCGCTTCGAAACACACTTTTCTACCTTCGACAAGCTTCTCCAAGTTTCTTTCAGTGGTATCAGAGCTAGTTCAAGATGGGTGACGGCTTTCCCTCAATGATCGAGAAGCTTGATCGACACAACTACGCAACTTGGCAAATCAGAATGGAGGCCTATTTGCAAGGTAGAAATCTTTATGGAATTGTAGCAGGTGATGAAGCTATGCCTATTCCAAGATCCAAAGGAGGACCTACACAAGAGGAGACAGATAAGCTCACACTTTGGTGCGCAAGGGATGCTCAAGCAAGGTCGTACATACTAAACTCTATCTCTGACTTTCTATTACCACATATTAGAGGATGCAAGACATCTCAAGAGACTTGGGATGCCCTGGAGACTTTCTTTTCTGCTAGTACCAAAGCAAGAAAGAATCATCTTTGGAACGAGTTCAACCAAATGAAGAAGACACCTAAACAAACCATCACAGAGTTTGTTACCAAAGTCAAGGAGGTTGCAGATCAGTTAGCATCCATTGGAGAGCTGATTGAAGAAGAGGTCATCATGAGGCAAATTCTCAATGGCATTCGAAGTGATAAGCAATGGCAATCCTTCACGACGGCTTACGATCTCATCATGGATGTGCAGACTCCAGACTTCAACATCTTTCTTGGACAACTCTTCAATCAAGAAGCCAACAATAGCATAAAGGAAGATAACTCTTATCATGGTAATTCAACTAGTGCTCTATATGCAGATAAGAAGGATAAGAAGCAGAAAGGCAAGAAGAAGGAAGAAGACGAAGAAGAGACTTCCCAAGCCAACTTCGCAAGCAAGAGCAAGTGGAAAGGGAAGAAGAAAGGACCAGAGCAAGACAAAGACAAAGGTCAGAATGTTCAACCTTGTGCCATATGCGATAAGACCAACCACACCACTCAGAATTTCTGGTTCAATGGGAAGACCCAGAAAGGAAGTGGAAGAGGTGGATATGGCGGCAATAGAGGCAGAGGTGGACACAACTTCAACAATAACAATAGAAGCTATAATAGAAGGGACTACAACAATTATTCAGAAGATCAACCACATGAAGACTCATTACTTCTTATGAATCTAAGCCACAAAGAAGGTAAAGAAGATGATCATTTGTTCTACATAGATTCAGGATGTTCGAATCATGTTGCAGGCAACATTGCTCTTCTATCTGACTTGGAACGTCCAAAGCATAGACATGAAGTGCAAACAGGGGATGACACAAAGCACAATGTGGAGAAGATTGGTAATGTCAAAGCTTCCAATGGCAGGACAAACATTCTGAGTAAGGTTCTCTATGTACCCACTATCACTAAAAACCTAATAAGTGTAGGCCAAATAGTTGAAAAAGGCTTGCAAGTTAGGTTCACCCAACATGGAGCTTTTGTGGAAGATCCATGTCAAGGCTTCAAGAAGATAGCCCGAGGTGAGAAGCATGGTAGGCTCTTTACTTTTGAAGCAGGAGAAACCAGGAACATAGCTCTATTCAACTTTGGGTCTCAAACCCTAAGTGAGCTTGAAGTGTGGCATAAGAGACTTGCTCATGTGAATGAAAGAACCTTGAAGGATATATGCAGGGATCAAAGTGTTCTAGGACTGCCGAACATATCAAAGCAACACATGATCAACAGGTGTGATGCATGTCAGATTGGGAAGGCACAAAGACAACCATTCAACCACAAAGGCTACATCCACAACAACTTATTGGACATAGTACACACAGATCTATGGGGACCAAGTCAAGAACCTTCATTGGCAGGATCAAGGTATTATGTCTCATTTATTGACGACCATAGTAGATGGATTGTTCTATACTTTATCAAGAGTAAGAATGAAGTATTTGATTGCTTCAAGAAGTATCTTGCACATGTGGAGAATCATACAGGTAGATCACTAAAGAAGCTCAGATCTGATGGAGGGGGAGAATACTTCTCCAAAGAGTTTGATGAGTTCTTGGAGGAAAAAGGTATCAAAAGGGAAGTGACTACCAGGTACTCTCCTCAACTAAATGGAATTGCAGAGAGGAGAAACAAGACATTGGTTGGATCAGCCCGAACAATGCTTGAAGAGAAGAAGTTGCCACATTATCTATGGGCAGAAGCTATTTCAACTGCAGTGTACCTTGTCAATCGACTACCATCCAAATCACTTCAAGGTATGACTCCTTATGAAGCATGGCATGGAAGAAAACCTAGTCTTGGACATTGCAAGGTTTTTGGTTGTTTAGCTTATGTTCATGTACCATCACAAATAAGAGGTAAGCTAGATGAAAGGGCAACAAAGGCAGTGTTTATTGGATATGATTCAACTCAGATGGGTTACAGGTTCTTCAATCCTTCAACCAAGCAATTCACTACAAGTAGAGATGTTGTGTTTGAAGAACACAGGTCTTGGTATGATGAAGATAAACAAAAGGTAACACTACCATATGATCTTGATTCTGACTCTCATCAATTAGGAAGCAAGCATGATACACAGGTCCAGGATCCAAGAAGTGATACAGACGATGACCAAGATGAAAGAGAAAGGGATTACAAGCTATGGAAGTCAAGAGGCAAAGCAAAGATGCAAGAGGTTGGAGAATGCTCCAAACAAGCACCTAGAAGATCAGCAAGAGAGAAGAAACAACCAGAAAGGTATGGATATGATTCCACATTTGTTACAAAGCATTCAATCTACTTGGCAAAAGACTCTATTTTAGAGGAACCCTCAACCTATGAAGAGGCAAAGGGAAACCCTATTTGGGAAAAGGCCATGAACGAAGAGATAGATGCATTGAAGGAGATGGACACTTGGTATTTGGTTCCAATGTCGCCAAATCAAAAGGTAATTGGTTGCAGATGGGTATATAAAGTTAAAAGAAATTCAGATGGATCAGTTTGCAGGTACAAGGCAAGATTAGTTGCCAAAGGATGCTCACAAACTCATGGTATAGACTATGAGGAAACATTCTCACCAGTTGCAAAGATGACTAAAATCAGGACATTGATAAGTGTAGCTACTGCAAGGAATTGGAGACTCCTCCAACTTGATGTGAAAAATGCATTCTTAAATGGTTGGATAAGTGAAGAGGTATACATGTCACAACCACGAGGTTTTGAAAACCCTAATCATCCATCTTATGTTTGAAGACTTAAGAAAGCATTGTATGGATTGAAACAAGCTCCAAGAGCTTGGAATTATAGGTTGGTTACATATCTTCAAGATCAAGGGTTCAAAGCTAGCAGCTCAAATCCTTCTCTATTCATCAAAAGAGATCACAATGAGGTTATCTATCTATGTGTATATGTAGATGATATTATTGTAACAGGTGATGATCTAAATGGCATTCAAAGGATCAAGAGACACATGCAAGAGGAGTTCAAAATCAGTGACCTAGGTAAGCTCACATATTTCCTAGGTATGCAGGTGATATATACAGATGAAGGAATGTATTTGACTCAAAGAAGATACATTCAGGATCTTCTTCTCAAGTTCAAAATGGAGAACACTAAACCTGCAGGTACACCTTTGGAGATGAATCATAAACTTAGTGTTTATGAAGGTGAGAAAATTGAAGACATTAAAGAGTATCAAAGCTTGGTAGGTAGCTTGATATATGCTACTCATACAAGGGCACACATCTCATATAGTGTGGGAGTGCTTAGTCAGTTCATGCACTCACCGAGAAGACCACACATGGATGCAGCTAAGAGAGTACTGAAGTATCTCAAAGGTACAATCAACGAAGGTATATTCTATCCTTACTCTTCCGATTTGGATATCAAAATCTACTCAGATGCAGATTGGGCAGGAGCTAAGGATGATAGAAAAAGTACATCCGATTACTTAGCATTTGCAGGTTCAAAGATAGTGTCATGGAGTTCCAAGAAGCAACCAACAGTTGCTTTATCCTCAACTGAAGCAGAGTATAGAGGCTTGACCATAGCAACTCAAGAGGCAATATGGTTAAAAGCATTGTATACAGATTTGGGACTTGTGAGTTCCAAACCTCACATATTTGGAAACAATGTAAGTTCTATGCATCTAGCGGCAAATCCTATTTTTCATGCGAGAACCAAGCACATAGAAGTCCATTACCACTTCATCAGGGAGGAGCTCATGACAAAGGAGATTGACATTTCTTTTGTTCCTACTGAAAAGCAAGTAGCAGATATGATGACGAAGGCACTTGATGGAATAAAGCTTTGTAGATTCAAAGCTATGGCAGGTATTCAACCTATCAGAGAATGAAGACTCAAGCATACTTTAGCTTGAGGGGGAGCTGTTGGAACATCAAGCTTACACTATGCTTGAGGTGGATTTGATCTACATCAAAGGCTATCGCGTCAAAAGAATATCCGTTGGAGAGTTCTTTTTCATATGCTCATTTATTGTATTTTTTTGAGAATATTTTGATGGCTCATTTACCGTTGTAAAAGCCTTGAGCTTGACACATGTAAAGGTAGAAATATAGAGCCAAAATCCCACGAAATTTTGGTGGTTGAAGTTGCATTCAATCAAGCAATCAATCACCTAAAAGTAGATCAATCAAGATCTTCACTTTTCCTAGATTGTAGGGAAGTGAATTGATTCCCTCCAACAACCATTCCCACCTTCATTTGAATTCAAATTCAAGTTGTAAAAGTCGTGGAACACTCCTAGAGGCTATATAAGGAGCCATTCCCACCTTCATTTGAATTCAAATTCAAGTTGTAAAAGTCGTGGAACACTCCTAGAGGCTATCACTTGTATTATACATGGAAGCAATATACATACACTTGTTGTGAAGAGAGATGGTGGATGCAATCCAAAGATGAGTAGGTGCCGCTACAATCAGCTTCACACCAGCCAACTGAGACTTCAGAGTTGATTAGTAGACCCTTTGAGCTTCCTAAATCCACCAAAATATCAGCCAAGTACTTTGGAACATGTATCCCAAAAGTTTAAGTCAAGACCGACAAGTTGCGAAATGACTAGCTCCCAAAACTTGCTATTTTTGGACATACACCTGCTGGAAAAAATGAACAGTGCTCTCAACCTGGAAGGAATTAGAAAAATTCCTTTTGGGCATAGCAAATAGACTTAGCAAGCTTCCTATTCCAAGTTAAAACACTTCAAATGATGGACTGAGCACTGAGAACAAGTTTCATCAAGTTCTGGAACATTCCCACAATTCTCGGGGCTCTGTAGAGATAGACCAGTAAGCAGTAAAATGCACATATCTCCAAAATTATAAATCCAATGACCTTGAAAATTTATAGGTAGAAACTAGACAGTGAGAGCTATCCAACGCACTTTAAAACACTTAAAAATGTTCAGTAAAACTCGAGATATGACCTTCTGAAGTTACTGCTCTGAGTGAGTATAGCAGAGAACAAAACAGAGAGGTAGATGATAATAAATGTATAGATTCACATATGATTACAACCACATTGGCAATGAATTTTTGCACAATGGGAGTAGAATGATAGAGCTATGGAGTAAGCTCTTCAATCTCTACAAAATGACATGAAGTGGTCACGTACAAGGCTTGCTAATCGCCTCTTCCTTCTTGCTCCTTTTATAGCTATTCTTGGAGGGAGTTTTGAATTCGAATTCGAATGGCTCCACCTAAAAGTGATCCCCAAAGTTAGGAGAGATTCCCTCAGCTCAAAAATTCGTGATTTTGGTAGTTGGAGCCACGAATTTGCTTTTACATCATGGATGAGGTAAGCCATCCTTTTACTTTTTTCTTTTTCCATTTACAAGAGATAAAATGTACTCTTTTACAAGAGGTGTTCACATGACTACTCATGTGACTTACAAATGAGGATAATATCAAGCATATCAAGCATGTAGGCTTGGGCAAAATGCACCAACAGCTCCCCCTCAAGCCTAACATGCTTGGCCTCCAAATAAGTCTTCAATTGTCCTTGATTTCCTGCAAACCAATCATCAACTTGAATCTACTTAATTTCGTACCATCAAGAGCTTTCGTCAACATGTCTGCACATTGCATATCTGTAGAGATGTAGGATAGTTGAATATCCTTGCTCATTAGCTTCTCCCTTACATAATGGTAGTGGACTTCAATATGCTTGGTTCTAGCATGGTATACCGGATTAGCTGCTAGATGTAGTGAGCTTGTGTTGTCACCAAAAATGTGAGGTGTTGAAGAATGAAGTCCAAGATCTGTGTACAAAGATTTTAACCACATGATTTCTTGAGTTGCATTAGCCAAACCTCTATATTCAGCTTCAGTAGAAGATAATGCCACGGTTGGTTGCTTCTTCGATGACCAAGAAATGATTTTTGAACCTGCAAATGATATATACCCTGATGTGCTTCTTCTATCATCTTTAGATCCGGCCCAATCTGCATCTGAGTAGACCTTTAGCTCAATATCTGAAGTATATGAATAGAACAAACCTTCATTCATGGTCCCCTTTAGGTACTTGAGGACTCGCTTGGCCGCTTCCATATGTGGTCTTCTCGGCTTATGCATAAACTGACTCAATATGCTAACACTATAGCATATATCCACCCTTGTGAGTGTTGCATAGTTCAAACTTCCAACCAAGCTTTGATAGCTTGTGATGTCTTCAATTGGCTCTCCTTCATAAGCACTAAGCTTATGATTTTGCTCCATAGGTGTACCTGCACACTTTGTATTTTCCATCTTGAACTTGACGAGCATGTCATGGACATACTTCCTTTGTGTGATGTATATACCTGAATCTGTGTAGATCAACTCCAATCCAAGAAAATAAGTGAGTGGTCCGAGGTCACTTATTTTGAACTCCTCCTTCATTTGACTCTTTACCTGTTTGATTCCTTCAAGATCATTGCCTGTGATAATAATATCATCAACATACACACATAAATAGATCACTTCAGATCCATTCCTCTTTATGAACAAAGAGGTATCCGCCTTGCTAGCTTTGAATCCTTGGTCCTGCAAATAAGTAACCAATCTGAAATTCCAAGCTCTTGGAGCTTGCTTCAATCCATACAAAGCTTTCTTTAGTTTGCATACATAGTTAGGATGATGTGCATCCTCATATCCAGGAGGTTGTGCCATATACACTTCCTCAGAAATCCATCCATTCAAGAAAGCATTCTTTACATCAAGTTGATAAAGATTCCAATTTCTAGATGCAGCAAGACTAATGAGAACCCTAATTGTAGGCATTTTTGCAACAGGAGAGAAAGTCTCCTCATAATCAATACCATGGGTTTGAGCAAACCCTTTAGCAACTAACCTTGCTTTGTGTCTATTTATACTTCCATCTGGATTCCTCTTGATTTTGTATATCCATCGAGATCCGATTATCTTCATAGATGGCTTGTTAGGTACAAGCTCCCAAGTGTCATTCTCCTTCAAGGCTTCCATTTCTTCATCCATTGCATCTCTCCAAGCTTTCTTGCTTTGTGCTTCTTCAAATGTGGTAGGTTCTTCATTGGTTGAATCCTTTGCAATGTAGATTGAGTGCTTGGTGACCAAAGAAGTATCATAACCAAACCTCTCTGGTTTCTTCTTCTCCCTCGAAGACCTTCTAAGTGGTTGATGTGAGCTCTCGGGTCCATATGTAGCATCCTGCATCTTTGCTTTACCTTTGTTCTTCCATAGCTTTAGTCTTTCCAAGTCTTCTAGGTCAATCTCCGAATCACTTTCTTCAATCTGCTTTGGCTCCTTTGGTTGAAGTGATGGAAAGTCTTCATCCAAGTCATACGGCAGCTTCACTTTCCTGTCATCATCAAACCATGATTTGTTTTCATCAAAAATTACATCTCTACTCACAGAAAATCCTTTATTGGTTGGATTGTACAATCTATATCCTTTTTGGTTTTGATCATAACCAATGAATACACACTTCTCTGCCTTGGGATCCAATTTCCCTCTTACTTGAGAAGGAATGTGAGCATAGGCTAAGCATCCAAAGATTTTACAATGCTCTAGACTAGGTCTTCTTCCATTCCACACTTCATATGGAGTGGTTCCATCTAGTGACTTAGATGGAAGTCTATTTATGAGATATGTGGCTGTCGACACAGCCTCTGCCCATAGGTAGTTCGGCAATCCCTTTTCGTTGAGCATGGACCTTGCAGCTTCGACGATAGCTCTGTTCCTCCTCTCTGCTACACCATTGAGTTCAGGTGTATACCTTGTAGTGACTTCCCTTTTAATGCCTCTTTCATGCAAGAAGGCATCAAATTCAGAAGAGAAGTATTCTCCTCCACCATCTGATCTGAGTCTTTTCAAAGTCCTACCTGTTTGATTTTCAACAAGAGCAATATACTTCTTAAAGCAATTAAACACTTCATCCTTGTGCTTCATGAAAAACAGAATGGTCCACCTGCTACAATCATCTATGAAAGACACATAATATCTTGAGCCTGATATAGATGGCTCCTTACTTGGACCCCACACATCCGTGTGCACTAGATCCAAAGGATTTTGATACATATATCCTTTCTTATTGAAAGGTTGTCTATGAGCCTTGCCGAGTTGACAAGCTTCACACTTATAAATCATGTGTTGCCTTGTGATATTAGGCAAACCAAGTACACTTTGGTCCCTGCAAATCTGTTTGAGTGTCCTCTCACCAATGTGAGCAAGCCTTTTGTGCCATATCTCCAACTCTGTTAGAGTTTGAGATCCATAGCTAAACAAAGCTATGTTCTTTGTATCTTCCACTTCAAAAGTGAAAAGCCTTCCTGTCTTTTCTCCTTTGGCAATCCTTCGAAAGCCTTGCCTTGGGTCTTCAACATATGCTCCAAATCGATTGAATCTAACCTGCAATCCTTTTTCAACAATCTGTCCAACACTTATTAAATTTTTGGTAATTGTAGGGACATACAAGACTTTGCTTAAGAGGTTCATATTCCCATCTGATGTCTTCACATTACCTATCTTCTCCACTGAGTGCTTTGTGTCATCTCCTGTCTGCACTTCATGCTTGTTATGAGGATCTTCCAAATCAGAAAGTAAAGCCACATTTCCTGCTACATGGTTCGAGCATCCCGAATCAATGTAAAATATGTGATCATCATCCTTACCCTTCTTCGTTGATAGATTCATAATCAATAATGAATCTTCTTGACTTTGGTCCTCTGCATAGTTATTGTAATCTCTTCTTCCTCTATGGCCACTTTGATAGTTGTTGTTGTTGTTGTAATTGTTGTTGTAGTAGTTGTTGTTGTTGTAGCCTCCATTGTACCTACCTCTATTTGATCCATAGCCACCTCTATTGAATCCTCTTCCTCTTGAGTTCCTTGGATTCCTGAAACATTCTTCAGTAGTATGGTTAGATAAGCCACATATGTTGCAAGGTTGAGATGATTGGAATCTCCCCCTGCCTTGCTTTCCACCTCTGCCTCTTCCTCTAGCTCTTCCTCTACCTGCAAAGTTTGCTTGGAAAGAGCTTCCTTCATCTTCATTCTTCCTATTCTTTGACTTGTCCTTGACCTTAGCTTTATCAGAATATAAGGCAGAAGTTTGATTACCTCTTGAGGACTCACCACCTTTGCTAATCTTTGCTTCATGAGTGAAGAGTTGGCCCATGAGTGTGTTGAGGTCGGGTACATGCATATCCATGTATAAATCCATGGCTGTTGTGAATGACTCCCACTTGTCGTCTGCTTTGATTCCATTCATGATTTGTCTTATGATTTGCTCCTCTTCAATTACCTCTCCAATGCTTCCAAGTTGGTCGGAAATCTCCTTCATCTTTGTGACATAATCAGTCACATTTTGCTTCGGGCTTTTCTTCATTGTTGTGAACTCCATCCACAATTGGTTCTTCCTTGCTCGAGTGTTGGAAGAGAAGAAAGAAGCAAGTGCATTCCAGGTTTCTCTTGATGTCTTGCATCCCTTGACATGAGGTAAAAGAAAATCAGAGATTGAGTTTAGAATATAAGACCTTGCAAGTGCATCCTTCTAACACCAATTCGAAAGTCCTTCCACTTCTTCATGTGATGGTTGCCCTTTGTTCCTCATGGTTGGCATTGCTTCATCTCCGGATATGAATCCATATAGATTCCTTCCTTGAAGGTAAGCCTCCATCCTTAGAGACCATGCCGGGTAGTTGTTTCGATCCAATTTGTCAATTGTTGATGGAAATCCATCTCCCATGTTGCTTGACTATGCTCTGATACCACTGTGAAGAGAGATGGTGGATGCAATCCAAAGATGAGTAGGTGCCGCTACAATCAGCTTCACACCAGCCAACTGAGACTTCAGAGTTGATTAGTAGACCCTTTGAGCTTCCTAAATCCACCAAAATATCAGCCAAGTACTTTGGAACATGTATCCCAAAAGTTTAAGTCAAGACCGACAAGTTGCGAAATGACTAGCTCCCAAAACTTGCTATTTTTGGACATACACCTGCTGGAAAAAATGAACAGTGCTCTCAACCTGGAAGGAATTAGAAAAATTCCTTTTGGGCATAGCAAATAGACTTAGCAAGCTTCCTATTCCAAGTTAAAACACTTCAAATGATGGACTGAGCACTGAGAACAAGTTTCATCAAGTTCTGGAACATTCCCACAATTCTCGGGGCTCTGCAGAGATAGACCAGTAAGCAGTAAAATGCAGATATCTCCAAAAGTATAAATCCAATGACCTTGAAAATTTATAGGTAGAAACTAGACAGTGAGAGCTATCCAACGCACTTTAAAACACTGAAAAATGTTCAGTAAAACTCGAGATATGACCTTCTGAAGTTACTGCTCTGAGTGAGTATAGCAGAGAACAAAACAGAGAGGTAGATGATAATAAATGTATAGATTCACATATGATTACAACCACATTGGCAATGAATTTTTGCACAATGGGAGTAGAATGATAGAGCTATGGAGTAAGCTCTTCAATCTCTACAAAATGACATGAAGTGGTCACGTACAAGGCTTGCTAATCGCCTCTTCCTTCTTGCTCCTTTTATAGCTATTCTTGGAGGGAGTTTTGAATTCGAATTCGAATGGCTCCACCTAAAAGTGATCCCCAAAGTTAGGAGAGATTCCCTCAGCTCAAAAATTCGTGATTTTGGTAGTTGGAGCCACGAATTTGCTTTTACATCATGGATGAGGTAAGCCATCCTTTTACTTTTTTCTTTTTCCATTTACAAGAGATAAAATGTACTCTTTTACAAGAGGTGTTCACATGACTACTCATGTGACTTACAAATGAGGATAATATCAAGCATATCAAGCATGTAGGCTTGGGCAAAATGCACCAACACTTGTGACCATCATTGTCTTGCTCCTTCAATTTTCTGCATCATCTTCTTCGCCAATAGTAATCTTGCAGAGGCTGTTGCTCTCTCCTCAGAGCTCCAAATTGAGTGCAAGAGGACTCATTGGAAAGGTATTAGTGTCTAGTTTATTCTTGTAAATTTTCAAAATCAGGATTAATTTCTTTTAAAATATTGTTCTTTAGAATCAAATTCTAGTTCTGTTTCACTGCTTTCATATTCCTCTCTCCATTCTTTTTCCAACAATTCACCACCTTCCATTTCTTGGAGGATTACCATGTAAATGGTTACATCATATCCTTCTTCATCCATACATTCATTCATGGCTAGGAATTCCTCGTTTATGCACACATCTAGAGTGGCTAACATCCCATCAATCTGTGAGGTTTGAATGCTTCGTCAAGAAATATTTGTGGCATGTATGCTAGGTCATATGAGGGTCTGAATTTCTCATGCCCTATCAGCCACAATTGTGCCTTCTTTTCCTCTCGCTTGGCTTCCTTACACATCCATAGCTCGACATCCTCATTCATCCATGATTGATAACTCGATCTTGCACTATGAATGGACAGATCGTTTTCCTCTTTATGGATAGGGTTCCACTATAATGGGGGTACATCTCTATATGAGAAAGTATGTAAATTTATTTTCGTAGTCGCACCTGATGTTGTAGATACAATGCATATCTTCCCCATTTTTGTACAACTCTTAGTTGCCTCATGAATGTTCTTCATAAGCTCATTTCATAATTGCTAGCCTTTCCAAGTTGATATATGGCTAGGGTATGCTCAAATTCCACCCCACACATGGTCAGAATGACCTTTTCTAAGATTCCTAATGGTCTCTCAACATGACCATCTGCCAATTGAAGTTTCATTCGAGTGGAACATAGGGCTGATTTTCCCCATTTTTCCCAAATCTCCTTAGTAGCTATACCTACTCCCGCTCCAGTATCTAAGATTGCCTTAGTCGTATATCCATTAAATGTGATGGGAAGACATGTGTTTCCTTCATCTCCTTTGCTGAACTCGCCAACTTTGTCTATAGGGATGTGAATGGTGGGTGGAGCCTCTTCTTTTTTTTTCACCTTGGGTTGCTCCTCTAGTCCTATCTTTAATTGTTTAGCCAATTGTTTCCATAGTCAGGGCTTAACTCGTAACAATTCTTCGATCATTAAAAAACATTGTACTTTATTTTTCCTGAGTTTAGATAAGTAATGCACAGTCTCATCTTATGACCTCTCTTCTTTACCTCTAATGGAAGAAGCATGGAATACTTTTGATTTCCTCTTGTACTCTCCCATATAGTTTGGAAGTGTAGATAAGCTGGTTACTTCTTCTGGATTTTGGTCCAAGATTGACAATTCTTCATGTACCTCTTCCAAGTCCATTGTAGGTTGATTCCCCCAACTGTCTAGTTCTTCAAAGGGGGGCAGAGATTTTTCATTATTTCTCCACTGATCTTCTTGAATTCTGACCCATAAGTCGCATGGCTAGTTTGCCTCTATTTTTGAAATTGTCGATGCTTTTTCCTTCCTTTTACTATGAATATTTTCCTTCCTTTTTTCCTCTTGTTGTTCTTTATTAGGTTTTTGATTGACTACTTCCAAGCATTCCTTGATTTGGTTTTCTGGTATTCTAGTCTCGGAGAGGGTCGGGATCGCATGTTCGAGTGTGACTTGAGCTATCTTGATCAATCTTTTGCATATTTCTAATCTTTCCTTCTCCAAATCTCTTCTTGGATAACTTCTTTCATGTTGCTCTATATTAGGCCCTATATCTATTCTAGACAGATAGGCTTTCAACCACATGTTTAGGTCTTCGAGCATGGGATCCGCTAAAATTGATCCTGGCAACATAGGCTTAGATTCCGTAATTGCCTGATGAGATTTCTTTTGTATATCTTGGATATTATCTTTTTTCGTTTCTGTCATGATTTTCCTTTCTTCCTCAATCTTCTTTCTATTCTGTTTGTTTTTAAGTTTTTCTCATCTTGCTTTCCATCTTTGAGTTTTTCTCATCTTGTCAGGTTCTAGTTCTTCTGAGTCCTCAACTACTTGAACTTTAGTTTCTAGTTTTGCCTCAACCTAGGCTGATATGGTGCTTCCTTTTCCAAATTCTCTTTGGATTTGGCTCAAGTTATAGCCCTCAACCACACTATATAGTCTTTTTCACTGTCATATGATTCAATCACTTCAATCACATTGATCTGAGTAGTAGGAGAGACCTTATCAGGGTTCTTAGGACAATCTCGAAATAAGTGCTCCTTGCCACATTCGTTACAATAGCCTTCCCACACACAGGGAGTGGGTAGGTTGTAGGGCAAAGTGCATTCCCTTTTAAAGTGATATCCTCCACATCTATAGCATGTTCCTCTTGGGTCATGTAGCCTAGTGGGTGGCCTAGTTGGATTTGGAACCCTAGGTGTTGTGTACATGAGATTAGCATACTCAGGTCCATAAGAATTTTCATAACCCTCATAACTGTAGTATTGATGCTTGTAGGCCTCGTCGTATTCTATCAAGCTTGTGTCATAAGGGTAATACTCTCCTTGGGTCTAATCAAAACAATGATTCACCGTTTTCATACTTTTCAAGGGTCTTGCTGGCACTATGGCTATTTCTAGGTTTTCCTTTGTTTGAGTATACTTTATTGGTACTAAGTTCTGTGGGTGTGGTGGTTGTTGTCCTAACATTGGTTGTGGTTGATCATATCATCCATGCTCATACAGTCTTGGTGCTACCTATGGTCCTGGGTATGGGTAATACCTTGGAACTTCTCTGCTTTTCTCCCTTGGAGGATATCTGTAAGGTCTATACTTCGATGGTATTACTAGTCGGTTGTCTCTTAAAGGGGCAATTTTTAGTATTATGATTGGTGTACTTTTGCTCAATATGACAATAGATGTTAGGTCCCTGGGTTGGTTGCCTATTGTATGGATAAGGTTGTGACTACCCTAAGCCTCCTCTTGCACAGACATGGGATGGGTGATCTCCACCACAATGTGTACATCTTCTTAACATTGGCACTCTTATGGGGGAATTCTGGTAGTTCTTATGTCCTTGAACTCCTAGTTTCTTTGCTAATAAATCTTCTAATTCCTCTACATTGCTTGTACTAGGAGTAACATTTCTCCTTATGTCCTCCGATTTCATGGGATTTTGTGTGGTTTTGAGGTCGTCTGCTAAATTGTCTTCCAAGTCTATGCATTCTTGAAGACATTCACTCAGTGTTTGCAACTGTTTCACATATACCAAGGTTCTTAATGTCCCATTAGTTAGGCCATCTAAAAACAAGGATATCATCTTCTACTGAGAAGGTCTCTCACTCACCGGACATCGGTCTACATACTAATTGAATCATCTATCTACATTTTTTACCGTCTCGTTAGGGGTCTATTTAAAACTATGGATTAATGACAACTAATTGTGTTTGATCCCCTTTTTGGTGAATTCTCCAATGAATTCCTGGAAGAATTGTTCAATGCTGCCAAAATGATTGGGGTCCAATGGTTGGAACCAAGTCAAGGCTATTTCTATGAGGGTTAATCTGAAGAATTCATATTGTACAAAAAAATCATCTACTAGCTCCACTCGTAATACTTGCTTGAACTCAGCAATGTGGTCATAAGGCTCTCCTGATCCGTCATAGTGATTATGCATACACTTAGCCACTTGGATTGGCCTTAATCTTCTACTTGGCTCTAGATGTGGAATGATTATGGGAACTGATGGTCACACGATGCACTCTCGATCCTATGACTTGATGTGGTCTTGCGATAAAGGTCGGCCTATTCATATTTCCCATTCCTTGACTAGTTTCGCTATTGGGAATCCCAACATAGCGAACTGGTGATGGCGACACTTCATTGATTGGTTTGTCTCGATGCCAAGTTTTCCATACCTTGCTAGGTTCCAAATGTGTTTTGCGAGGTAGTTTCTTGTTCTCAAGGAGGGAATATAGGCAACCCCATGTACTTTAGCCTAGATCTATCCACGTCATCCACCATCCAATATCTCCTTTGACTTTGATCTAGGTAGCTAACTCTAGATGAAACTTCAGGATCCCTCAGTTCATATATAGTGGTTGGGTTGATGCCCTCTCCTTGTGTAGGTGAATCGGTTTGTAATAGTAGGATGGATCCATTCACCAAGTATACATCCATCAGATAGTCATCTTGGGGTATTAGGTCTCCTCTTAACATGTAAATGACCACTGACTTTCCCCTTATGGTAGTCGCCATATCCCCATTATTGGTTCACCTAGAGGTTCCTTGTTCCTCTCTCATTTATCTAGTCAAGATTTTCCATTAATACATAGATTTCTCTTATTTTGTTAGTATAGGCACCACCTTCATATTTGATAGTTTGTCTTGGAACTATCTTAGATTCTGTCATGTTTCTCATTCTTGCTATAGACCTATTAAGGCCGTCGAGGTAGATGGGTGCTATTTCCTCTCACTTCTTTGTTTTAGACTCTTTAATCTCCCACAATACACGATACCTCTCTAGGATGATACATGATACTTCAGGTCAGATGATACATGATACCTCTCTGGGATGATACATTATACTTCCCTTACACGATAGACGATACTAATTTTCTGTGATACGATACTGATAGGCTCACAATACATGCACTTTAAAGTGAAAAGGAACCCTTGTACCCAATAATAGCTCCTATGTCAAATTTGAAGAAGATTTCTTGGTCCATGTATGTGGAGATTCTTTATCAACTCTCTCAAGATATTCAATGACATAATAAATGCATTCGTCGAGCATCCATCACTCTACCATGGATAATTTTGATTTTTTACTTTTTCACACATAACCTTCCAATATACCCATAAACATCTCAAATCCAAACATCCAGTGAGTGATTAGAGATCCAACAATCTCTATTTCATCCACAAGATGGATGAAAAAATCAAATTGTGTATTAACCAGAAGTTGGAAGCTCTTTCTTCATGAGATAAATTAGCTCTTTGCATTCATGTTCTCTTTTTGGGATTGAATATGTCAATTTCTTTTGATGTAATCCACGTATTATTCAATTATATATTAAATTATGAAGAAATTAATTTATGATAGAAAGATATCAAATAATATTATATAATAAAAATAAAAGAGTGATAATTATATTGTAAGAGATCTAAGATGATATAACATGTCTTGCACTCCTCAAGGATCAGGTTCATAGGTTGTTTCATGTCGATCTTTAGCATAAATTGTCCATAAAATTTGGTTTTAAGTTTTGCTCTTGTAAATCATTTCTTCATGCTATTGTGTCCAACGAGATGTTTCCATAATGAAATGCCAACATTCATAAATATATGCATAGTATCAAAAAGCTGAAAAATCTTTAACTCTCTTTAATATTTCAAAGAATACCATATTGACATATCCCTTGCTAGTGTTTGTTTTCCTTTGACACTTATCTTCACATTTTCATCATCTTCACCATCAGTAAAGATTTTTGATTGAGGATCTATAGGGGGTCATTTTGTCCATTTTAAACATCAATCCATTGGTGTCATTGGTTTTGGTAACTTACATTTTTTAATCCTTCCATTAAAATGAATTTCTCTTTTCTATCATAATGGATGCTCATCAGGTAAAAAGCATTAATATTGAAAATAAAAATTTATTTTGGCATTTTTACTATAAACGTATCTTGATCAATCACCACAATAAGGAAAAGCTTCATATCCCTTAGTAGAAATCCTTGTATGCATGGAACACAAAAAACAATTATAATCATCTTAACTCACACACACACACACACACACACACACACACACACACACACACATATATATATATATATATATATATATATATATATATATATATATATATATATATATATATATATATATATATATATATATATATATATATATATATATATATATATGTGTGTGTGTGTGTGTGTGTGTCATGTCATTACCTAAAAGAACATCACATCCTTGAAAATTTTGTATAGTTCATGCTACAATTCCACAATGTTGAAAAAAAAGGAGCAAGCTTAGAGGATTATTTGGATATTCCAAAAGTAATTAAATGCTTGGATAATGCTAAAGCCATGAGTTGGTATCCATTAGAAGAGAAAGGAAACATCAAAAGACTCACAAGGGAGTGGATACAAGCGCCCGCTGGGTGTATCGACACTTATTTCAATGACCCTGCTGGGACTACCGTTGCTTATACCGACGACCATACCTGCAAATTTTCTTTTGGGCAGAGTGTGTTGTCTTTTGCTACAACAACATTACCATGATGTTGCTTAACAAAAGACAACACTCTGCCCAAAAAAACCCAAGTACATGTGATGTGTACTCTAATGGCAACCGAAATATGATTTCATAAAACAAAATATTGTTGGACACAGAAGAGATAATCAGAATGAACCACGAACCATGAACCATGTACAAAAAGAGTTATATATTTCATAAATGAAGCATGTACAAGAGTGTGGCAAACTAGTGTCATATATGAGGCTTTTACAAAATGTGGTGTTGCAGAGTTAAGAAGAGAAAAGAGGTAGAGAAAAAGAAGGGCCCCAAAATTCTTTTGATCTGGACACTTTATTCTTGTATTATAGCCATTTTGTAATATATTTCCTGATTTAAATGCACTAGAGGAGTCCTCTAGATGCATACCCATAGAGAATTGTATCTTTGCCTGTGTAAATTAGTAGGAAATTAGCCTTTCAATTAATAAAGTGCCGGTCTCTTGTGTGAAAGGACCATTTTTAGGGCACATGTATATAAGTCAGTTTGTGACTCTTTGTAGGTACGTTTTGCCATTGTGAGAATCAAGAGCACAGAATTTCGAATTTGTGTCTTCTCCTCTTTGTAACTTCTTCCTTGTGAGCTTGCATGCATGTGTGATGCTTGAAAAGAGTGTTTGGAAGTGATGTCTATCCATGGAAGTGCTTGTTCGTTGTAGGTAAGGTGTGTGTGACATGTAGGAAGTGCTGAAGTGTAGGAAGATCAATCCCACGACTCAGTATTTTGCTCATAACTTGAAGTAGGAGCATCAAAATTGAGTGAAAAGAGCACCATTGGATGCGTCTTCCCGAGAGCTTCGAAACGAACTTGCTATTCACCATATTTGGAGTTTGGAGCTGAGAGAAAAGCTCGATTTACTGTTGACTATTGTTCCAAGTGTCGCGACACCATAGCTGACCTTGAAAACTTGAATGTGATGGATTCATACTTATTTGTACTTTTGGAAAATTTCATTTGCATTGACCATTATTTGAATGCATGTCTTCATACACTCGGCTAGGTCTTGATACTCCTTGGATTGACAATTAAAGCATGAGTCCCCACTATATGCACTTGAGGGGGATTGAGGTATAGTCTCTTTCTCCACAAGTCCCTGAGTTGGTACTTAGGTACACACATTTTTGGCGCTGTTGTCGGGGAGTGTCGAATCAAACTGAGGCATTCATGTGATGGTGAATAGCTCTTAGCATTGAAGTGAGTAGAGGAGTTGTGAAATTCTCTTCTTTGGTAAGTCACTCTCATCAGTACTTACTACTTCTCACTTTTGGGAGTGTGTGTAGTGAGTTGATAGTTTAGGGAAGTGAGTAGAGATGTAAGTTAGAGTAGGAAGGAGGAGGTAAGTGAGTAGGCTAGGAAGATAGGGTTATTTTTCAAGGTAGTACTTTCAACCTTCTTAGTCAAGCATTTCTCAAAAGTATAAAAACCAAAAGAAAATCAAAGCACTTCACTTCATTTGTGTGAGTGCAAGTATTGAGAGTGCTAGAGGTCGAATATCGCGAGTAGATATTGGAGAGTGTGGAGCCACGTGGAGAAAGAAGGGGTGTGGAAGAGTTGGAGGATAGCCTTCAAGGTGAGCACATCAAATTTCTACTCTCAACATCCATTTGAATCAAGGCAACATAGCTAAACGACCTACGGCAGATGTCGTGAGGGACTATCTGTAAGCCTCCGGATTGGCACTTTGTATTTTCATAATTCCTGTATTTTCATATCCCGCATGAATTGAAAGGTTTCATATTCCGCACAAACCGAAAGGTCGTTGCGAAGAGTTGTAACTACTTATAAAGCAATGAAAGGATGCTCCGGTGACGATCAGGAGAATCGCCAGACTGTCTGTCTGGGCGATTGCATTCTGTGAAGTTGCCGTGGTGCAGTGTTAAGAAATCTGAGTAGTACTGTCTTTTTCTTGTCTTTGTTTGATTACATTAACTTGCGGTTAGTCCAGCTCCATTAAGTTACGGTAATGAAGTCTGTGTTACGAAATTGAGTAACCTCGGCGCTACGTACTGAGAAAGTATTAACCTGATTACGAACAGTAAGTCTCTGAGAGAACAAACCAGAGGATTGATAGTAATTTGTATGCAGAGTTTTGAATGTTAACGTACTACGACGTAAATGTGTTAATTGGGAAAATTAAGTTATAGGGCCTCTGATTAGCAGACCCCTACCACTCCCAAGAACCCGAAAGAGTTTAAATGCGCTTGTGACAGCAACGCGCGTTTAACACTGGTGCCGTCTGTGGAAAGGTGGCAACAGAGTGTTGCAAATTGATTGTGGGAAGGTGGCAACAGAGTGTTGCAAATTGATTGTGGGAAGGTGGCCATGGATTGTGAATCAACAGTAAGGTGAAGCAGTACGCAAGTATTGCAAAGGTGATATATGCCGGTTACTCGGTCTGGCGAGTCGTATCCGAAGTACAGGAGGGACAGTCTTGGGCAGTACCAAATTTGTTAGGGACAACCCCAGGAGGCAGAAGTACAGATCGGTTAGGCCGGGTCGTCAAAGAAGCGAAGCACGGTAGCAATGATTCTGGTAGCATTCCGGTGGAACATATTGCAATTCCGGTAGATTCTGGTGCCATTTTCGCACAGTTTGCAGAAGGTACAGTAACTTCGGAGTCTATAGGGACGCAGTGTGCAGTTGACCTGACACTGTCTGGTCAGGATTCGAATTCGTCTTAGGATAGAGGTGTCTTGCACAGAGAGATTATTGAAGGTGAAAGAGTACCCTGGTTTGGGGAAAGTTCGACTAATTCCGATGACAGTTCGGTCCCAGGTACAGGGAATTTACAATTTTCCGGTGACAGTGTGATACTTCCTGGTGAATCTTCATTCCGGACACCACTGTGCGGGATAAGCTTGCCTACGTTTGATACCAAAGAAGAGGATAGGCTATTCGAATTGGAGATCCGAAAGAGGTTGAGGACTATTTTTGAACCAGAAGGTGAGCAGCCTAACCATACAGACTCCGAAGGACCAGAAACACCTCCTCAAAACTCAGGAGATAGTAACAGTACCACTACTAGCACCATGAGTGGACAAAAACAACAACAGCAACAACAGCAGCAGCAACAGCAACAGCCACTTCCACCTCGACTGGTTCCAATAGGGGTAACATACACCAAGTTTGGTGGATTTCTAGGTGACGATCCTGATGCCCATGTATGCACCTTTGAAATAAGTTATGTAGTGCTAAACCATCCACCCGATCCGGCATACAAGGCCATCGTATTCCAGTCTACATTAGTCAATGAAGCAGCGAGGTGGTTAACAGAGTATGATATCAACCATTTTGGCACCTATGAGGCAGTAAGGGATGCATTTTTACAGAGGTTTCGGTTGAAGAAGAATCCTGCTGAAATCTTTGATTACTTGTAGAACAATAAACAGAAGCTGCACCAGACTGTGCAAGAATATGCCACATTATTTAGAACTCATTTAAGACAACTACCGCTGGCACATGCCAACCTGCCGAATGATGTGATAACTGAGTGGTTTATTAACGCGTTAACCCCACAATTAAGACAAATTATGATCATCCGTTGTGTGGGAGCTATGACATTGGATGTGGTTATTGCGATGGCCCTGCAACTCGAGCATAAGGTTGGAGGATTCACCGAAGACTTGGAGTGGCTGAAAGCCAGTAAAAATGTTGCGGAAGATTTGGCTAAATAGATGTACTGCACTAAGTGCAAAAATCCTGGTCATACCAATGCTACCTGTGCCCTTAACCAGATGTATTGCGCCATATGCAATCTCAATGGTCACTCAACAGAAAATTGTGCATATAATGCCAAAGTCCAGGGACAAGCAGCTGTGAATGCCATCATACAGGAACCAGGGCAGCCAGCTACTCATTATGTGCTACCGCAGATGCAAAACAATCAGCCACAAGGATATAGGAATTATCGGGGACAGCGGAATACCAACTTCAGTGCAAATCGTTGGCAGATAGGTACATCCTCCCGACCAGTGAATAGACCACCTGCACCTAGAGGACCATGTTATAGATGCGAAGGTGATCATTTTATCAGAGAATGTACATTACCTCACCCACCACCACTACAACGAATTTGGGAAGGATATTGTAGTGATTGTGGTAAAGAACATCTTTTTAGAGATTGCCCCAAGAACCCCAACAAAGTTAACTCAAATGTGCAGATCAATGTGATAGAAGTGATAGTGTCATCGGGGAGTGATAAGGAGTACATGGTGCCACTAAAAGCAATAACAAGAGCTAAATCGAGAGAAACCTCAGAAAGAATTAGAGAGAATGATCACACCAACAAAGACTTGAACATACCCACACCTCAAGTAGTTGCAGACTCTGAAGAGTCTGGGAAAAGTATTAAAAGTAAACGGACCCAAAAATGGAAGAATCCTAGAGAAAGGATGAAAGAAAAGAAATTACAACAAAATATGGGGAACGAGAATAATGAACAAGGCCAGGAAGAAAAACAAGAACTTGAGAGAAACAATAAGATAGAAAAGTGTAAAAAACAAGAAGCAGGGTCAGTTCTAGCTGACCTGATGCCAAAAGAGTTAGCCATGTGGATTCAGGCATACCAAACCCGAATAAAAGCAGAACCAACCATTGAGCAACACGAAAAGGAATATCCAAGAGGTGACTTAGAGAAGGAAAGATTAGAGATATGTAAGAAATTAATTGAAGTGGCCCAACAAACCCTAGAAAAACCTATTCAGCTACTACCAAACTCAAGAATTCCCAAAAAAGAATTCCAAGAGTATGTCACACCTAATGACCCCAAGAAAGGGAAGGAAGAGGAGACCTGTGGTGAAAATTACTGCGAGAATAAAAGAGAAGGATCCATTATCCCCGAAGTCGACGGGGAATGGCCTAAAGACTTGTGGGCAAGAGTCCAAGAAGATAGATCCAAGAGAATGGAAGGAATTGAACCTCCCTTTGAGGAGTTAGAAGTAGAAGGTGAATTTGAAGCATCAATACCTAAATTGAACTCAGAAGGATTATTGCAACTTGACGAGAGCAAAAATGAGGAAGATAGTGTGAAGGCTTTGCTGAACTACACGGGAGAATACGAACATAACTCTAAATTATATTGCATTCCCCCAGTGAGAGGAAAAGAGCAGAACCCATCGATTCAAACCTCGGACATTATACAACATCTTAAAAAAGTAAAAATCCCTTGTACTCTGACGTTGGAAGAACTCTTGAAGGCAAAACCGCAATTGAAGGAGAAGCTCACTTGTCAATTAGAACAAAGTCAGACAAAAATGAGATGCTGGATGAAGTTACCATAGTTAAAATCCCAGTCGATAAGGTTGGAGATTTCAGTGAGGGAGATGAAGGAAACACATGCCTCACCATCACTTACAGAGGTTACACCACTAAAGCCATCTTAGATTCGGGAGTGGGAGTAGGAATTGCTACCAAGGAAATTTGGGAAAAATGGGGAAAACCAGCTTTACGACCAACTAGAATGAAGATTCAAATGGCAGATGGACACACTGAATGACCCCTAGGATTATTAGAAAAAGTAACCTTTACCACCTGCAGAGTTGAATTCGAGCACACCTTAGCAATGTGTCAATTTGAAAAGGCTAGTAATTATGAGATGATAGTTGGAAGGCCTTTCGTGAGGCAACTTAAGGTAGTGCAAGACTGGGGAAAAGACGCTCTATACTTGCAGCATGAAGGAACCACGACCAGAATAAATATCCATACATACACGTATCAAGACGTCCCCCCCCTACAATGGAATCTGATTCATAAGGAGGAAGACGATGAATCGATTCACAGTATAGGTTCAAGTAACCAAACATGGATGAACGAAGACAATCATCTATGGATATGCCAGGCAGCTAAAAGGGAAAGAAAGGAAGAGAGGATGACAGTAAAGGTAGGGAGATTCTAGCTACTCTTGATGTATGCGTAAATGAAGAAGTAATAACCATGAATGAATGCATTGATGAGGAAGGATATGATGTAAGTTTATACGTGCTTGTTCTTCAAGAAGCCGAAGAAGGAGAAGTAATCGAAAAGGAATGGAAGGAAGATTATGAGAGTATCGAAATGGAACATGAACAAATTGAGATAGAAGGTGAAAATCAAAGAGCAAGTGTCATAACTAATGAGTTAAATCAAGGAATGACACAAAGGGAAGAACTTGAACTAGATAAAGAAAACGAAGAGGGAGAAAACAAGCCTCAAGATCAATTTGAAGTACCTGCTCACTTCAAGAAATATGAGGTAGAAGAGAGGAAGATTGCTATCCAAATGCCAAAATGGGAGGCACAACCAAGAATAGCATATGACAATAAAGAACAGACCAAGAAAATAATAGTAGCTTTGGAGGAAGGAGAAGAGAGATGCACTTTCATAGGACAGGATGTCTCATCGGGAGGAAGAACAAGAGTTAATACAACTCATAAGAGAATATAGGGACATATTTGCATGGACATATAAGGATTTAAAAGGGGTAGATCCCTCTATCTGAGCCCATAGAATCCCTATGACATCAGAAGCCAAACCTTCCAAACAAAGACCATACACTTATAACGATGTTTACTCAACAAAAATTACGAAAGAGATAGATAAGTTGTTGGACGTGGGCTTCATTTATGAGATTGAACACATGGAATGGGTATCACCTTTAGTGGTCGTGCCGAAAAAGAATGGCAAGTTAAGGGTATGCATTAATTTGAAAAAAGTAAATGCCGCCACCATATGGGGTAGTTACCCACTACCTATCACTGATCATCTTTTGGAAAGGGTTATAGGAAAGGAAGTCTATAGTTTTTTGGATGGCTTTTTAGGGTATAATCAGGTAGCAATTGCTCCTGAAGACCAACATAAGACAACCTTTGCAACCGAATGGGGAGTGTATGCATTTAGGGTTATGCCTTTTGGTCTAACTAATGCCCCAACTACTTTCCAAAGGTTGATGTGTCATGTGTTCAAGGAATTCTTAAGGAAGAGCATGGAGGTATATGTGGACGACTTATGCACCTATTCAGCTATACGATCGGAACATATTCCAGAACTAAGAAAGATCTTTGCCAAATGTCGACAATATAGAGTCTGCCTTAATCCAGAAAAATGCGTCTTCATGGTTCGACAAGGGAAGATATTAGGACACATTGTCTCTAAAAACGGAATTTCAACGAATGAAGACAAAATCAAAGTGATTTTGGATTTGCCGAGACCAAAGACTACTAAGGAAGTGCAAGCATTTATGGGACATTGCGGATACTACCGTATATTTATCCACATGTATGCCATAATTGCCAGACCCCTTTATGCATTATTGTCTCAGTTCACTTGGACCAAGGAATGTGAGAAGGCCTTCAATGAATTAAAGAATCGCTTGAGTTCAACACCAATCCTCAGAGTGCCTGATTGGAACAAACCCTTTCATATTCATGTGGATGCTTTCAAGTTTGCCATTGGATGCATCTTAGCAAAGCCAGCAGATACAGGAAAGTTAGACCATCCTATAGCCTATGCCAATAGACAATTAAATCAAGCAGAGTGCAATTACACCACTACGGAATGAGAAGGTTTAGGGATGGTGTATGCAGTAAAGAAGTTTCGACACTACCTATTGGAAAACAAATTCGAATTCTTCATCGATCATCAAGCGCTACTGTACTTAGTCAATAAGCCTTGTAATACAGGACGACTAGTATGATGGTTTCTATTGCTGATGGAATTTGATTTTGAAGTAGTAGTCAAGAAGGGGAATATGCACATCAGAGCAGATCACCTATCAAGAATGACACATGGAGAGCCCCCCCACTGGAGTACAAGATGATCTACTGGATACTTATCTTTTCAATCTCAAAGTATGTCCCCAATGGGCGGAAACGTTGATCGCTATCCTCACATATGGACCTAAACATGGGATCACTACAAACAAAAGTCAGGAGCTATGGATGACTAGAAATCTCCACATCATTGCTGGAAGCTTATACCACCAAGATCCAAGTGGGTTACTCATGAGATGCGTGGAGGAAGAGGAACAAGAGATGTGGCTTCAAAAAGCAGATGTAAATCAATGGAAAACTCATCGAAATGCGAGTGGAACATGGCAAACACTGAAGAGATTGGGCATATACTGGCCAACCATGCAAAGGGATACACATAACTATGTGTCTACCTGCCCAAATTGTCAAGAACGAAGGCCAGAAGAGAACTCTACTCTATGTTACTCTACAATAGCACCACAGTGGAATATGCCTCTAGTAAAATTCTTGAGAAACCAGGAGTACCCAGAAGTACCCAGAAGGAGCTACTTTAGCAAGACAACGTGCCCTCAAAGAGCAAAGCAAGGACTATGTTCTCATACGAAAACAGCTCTTCAAGAGAGGAAGGGACAATAATCTACGAATGTGTATCCATGAAGACGAGTACATTTTGGTCTTAGAGATGGCCCATACGGGAGCTGCAGGAGGACATTTTTCTGCAGATAAAACTGCAAAAATGATTCTCTTGGCTGGAATGTGGTGGCCAACTCTACATCAAGATGCAGCCACTTACGTCCAAAGATGTGATACATGTCAATGAACGAAGTATCCTATTAGAAGAGATGAAATGCCACTAAAGCCTATGATGAGTGCCAGAGCGTTTACCAAATGGGGGATAGATTTTGTAGGACCTATTAGCCCACCAGCAAAAGGTTCCCATGCCGAGTACATAATAGTACCAACGGATTATTTGAACAAATGGGTAGAGGCCAAAGAAACCAAGAAAAACGATGCGAGGACTACGGCTAAGTTTCTCTTCGAGAACATATTCACTAGGTTTGGATTGCCTATTGAAATTATGAGTGACAGGGGGACACACTTTGTCAATGAAGTGATAGAAGCCCTAACGAATGAATTCTTAGTGATTCATAAGAAATCAACCCCCTATCAACCACAAGCCAATGGACAGGCTGAAAGTTCGAACAAAATCTTATGCACAGTCCTCACTAAGATTGTTAACAATGGAAGATCTGATTGGGACAAGCAATTACATCACGCTTTATGGGCATTCCGAGTAGCATACAAAACAGCCATAGGAACTACACCATTTAACCTGGTATACAGACAGAATGCCATCTTACCAATTGATTTCCTAGTACCTACTCTCGGAGTAGCTGCAAATTATGAATGGACTGGACATGAGTTATCAACTCAATTGGACCAACTCGAAAAGTTACAGGAGACAAGATTACAAGCAGTGGCAGGTATTTATGCTGCAAAAGGAGACAGAAGGCATATTTTGATGCTCATATTAAGGACAAAAACCTGAAAGAAGAAGATTTGGTCCTGGTTTATACTTTGGAACAACATGCAAAGAAACTACAAAAAAGAGGATATGGCCCCTTGATAATCAATTGTATATCTACCAGTGGAGCCATCAGCCTAGCAACCCTAGATGGAGAAGTATTGCCAAACTATATAAGTGGTTGCTGAGTAAAAAAGTATTTAGAGCCATTGATAGAGGAAATAATGTCACGACTTCTAACAGCAAAAAATAGGCGAGAAGAGGACGAAAGAATACGAGAAGAAGCAAGACAGGAAGCTCTAGAACGAATAAGAAAAAGAAAGAAATGGATAAGAGAGAGAGAGAGATGAAAGATATAGATGAGGAGAGGAACTCATCCCAATGGCTAACTTTAGAGCCTCTGAAAACCTAGGACAGCAAACAAAGCAACCATATCTGAACTTGGGCGCTGGAACAGGAGAGTACCACTTGGTGGATGCTCTAATTGACACGAGAGCAGCTATTAGCTGTATCAATTCTTCTTTGATGCATAAGCTCAAAGAAAAGTTAAGACCAACCAAAGCACATCTGATTGGAATAGGGGGGAAAAGTTACTAAATACATATGCGAGATCACATTGTCACTACATCTCGGAATTAACATGATGCAACAAAAACTCTTGGTATGTCATGATTAAGATTTATTGGAAGAACTTGTGTTAGGCCAAGATTGGATATATGAATATGAAGTGACTATCCAATTAGCCTTGGGCTACATATCAGCCAAAATAGGACACCGTGAGGTATTCAGTGTGTGTTGGGGGATTCTTGGACAAGAAGGGATCTGAGTGTTTGTAGGAGAAAAGGGAAAGACAAGAAGAAAGATACACACTGGAAGCCTCTATCGATTGATTATGATAAGACAAATACAATGTTGAAGCAAAATACAATCCAATGCTTCTGTGCAAAATCCCATAGAGTGCTCAATTACAAAATACAAAATACCCAAGGGACTTATTGCGGCCGGCCTCCTCTGCACCAAACCTCCACCTTCTCCAAGCCTGCACTTGTGCACACCTTGCACCAAGCTTCCACTAAGGGGAAGGGATGGGTACCTTCTGTCGGCACGTGCACACTTCAATAAGACCTTGGGATCCTTGAGGGACTAGCTTAGCACTTCTCTGCACACTTCCTTAGTCACTCTTAATGCACACCTTGCACTTCACTTCTCTGCGTTGCACACTGTGTGTCCCTTGCACTTCCCTCTTGCCTTGCTTAGACTATGCTTACTCTTGCTTACACTTAGAATTGTCCAAGAATAGTCCTTGCCTTCCCTTGAGTGTCGATTCACGTACGCTCCTAACTGCAAGAGTATCTTGGTGCTCACTTTGATGTCCCAAGATTGTCTTCACAAGTGGCAGCCAACGAATCCCTGTTTTGTCCTGTAGCGACTTTAGACTAAAACAAAAATTTTAATTGGGGCGGGCATACTTTCACTTCTACGTATGCTACCGCTTCACATACCTTCACATTTTCCTTTTAAGTCTTCACTTTTCAACATAAGAGAGGGTTCACCTGAACCTTCCAAAACACTTTAAAAACACTTTGAACCTTAGGGAAATTAGAGAAATACCTCTGCAACCTGCAACCCACTTTCTCCAATTTACCCTTTGTGAACAATTAATTGTGCACTACCTGTGCGCTTTGACACCTGCACTTTAGCACTTTGACTTTGCACCAATTGATTTTGACCTTGACCGTGTTGACTTTGACCGTGTTGACTTTGACCGTTTGACTTTGACCTTTTGACTTTGACTATGGTTGACTTTGACTACGGTGGGCTCTAACCAACATGACTTTTATGGGCTCAATAGTTGCCCACCACCTAATGTGCTCTCCGTCCCGGAGAGCTACAGCCAAAACTCTGAGCATAGAGGACACCATGACTCTCGAGCTGCAAAACCCTGAAAAGAACACCTGAGCAGCTACCAAGACCACCAAAAACAGGAAAGAACAAGCACTAGAGAAGAACCAATAAGGGGGATTTTGCCATGGAAAAGCAAAGGAGGGCAATGGGAGGGTAGAAAGGAGGTGGAGGGGAGGGCTGAGGGGCGGAGATTGATAGGGTCAGGAGGGTTAAGGATGTGGCTAGGTAGATTGGTAAAGGGAGGGATTGGAAGTACGATTATGGGGTCTGGAGAGGGTTAAAATGATCAAACAGTAGAGCTACAGAGGGTGCATATGGGAAATTATGAAACATAAGGTAAGACAAGGTGAGAATAGACCATGTAGACAATGTGATGAAATAAAAACATGTGATAAATGTGCTCAAAACATGTGGGTTTTGACCAAAAGTCAGAGAAAAAGTGAGATTTTTGAAACATTAATGCAAAAAATGAGTCCAAAGGAGCCAAAATACATGAAAATGACTCCACGTTTGAAAGAAATGGCCATCCGAGGCACGGTCCAGAGCCAAAAGGTTTGAGTGAAGAAAAAATAAAAAAATATATATCTTATATATTTTTTTAATCTGGATTTTTTTCTTTTTTTTAATGATGCATGCGCATGATGCTGAAAATATGAAAATAACAATAAAAATAAAATAAAATAATATAAAATAAGAGAAAAATAAAATAAATAAAATAAAGAAAAATTAAAAGAATAAAATACAAAAGAAAAATAAAACATATAACATATATATAAAAAAGAAAATAAAAGACAAAAGGGGGGCGAGGGGGGGCGGGTGGGCGGGTGGGCGGGGGGGGGGGGGGGGGGGAGAGGGGGTGGGGCGGGTGGGTGGGCAGGGGACAGGGGGAGTGGGGGGGAGGGGGGGTGGGGGGGCGGGTGGGCGGGTGGGGGGGTCCAGGCGGCAGGGGGGAGAGAGAGATAGATAGATAGATAGATAGATAGAGAGAGAGAGAGAGCTTTTTTTTCTTTTTTAATTCTGATTTTTTTTTCGATTTTTTTTTCTGGTTTTCTTTTGGAAAAAAATTCCCTAGGGGGAGTTTTTTTTTTAAGGAAAATGTCCAAAATTAAAGAAAAATAGAGAAAAATTCCAAAAAAATTACCAAAAAAAATCCAAAAAATTCTGAAAAAATTCTCAAAAATTCTCTACAGGGTCTAGGGCGATTTCCACAATCAAAACCACAGAGAGCTTCCTTTATTCCTCTAATTTGGCAAGAAAATGACTATTAAAGGGAAAGCAAAATGCTAGAAAAAATTCTAAGAAATGGTTAAAAAATTCCCAAAAAATTCCCAAAAATTGTACTTTTGCAGAGGTTATGAAATGCCTTCTAAATTAGCTAAAATGCAAGGAACAAGCATGAAATGGATAAAGAAAACTACTAAAACTTGAGCAAAATGAAATGAGAAGGTTATGTACAACCTGGACAGATTTTGCAATTCCAGGTGATCCATAAATCTTCAAGCGTGTTGATGGTAGGCCTTGAGCCTTGATATGTTGAAGAGTGGCAAGGCCTCTCCTGTTAGCGTCTCTAACTCTACAGCACCCCAATTCAACATTGTTTTAACTCGATAAGGTCCTTCCCAGTGTGGAAGCCATTTTCCTCTCACTTGTGTTTGAAGATGAGTTATATGGAGAAGAACTAACATGCCTCGCTCTATGTTGTTGTTCCATAGATTTTGATCATGTGCCTCCTTCCTCTTCATCTAAGTCTCAATCAATTGTTTTTTTGCTAGTAGACATATCTCCTCTACTTTATGCAGTGCTCCAAGCCTCTGAGAGACACCACAATCTTTCTTTCCCTGCATGGATGCTACTTTAGGTGATCCATGTAAAAATTCAAAGGGCTCAATTGGCAATATGCCATAAACCAGTTGGAATGGAGAATATCCCATGCACTCTTTGTAAGCTAACCTATATGCCCATAGGGTACCTTGATAAGCAATGCCCCAGGAAGTGGGCTGTAACATACATTCCTTCCTTAACATGGTAATTAATACCTTATTCATTGATTCAGCCTATCCATTAGCTCTTGGGTAGTAGGCACAAGAGGTCCTATGTAGAATTATATACCTGTTGAAAATTTCCTGCAAGACCTTATTCACAAAATGAGAACCCTGGTCTGTAAAAATTTCAAGTGGACATCCAAACCTGCAAATGATGCTACTATAAACGAAATCAACCATAGTTTGGGTGGTGCAGTCAGGTGATGCAATAGCTTCAGTCCATTTCATTGCATAGTCTGTGGCTATCAATAAATACTTCTCTCTTTTTGGAATCGATGGAGGGTAGATAGGCCCTACAAAATCTAACCCCCACTTCTCAAATGGTTTCCAAGAAGTGGAAATAATCAAGAGGTTATGCCTCTGCTTGGTGGGCAAAGGTCCACACCTCTGGCAAACATCACATGATTTTCCCCAGTCATCAGCATCTTTGAATAATGTAGGCCACCATAAACCAGCATCGAGGATCCTTTGACTCATAGTATGCCCTAGAAGGTGCCCACCACCTGTTCCTTCATGTGCACATTGAAGGACTTCCCTCACTTCTTCTTCTTCCAAGCACTTCCTAAACCTTTCATCCTTTCCCTGTCTATATAATTTATCTTCAATGAAGGTATAAGGTCTGCTCTTGATTAGCAGTCTCTTCCTTTGCACAGCACTAGCCTTCTCTGGATACACTCCAGTTTTAATGAAATTCTTGATATCATAATACCAACCTTGAGCTTGTACAGTGAACAGATTAGCATTTGGAAAATCATCATTGACTCCACTAGCTTGATCCATCATATTGATCCCAGATAGGTGATCCGCCATAACATTTTCTTTACCTGGTCTATGGACTACAGAAAAATCAAACTCTTGGAACAAAAGTAGCCACCTCCATATCCTCCCAGTTGCTTGTGGCTTGTTCAATAAATACCTGAGTGGCTGATGATCAGTGATGATGACAAACTTCACACTTAGCAAATAATGACGAAATTTTTGTACTGCAAAGACCATTGCTAGAGCTTCCCTTTCTGTTGTGCTATAATTCTTTTCATCTTTAGTCAAAATTCTACTAGCATACTGGATAGGCCTGTCAAGTTTGAATTCTTCATTATGTTGAGCCAATACTGCACCCACTGCATATGCACTGGCATCTACATGCACATGAAAAATTTTTTACCAATCTAGGGTGATAAGAATTGGTGCAGCCACCAATTTGGACCTCAATGTCTGATAAGCCTTTTCTTCTTCCTCTTCCCATTTAAAGGGCACTTCTTTACCCGTAAGTCTAGCTAGCGGCCTGGCTATCTCTGCATACATTTTTATAAACCTTCTATGGTATCCAGTATGCCCCAAGAAACTTTGAATCTCTTTAGGAGATTTAGGTTTAGGCAACTTTAATATAGAAATGATTTTATCAAGATCTGGGGCCATACCTTTAGCCGACACCACATGTCCCAAGAGAGTTACTTCTATCGCAAGGAAATGACATTTGTTTGGGTTGAGCTTTAGCCTAGTCTCCCTGCATCTCTTAAAAACATTATGCAGCTGTCCCAAGTGATGGTCCAAACAATCTAAAGGGGTCTCATTGTGAGAACCTGAAAATGAAAAGAAGTCATCCATGAAAATTCTAAGTGTTTCCAACAATAAAGGACCAAAAATGAGGTTGACAGTTCTGTTAAAGGTGGTTGGAGCATTTCTGAGCCCAAATGGCATTTTTACATACACATATGTTCCAACAATTGGTATCGGAGCAGGTCGTCGCTTCATCTAGGGCGCTGTCGGCACTCCTCCGTTTGCAGTCTCAGATTCGCACAAAATTTTGTGAGCATACTTCATCTCTGAGCTCGTTTCGACCTCCGAACGCATTATCGCAGCGCTTGTGCAAGCTATTTCGTCTTTTTGTGCCAAAGGTACATACCAATTTATGTTTGCCAGTATAAGCGTCTCAAATCTGCTACAAGTCTAGCGAAATTTGTCGGGGTAGTTCTGATCAACTTTTTGAGATATAGTCAATTTTCTGCATCAAGGTATTTTAGTCACCGTCCATGGCTGAAAGTAGTGATGTATTTCGTATGTTGGTTGTTGAGGATAAGTTGGATGGTACCAACTACCCATTATGGGCTTATATGATGCGACATGTATTGGTTGCAAAAGGATTGTGGAACATTGTGCAGGGTGTTGAAAGACGTCCTGTTACACCTCTGACTACAGGTACTACAAATACAGGTGCTAGAGCTGATGAAGATGGTATCAAAGATGATATTCCGCAGATTCCTGTTCGTGCTGCTGTTTCTGCTGCACCTACTGCAGAGCAGATTTGCTGGGATGGCAAAGATGCCCAGGCACATGCATTGATAGCTTGGTCTATCAAACGTGCCATTATTCCTCACATTCGCTCTTGCACAATAGCTAAGGATTCTTGGGATACACTTACCACATTGTACCAAGCTAGGAATGAGGCTAGTGTTGCTTACCTTCGAAAACAGTTGGAGAGTGAGCACATGAATGAAGGTGATTCTATGGACAGTTTCCTAATGAAGATCAAAGACTTGAAGGAATAGTTGATTTCTACTGATGAGGTTATACCAGATAGCTCACTTGTGCAGAACGTTTTGAATGGTCTTCCTGATTCATATCAGAGTTTTGCTTCTACTCTTTGGTTGATGATGAAAGGCAATCCAAATGCCTTATCATTTGAGGAGTTAGTCTCTCTTCTGTTGTAGGAAGATCAGTCCAGGCAAAACAGGTCCATTATGCGAGTTGCAGATCAAGCTTTCCTGTCTAGTCAGAAGGGCAAAGGAAAATGGAGCTCTTCAACTAGTAAGCAGAAATCTGCTAATTCTGCATATTCAAAGAAGGAAGATAAAGATGAGAAGAAATAAAAAAAGCAGAAATTGTTTTGCAAGTATTGTAATGGGAATGATCATATCATAAAGAACTTTCCAAAACTGGCTGCAAAAGAGGCAAAGAAAAAGGAGGCTGGAATGGTTGTTGCAGAAGCCTCTACACCAAAAATAGAGTCTGCTAATCTTGTGCAGGAAGAAGAATGGGCGTTTACTACTGTTTGCAGTTTTGACCCATCTTCTCATGAGCAGTGCATGTCTGCAGTGGACTCAGATGTTTGGTACTTTGATAGTGGGGCGACCAAACATATTACCTCGCAGCGTAGTTTCTTCTCTTAACTCGAGCCTGCCCCTACAGGGAATACTCTTACATGCGCCAACAACTCCTCTTATCCTGTTATGGGATTTGGTAAGATCATTTTGACTACTGCTGATGGTAGTTCTTCCACTTTGTCAGATGCTTTGTTTGTGCCAGGGATCAAGAAAAATCTGTTATCAGTTTCAGCATTAGCCAAGGTTGGTTTGGTTGTGAAATCTGTTGATGACAGGTGTACAGTTCATGATCTATCAAATGGTGATGTGAATATTGCTCCTAAAATTTTATGTCGTGGGCTGTATAAGCTCATAGACTATGAAAGATCTGCAAATGATTTGGCATGTGCAGTAAATGATTCTCAGGCTATGTCAGATCCAAAGCTTTGGCATGCACGATGTAAGCCGCCGGATTGGCAATTGTAAAGTCTGACTCTTTTTATATTCCGCACGAACCGAAAGGTCGTTGCATAGACATTGTAACCTTCTTATAAATCAATGAAAAGAGACGCTTCGGTGACGACCAGAGGAGTCGCCAGACTGTTTGTCTGGTTGATGATGTCTGTGTATTTCCATGGTGTGTTTGAAAACTCTAAGTTATTCTGTGTCTTTCTGTGTTGTTGATTATCTATGCCTGTCCGGTAAAGATTAAGTTACAGTATGTGTATCTTAAGTTAAGTACTGAATTAGAATTCCGCTAAGTTTATTACTGTGAGTTTGTGTTACGGTCATCTTTGTATTGTGCGTTGGTCACTAAGGAAGTCTTAATCTGTGTATGAATCGACATTCTGTGAGTAGATGAATCAGACAAAGTCCGAGTTTTCGGTTAGTAAATTGGATTAGTAAAGTTATTGAACAGACTGTCATGTGAGTGAGTTGATTTGGGAAAATCAAGTATAGGGCCTCTGTTTAACAGACCCCTTCCACTCCCAAGAACCCGAATAGATGTTTAAATGCGTCGCTGATGGCAAAAGCGCGTTTAACACTGGCGCCGTCTGTGGGAATGTGGCACCAGAGTGATGCGATATAGTTGTGGGAAAGTGGTACCAGAGCGTTGTAAATTGATTGTGAGAAAGTGGTCATAGATTATGAATCGACAGTAAGGAAGAGTAGTACGCAAAGTATTGCAAACGTGATATATGCTGGTTACTCGTTCCGGTGAGACGTACCCGAAGTATAGGAGAAACCAACAGTCTTGGGTGATACCTAATTTGCTAAGGACGCCCCCAGGAGCTAGAAGCGCAGATAAGTTTAACCCAGTTGTCAAGGAAGCGAAGAAGGTTAGTAGTGATTCCGGTAGCATTCCGGTGGAATGTACTGCAATTTCAGTAGATTCCGGTGCAATTTCGACACAGTCTGTCGAAGATATAGTAACTCCAGAGTATACCAGGATGCAGTATGCAGTTAACTTAACACCATTTGGTCAAGATTCGAATTTATCTGAGGATAGAAGCGTGTTGGCCAAAGAAATGAGTGAAGGTGAAAATGTACCTTGTTTTAGTAAAAATTCGACGAATTCCGGTGATATTTTGGTCCGAGTTACACAACGTTCACAGTCTCCCAGTGACAGTTTACCATTTCCTGGTGAATCTTCATTCTGGTCACCACTATTGAGAGTAAGCTTCCCTACATTTGATATCAAGGAGGAAGGTAGATTATTCAAAGATGAAATCCGAAAGAGATTGAATGCCACCCATCCTCCCAATCGACCCTATTATACCAGTACAGCCTACTGAAGAACCTTCTACTTCATCTTCCTCACCGAATTACTCTCCCCCCTCTTCACATCAACTTCTGATAGCCTCTTCTTCTCAACCACGTCCTTCTATTCTGTTTCCATCAATTACCATGTTTTCTGAGCTCGCATCCATGGGTCAAATGCTAATCCAGCTATTGCAACGACTACCAGCACAAATGAAGGAAGTGACTGATAACATCCGAGAAGAATTTCATTACAAGGTTGATGTTCTGGAAGCAGACATTAGCCCTCTCCAGGAAGAACTAGTTGCAGCCAAAGCAGAAAATCAAGCTTTAAACGAACAAATTAAGGAGTTACAGACTAGACTTGCCAAACAGGAAACAGTTATCAGTCAACGAGGTGTGGCACTAGCTGAAGTCCGATCCTCTGCACGGCGGACCGGACTGGAGTGCCTCCAACGTGCGGGCTAAGAAGCACTATGGACGTAGGTGCCGAGCCTTCCCTTCCTCACCGTTTTGGAGAACGTCGGTTGTCTCTAGAATCGTGGGTAGATGCCCGGTAACGGGAGCGTCCCCCGCCACGTCTCGGCGGGTCTTGGGTCCCTTGACGGTGATGAGCCGTGAGGTTGGCACGCCTAGGCCGGCCACCTCGTATCTCCGGGTTGAGGTCCCTTTGGGGTTGGCTTGAGCATGACGGCCTCCCCGTTTCGGTTTAGGACTAAACGTCCGCTCCGCACTTGGGTGTGCGTTTCTTCGTCTGACGGTGCCCCGCGAGAACGCGTTTGTCTACGTGCGGCCGTTCTCAACTACTTGGGGAAATTCTAAGTCGCTTCCGCATGCGTAGGCCTTCGGGCCGTTCTATCTTTGTTTGTGAGCTTCCGCGCGTTAACTTTGGAGTCCCTTCGTTTCGGGTTACTCTCGGGCAAAGGCCCTTTGGACGTCCCTTCGCGCAAGCTCAAGTTTCAAGTGGGTTCGAGCCGATGGGCTGCCCCTTGGACTTGGGTTTGCAACTTTGTACTTCACAGTTGGTATCAGAGCTTCGGCTCTGTGGGTCGGGTGCGTGTGAGCCGTCGGTGGTGCCATGGACGGGCCGTCGGCAATGGGCAAAAAATTCAGTTTTGGAAAAACGGTGCATGCCGGCGGAGACGGGCCTCGCGTGGGACGTCGGCCGTTTGGCAAAATTTCAGAAAATTTTTCTTATGACATTTGAGCTTCAAGTGGGCCGTTCGGCTTCGGGCCGTCGGTAAAGGCATGGTTCTTGGCAGCGGATCGTTTCTTAAGGCCCGGGTGGCAACGGGTCGTGGGGCGGAGTGGCAGCCGTCTCACCGTTTTTGGATCCTAACTGAAAGGCACTTCTATTCGCCCAGTTATGTGTTTGTGGGCTTGGCCTTCGGGCCTCCCTCTCCCGATCGTATCCCTCTTAGGCTGGACCGGTGTGGCTACGGCCCCGTTTCCCCCTTTGAGGAGGGAGGTATATCCTCCATTGACTGGCAAGGTTGCCGTGTGAAGCCGGGTAGGAGTAACGCGGTAAGTCGCCCCGCGCCGTAAGTCGTGAACCACTGGGAAGGGCTTCTACCGTCCGCGCGTAGCACATCTCCACGGGAGTGACACTAGGCGGTGCCGACGGGCCTCTCCTCGCGAGGGCTCGGGCCGGCTCTTGTGCAAGAAAAACTTCAGTTTTGGGTGTGTGGGCAAGTTGGTCCCCTCCCTCTCATTTTGTGGGCTGCCGGTACAAGTTTCATAACAGTTTTGATGCATTTTGCAAGTGGGATTTGGGGGAAAAAATGGAATCGCTCAGCTTTGTGCGTGTGCCCCCTCATTCTATCTAACTTAAGGATGTACCATGTCAAGTTTGAGAGAATTTAGAGAGGCGCTTCATAGGCCTCGGAGCCCGCGAAGTTTCGGGCAGATTTCGTTTATAACAGTTTGGGAACAAGTAAGTGTGCCGCCCCGATTCCACTTTGTGCTAGAAAAGTCTTGACCCTTATGTTGGGTGTTCCGCGATCTTTGGTGAGGCTATGGAAGCCGAACCGTCGGTTAGCTTGTGCGCTCCGAGTGTAGGAGTGTGTTTTCGGATGGAAAAGGTTGCGCGGGCCGGCGGGTTGGACATGGTCCTCCCGTGCGGGCCGTCTCTGGGTATCGCGCCTGCGGGTCTCCATGAAGCCGGGGCTAGTGTGTGGGCCGTCGGGTTGAACATGGTTCTCCCGTTCGGGCCATCTTTGGGTTTGGCCATGCTCGTGGGTCCTTCTAAGGCCGGGGCAAGTTTATGGCCGTTTCGGTGCGTCGCGCCCGCGGGTCCTCTCAAGGCCGGGGCTTGTGTGTTGGTTGACCGGCGGGCTTGGACTCGGGTTCCTCCCCGTTCGTGTCGGTTCGTGGTAAGCGCCCGCGGGTCCTTGTAAGGCCGGGGCAAAGTTGTGTGTTGGTTGGCCGGCGGGCTTGGATTTGGATTCCTCCCCGTTCGTGTCAGTGTGGGTGAGCGCCCGTGTGTGGGCTTGGCCGTCGGGTTGGACTTGGTTTCCTCCCGATTGTGCATCTTGAGGTTTGCGTGCCTGCGGGTTCCCGTTAGAGGCCGGGGCAAGTTTGGGTAAAGGAAAAGGCTATGCCGGCGGGCAGTGACGTTGAGGTCCCCCTCGCGCGGCTAGCAAGTTTGGCAAAGGGTAAGTGTGAGCGGCCAACGGGCAGTGACGTTTAGGTCCCCCTCGTGCGGTCCGCGCCTGCGGGTTCCTTCGAGACCGAGGCAAAGTTGGAAAAGGGAAAAGGCAACCCACCGGCGGGCAGTGACGTTTAGGTCCCCCTCGCGCGGTTGGGCAGTAGAAATGGGAAAAAGCGAGTCCGCGGGTTCCTTCGAGACCGGGACAAGGTAGCGTGGTCGACGGGCAGTGACGTTAAGGTCCCCCTCGTTCGATTCACTAGGCCGGCAAGTCGCTCGCGGGATCTTCGGGACCGGAGCAAGTGTGTGGGTTGGGCAGACGGGCAGTGACAATGATAGGTCCCCCTCGTTCTGTGCCTTTGTGTGTTGAGTCCGTGGGTTCCATTGAGACCGGGACAAGTGTGTGGGTGTGGCCGGCGAGTGTGGCTGGGATCCCCTCGTCCGTGCCTTTTGTGTGAGCCGCCTGCGGGTCCCAGTAGAGGCCGAGGCTTATCTGCTTGGGTAGCTCGTGGTGTGCCTTCGGGGCCCGAGTTATCGTTTCGGAAAGGTTGGCCGACGCAAGAGTAAGCCGCTATGCGCAGTGCGATCGTGCCTTTGGTACGCAAAGCTTGTGGGCCGACGATAGGCTCGTTTTGGTTGAGGTGGGAATTGCCAAGGAGCGCATGATGGGCGTGTGCTAGGCGGAGGTAATGGGATCCGTCGCCTCTTGGTGATTGGTTTTGCAAGGCTGAAAATATGGCGGGTGTGTGGAACGGTTCGAGACGGCCGTGTCCATCACATAAGGTGATTTTCAGGAATTCGGCTAGCATGTTGTAAGTCGCGCGTGCGCCGCATGTCTATGCCTTCGTACGTAAAGCTTGAGGGCCGCCGATAGGCCTCTCTTTTGGTGGGATTCGCCTTGGCCGGTGTATGGGCGCCGTGCCTTGGTGATTTTGGACGTTGGAATGGAAACAACGGGATGGGTGTGTGGAGTGGCAGCGAGGCCTCGTCCACCACAATGTTTTTGGGTTTGACCCTCTGTTGCACATCAGCCCGGGAAGGGGCATTCTTGTTCTCTTTGAGAACGGCTTAGTGTCGTTTGGCACTAAGTTTTTATCTTCGGTTTGGAAAGGCCCATCCTGTTGCACGGCAACAAAGGGCAATGTCTTCGGACATCGGCTTGAAGTCGTGATGCGTCAAGCTTCACACTTTATGGAAAGGAAAGGCCCATTCTTATCGCAGGGCGATAAAGGGGCAAGATGAACGTCCGGATTGCGACTTGACTCTAGGGGATTGATCACCCTCTTCACGATAAGAGTTGTCTTGGATTTTCCAAGTGCTAAGGCCCAAATCCATCGTATGGACGATACATGGGCAAGATGAACCGTTCATAAGCGAATTGAGTTGGATGGACTGGCCATCTGTCTTGACGATAGGATCTCTTTGAAGGTTCTTGGACGTAAGTTCGCATTTAGCCTAACAAGAGGCAAAGCGTTTTGACCCAAACTGCGAGGTCCCCTTAAGTGCAAAATTTGGCTCATGTGGAGCTTGACTTTGTCCCGATGCAGTCAGAGTGGGGCAAGTCATCTTCTTCGTAGTCTCTTTGCTTCGAGCCAAACCAGCGGTGTTAGGTTCGCACCTCTTGCACAAGTAAGTTTCCCTTAGATATATTTTTTTGCACGACAACCCATGGTTATAAGGACACTGCTCCAACCTTTGAGAGTAAGAACACCATGCAGAGTCATAAAAGCCATTTCACGAAACGTCACCCCTGCAACTACACCGTAAACAGGATTAAGTAGCACCTGTAGGTGAACTTCTCGAGGACGAGAAGTCTGTTGAAGAGGGGGTGAATATGTGACGGCCCTGTATTTCTATCCAGCCCATCTTGGTGCTTGGGTGGTATTCCCTGCTGCGCCGAATTGTGCGCAACTATAAGGGGAGTGGGTTCCGTGACATCCTCTGCACGGCGGACCGGACTGGAGTGCCTCCAACGTGCGGGCTAAGAAGCACTATGGACGTAGGTGCCGAGCCTTCCCTTCCTCACCGTTTTGGAGAACGTCGGTTGTCTCTAGAATCGTGGGTAGATGCCCGGTAACGGGAGCGTCCCCCGCCACGTCTCGGCGGGTCTTGGGTCCCTTGACGGTGATGAGCCGTGAGGTTGGCACGCCTAGGCCGGCCACCTCGTATCTCCGGGTTGAGGTCCCTTTGGGGTTGGCTTGAGCATGACGGCCTCCCCGTTTCGGTTTAGGACTAAACGTCCGCTCCGCACTTGGGTGTGCGTTTCTTCGTCTGACGGTGCCCCGCGAGAACGCGTTTGTCTACGTGCGGCCGTTCTCAACTACTTGGGGAAATTCTAAGTCGCTTCCGCATGCGTAGGCCTTCGGGCCGTTCTATCTTTGTTTGTGAGCTTCCGCGCGTTAACTTTGGAGTCCCTTCGTTTCGGGTTACTCTCGGCCAAAGGCCCTTTGGACGTCCCTTCGCGCAAGCTCAAGTTTCAAGTGGGTTCGAGCCGATGGGCTGCCCCTTGGACTTGGGTTTGCAACTTGGGTTCGAGCCGATGGGCGGCCCGCAAAGGAAAGCAGCCCATGGAGGTACCCTGGAAAAGCCCCCACAAGATCAGACTTCTAAGTCGGGACCAGATCCCAGCGAAAAAGAAAGAAGAAGCCAAGAGAAGGAAGGATAAAGCTCCCTCCCGCAAAGAGGGATCAATACAAAAATGATTGTCATCTCGCTAAATGCTAGAGGGCTAACCGACCCCTCAAGAGCGACCATCATTGGACAATGGCTTCGCGACATTAGCTTAAACCCAGACTTTATATGCATTCAAGAGATCAAAATTGACGGAGAAGACCTCCAGAAACGGCTCCGGCAGGTCTCCTCGACGCACGTGTGGATCCCAACAAAACACCCGCGGGGATCTGGAGGAACGGCTATCGGTGTTAAACAACGCTGGTTTGAAAAGCTTGAGAACTTCATTGAAGATGTGAGTCACCGTTGGATTGCTGTTTCGTTTGGTGCTCCTCTTTGTGTTACTATGGTCTCTTTGTACGCCCCTAACGGAGATTTGGAGAGACGGAACACCTGGGCCTCCTTAGACTCGCTTCCCCACAACGTGCTCATATGTGGGGACTTCAACATGGTGGAGGACCCAATGGACAGATGGATGGGCAAGGGCAGGGTCATCGACAGTCGGGAGAAAGAAACGTGGGACATGACCAAACTGCACTTGGATTTGGTTGAATTCAAAGACTCGAATGGCTTTTCTTGGTCGAATCTCCAAGCGGGCGAGGACCTGAGGAAAGCTAGACTCGACAGATGCTACATCTCTCAGAGCTCTACCCAACAGTGGGGCCTTCCTACCATCACGCAACGCACTGATCTCACCATCTCTGATCACTACCCGATCGTTATCACTTTCCAACCTGCCTACAAGACCCGCAAGGCTCCGTGGTTCCATGCCAATGCATCCACCTTCTCTCTCCCCTCCGTTCATCAAGAAATTGCCGACGCTTGGAAGGTGGCGTTCGCCTCTGGCTTGGCCCCAGCCAAGTGCTGGAGAAATGCGGTCGACAAGTCTCGTAAGATCATGATCAGAACTAAGAAGATGCTTGAGACCGTGAGGCGGGCTCGAAGGGAGGCTCTTTACCACAGACTCTGGCGGCTCGAGGAGGAAGTGAACAAAGGAAAACATCAAGCCCAGAAAGGTCTCCGAAAAATCAGAGCTGTGTTGAGATACGAGGAAGAAATACAAAGGAAAAACTTGCAAATCTTCTTCAAGGAGTGGTGGGCTGGCAAAGCCGACAAGCCCACCAAAGAGATGTGCCGTATCCTTAAAAGGAAACACAACAGAGATGCGATCCCACTACTGCTTGATCCACTTGGCAATGTATGCAATTCGGAAGAAGATAATTTAGGCATCATCGAAGGGCACTTCACGAGACTCCTGGGAACCTCGAACCCCCTCTCCCATCATGGAAGGGACTGTATGGCAGCCATCTCTAGGGTTTCCCCCTGGAGGATTCCACCCAACCTCCTCTCTCTGCTTCATGCCCCGATCTCTGAAATAGAAATCATTGCGGTCATTGATGCCCTCCCTCTCGGTAAAAGCCCGGGACCCGACGGACTCACTAACGAGTTCTTTAAATCCTTCAAGCTGGTGGTTGCCACCCCTCTTCGGATGGTCTGGCAAGAAGCGCTAAAGTTCGGTGCTCTTCCGTCTTGCCTAAACAATGGAATTATCAAGTTGATTCACAAGAAGGGGGAAAAGAACAGAATCGAGAACTGGCGGCCTATTACGATGCTCCAAATTGGATACAAGATCATCGCCAAAGTCATCGCCAACAGACTCTCGTGCCACCTGAGATCTTGGCTTAGTGAGGACCAAAAAGGTTTCATCAAAGGCAGGTCTATCCTGGAAACCATTATGGATATTTGGGAAGGCATTCAATTTGCAAATGAGTCTAACCAAGATGTGGTCTTCCTCAAGATCGATTTTGACAAAGCATACGACAGGCTAGAATGGGACTATATTCTGCAGTCGCTCCTTGACCTCGGATGCAGTCAGAATTTCACTAAGATGATCGCGACCCTGCTCGGAAACGCAACGACCCAAATAACGTTAACGGCAAACTTTCGAAGACAATCCACCTTAAAAGGTCTATTAGACAAGGGTGCCCTCTGGCCCCCCTTCTCTTTGCCGTCGCCACTGAGGGGCTGAGCAGACTGGTGACACATCATGTGGAGGCAGGCAATATCAAAGGCCTCCGGCTGCCTCACGACCACGGCCAAATCATCATGAGACTTTTTGCTGATGATATGAACGCTTTCGTCCACAATGATAATACGAGCCTGGAGACGTTCTGGAGGTGTCTTGCTACCTTCTGCGATGCCTCTGGATCCAAAATCAACCACTCTAAGACCGCCTTCAGGGCTATCGTGGGTCATCACCCTGGCCTTCTCATTGATCATGGCTGTCAAATCATTCCGCAGGGCCAAATCTTTCGCCTTCTTGGAATCCCCTTGGGGTTTGGCGTCTCTATGGAGCAGCGATGGAATTGGGTGATGGCCAAACTGGAAAACAAGCTCAACTATTGGAAAGGTATGCAAATCAATCTTGCTGGACGTGCGATGGTTATCAACACATTCCTCCTCTCTTCTACCATTTATTTCCTCTCATGCTGGAGACCGAACGAGCAAGGGCTGTCCAAACTGAACAGTATTTGTAGAAACTTTCTTTGGACGGGCGATCATAACAGAAGGGGGGTGCCAAAAATCAAATGGGCCATCTGCACCAGCCCTAGAGATAGCGGGGGGCTGGGTATCTTAGACATTGGGTGTATGGCCAACAAACTGGCTGCCAAGTGGATGATCAAGGCTTGGTGCAATGGGGAGGCCTCGTGGGCCAAGCTGATCTTCAGAAACAAGCAAGAGGTGGCCCTCATGGGGCACCCGAACTGGAAGAATCTAGACATCATGACCCTGCTATTCTCCCCGATACCCGTCTTCCCGAAAGGCTCCAACCTCGTATGCTCCCTTTGGAAGGGCTGGAACAAAGTCAAAAGCTTCACAAGAATTAGTGAAGACTGGAAGTGGGCAGCCGGAATAAGACAAAACGACTCTATCTGGTTTCCGATACATGGCATCCGGAGGGTGGAGGCATGGAACATTCAAAATGCCAAGAAGATATGGAACAAAGGATTCAAAAAATGGAAACACCTCTGGAAACATGACACCAACAGCTGGATCAACTACGAGGATATCGACCCCCGCATAAACATCTCCTACGAAGAATGGAACATCTTGCAAAGCAGATGCCTCGCTTGGGATCGTCACAAAACTCGCCTTCTCATGGGACATGATACTCCGAACGCGCGTGGTCTCAAATGGCACAATGGAAATAGCCTACTCAAAATCCCGAACATCAAAGAATCGACTGACCTCCAGACCAGCCTCAACAAGAAGTGGTGCCTGTCTTGGACGCGGCTTCGGTGGGACATGAAATTCATGGGTATCTGGCACCCACTTATAGAGATTAAGAAGTCTGTCCTCCTATGGCAAATTCCCCATCGGGGAATTTGGACTAACCAGAAAGCAAGCAAAATTTGTGGGATCCCGCCGTGGTGCAAGCGCTGCCACCGTGCTATCGAAGATGTCCCACACATCTTCTTTAATTGCCCCAACTCTTACAGTATCTGGAAGACGGTTGAACTGAAAATCAGAATTCATACACAGCTTAGTTGGAAACAAGTCCTCTTGGGAGAAGCGATTGGCTGCTCTGCGACTCTCTGGAATGCAATCAGAGGAGAATTCCTGTGGAAAATTTGGCGGGAGCGGTGTGCTCTCAACTTCGGCGACCCCCCCAGGGAGTGGTCGATTGAAAAATCACTATTCCTCCTTGGCAAAAGGATTGTCAACAGTAAGAAGTCCCCCCCCTTCAGACACCACCAACTCCTCCTTTTGATCAACAACAAGCTCAAACCCAAGTGGGTCCCGCATGAGGGCGACGAGAGGGTGATCAACCTTCTTTGTAAAGCAACCTAGGAATCAACCTAGTTCCCCTGCTTTGTGGGATTTGGGGGGTCCCATGGGCACTAGTCCCCTTCTTTTGTACCCTTGTTTCTTAATTTAATTCAAGTCCGGGAGAGTAGGCTATTGCCGAACTTCCTTTACATTAAAAAAAAGTCCGAGAAAAAGATGAGTTATTAAGTGTTGCTAATGTGGAACTAGTCCAGTTGAAGCAGTTAGTCCAAGATAAAGAGGATGCATGCATAGCTCTGGGCAATCTTTTAGAAGAGACTAGAACACAACTGAATGAAGCAGTACAGAAAGGACAAGAGATGGCCGGTTTGGCTAAAATTACTAATGAAGAACTCCAGCGAACAGAAGCATACTTATCTTAATCGAATAAAGATCTTAAAATATAGATGAATTTAGTCGCTCAACTACAGAAGGAGATACTAGGGATAAGAAGAGAGCGCGATGCATATTACAAAACCATACAGTTTCAGAATCAAGAGTTAGAAAGAAGGGAGTATCAACTGAGTGTTAAAAAAGAAAGATTATCCAAAGTTGATAAGCAGATTGCAGATATGAAAGTCAGTCGTGATACGGCTCTGTCAAATGAATTTTACTTACAGGAAGCTTTTTTGCAGACACAGGTAGAGAGTTTAATGAGCCAAAGTTCAGTACGGACAGATGCTCAGCTCGTAGAACCAGAAATTTTGAAGCAGATATTAGAGTCATTGAAAAAGAAAATTGCCCGGACATTTAAGTTAGCCAGAACTATGTATTTAGAAGGTATAATAGATGAACCGTAATTTTTGTATACCTGCGGGTTCAAGTCCACCATGCGTGCCAGTGTAAGCCGCCGGATTGGCAATTGTAAAGTCCGACTCTTTTTATATTCCGCACGAACCGAAAGGTCATTGCGTAGACATTGTAACCTTCTTATAAATCAATGAAAAGAGACGCTTCGGTGACGACCAGAGGAGTCGCCAAACTTTTTGTCTGGTTGATGATGTCTGTGTAGTTTTCATGGTGTGTTTGAAAACTCTAAGTTATTCTGTGTCTTTCTGTGTTGTTGATTATCTGTGCATGTCCGGTAAAGATTAAGTTACAGTATGTTTATCTTAAGTTAAGTACTGAATTACGGTTCCGCTAAGTTTATTACTGTGAGTTTGTGTTACGGTCATCTTTGTATTGTGCATTGGTCACTGAGGAAGTCTTAATCTGTGTATGAATCGACATTCTGTGAGTAGATGAATCAGACGGAGTCCAAGTTTTCGGTTAGTCAATTGGATTAGTAAAGTTATTGAACAGACTGTCATGTGAGTGAGTTGATTTGGGAAAATCAAGTATAGGGCCTCTGTTTAACAGACCCCTTCCACTCCCAAGAACCCGAATAGATGTTTAAACGTGTCTCTGACGGCAAAAGCGCGTTTAACAATGCTTTGGTCATTTGAATTTTGCTAGTTTGCTACGCCTACAGAAATCTGAAATGGTGTCCTCTTTGCCCAGACTTGAGGCACCTGGAAAACATGTTTGTGAAGGCTGTATTTTGGGCAAAATGCAGCATTCCTCCTTTCCAATGGTTCAATTCGGGCTACATAGAAATTGCAGCTTGTACATAGTGATGTCTGTGGTCCTATGCAAACACCCTCTTTTGGAAATTATCTTTACTTTGTGACTTTCATTGATGATTTTTCTAGGCATGCATGGGTATATCCATTGAAGGAAAAGTCCAAAGTGTTCATGTGCTTCAAACAGTTTTTGGTTTTGGCTGAAAATCTATCCGCATGTAAAATGGGCACCCTCCGTTCTGATCGAGGGGGCGAATATATGTCTTCTGATTTTAATGCATTTTTGGCTGAACGTGGGATAAAACACCAATGTACAGTGCCGTATACACCTCAACAGAATGGAGTTGCTGAACGAAAGAACAAGTCACTCATGGAGATGGCAAGGTGTATGGTGAAGAGTCAGGCTTTACCACATAGTTTCTGGCTTGAGGCTGTCATGTGTGCAGCATATGTACTGAACAGGTGTCCCACTAAAGCGCTATAGTCTATCACTCCATATGAGGCTTGGCATGATCACAAGCCATCCACTGCTCATCTACGGGTTTTTGGTTGTTTGGCATATGCACTAGTGCCTGAACAACATCACAGAAAATTGGATGATAAGGCAGTAAAATGTATTTTTGTTCGGTACAATTCTGAAAGTAAAGGCTATCGTCTGTATCATCCACAGACTAAACGCACTCTGGTTAGCCGTGATGTTGTTTTTGTGGAAGATGCTATTCAGCCATTGCTTTCATGTACTAAGGAGACATCTGTTAGCTCCAAAGAAATTTATGATACTTTGATGCCTCTTTTTACAGGTGGACAGTCTAGTGCTGGTCCTAATGAGGAAACTTCTCCACCTTTGCAGGTTTCATGTGATGATGTAGATCATTCCATTTCTGATGCAGATTTATAGGATGCACTTATTGATGAGAGAGCTGATATTGAGCAGGCAAGAACTATGCCAAAATGGCTGGTGCAAACCTTGCGTGACAGCAAATTAGATGCACCTTTGTCATATTGTACTCGTTGAGGCTCTCATAGTGCCTCCTTTGCATCAGATTATTATGCTAGTCTCTGTGATGAGAATGAGCCTGTTTCTTTTGATGAAGCACAAAATTCAGAAAATTGGATGGCTGCTATGCAATCTGAATATGATGCTATAATGAAGAATGGTACTTGGTCTTTATGTGACTATCCTCATGGCAAGAAAGCCATTGGTACTAAGTGGGTATACAAGCTGAAGCATAAACCTGATGGTACAGTTGACAAGTATAAGGCTAGGCTTGTTGCAAAGGGTCATGCACAAGAAAGAGGCATTGATTTTGATGAGAACCTTTGCACCTACATGCCGTATGACTACTGTTCGGAGCATTTGTGCACTTGCAGCCCATCATGGTTGGAATGTATATTAGTTGGACATTAAAACAGCATTTCTGAATGGTGACTTGCATGAAGAAGTGTATGTTTTTCAGCCCTATGGCTTTGTGCAAAAAGGACATGAAAACCAGGTGTGCAGGTTAAAGAAGGCATTATATGGTTTAAAACAAGCACCATGTGCTTGGTATGAGAAGATACATGCCTATCTGATTGCACATAGTTTTGAGAACAGTCCAACTGAAAGCACCTTATATGTTAAGCGTGCTAATGATGTGTTTGTGATCGTTGTTGTCTATGTTGACGGCATGCTGCTCACTGGTCCTATTGAGAAGCATATTGCTGATTCTAAGGATGATTTGCATGCCTCATTTGAGATGTATGATTTGGGGCATTTGCATCACTATTTGCGCATTTAGTTTATGCAAGTTGATGGTGGATTGGCTTTGTGTCAAACAAAATATATTGACACATTATTGCAGCGTTTTGGCCTTGAAGACTGTAAGCCTATTGCCACTCCTATGGAGACAGGTTTATGATTGAGTGTTCATGATGTTGGAGATGCATTTGATGTTGTTCTCTATCAGCAGGCTATTGGATGCTTGATTTACTTATGCATTACTCGGCCAGATATTCAGTTTGCTGTCTCACAGATGAGCAGGTTTATGCATTGCCCAGGTGTCAAGCATTGGCAGGCGGTTAAGCGCATTTTTGGCTACTTGAGTGGTACTCGGCTACTTGAGTTCTTTTATCCCAAGGGGGGATCACTACTGCCAGATTTGTATGCTTTTTCTGACTCAGACTGGGCTGGTTGGTATGACACTCGTGTGTCCACTAGTGGCTTTTGCTTCATGCTTGGTAGCTCATGTATATCTTTGTTGAGCAAGAAGTAGCCTACTGTGGACACTTGCAGTTGTGAGGCTGAGTATAGGGCAGCGTTCACAGCTATTGTTGAGTGTGTGTGGCTCAGATGCCTTATGGCTGATTTGGGTCTTGGTCAGTCTTCTACCACCACCATCTTCACTGACAGTTAGAGCGCATTGGCAATTGCGAGGAACCCTGTGTTCCATGCTCGCACTAAGCACATTGAGGTGCATTATCATTACATCAGGCAGAGGTTCTCTACTGGGGAGATCAGCTTGGCATATGTGCCCACGCAGGAGAACATTGTAGACCTTTTCACGAAGGCTCTGCCTAGGGAGAAGTTTGAAGCTTTCCGCAAAGCTTTGGGCTTACTTCCTTTTGTGGAGTGACTTCCACATAGCTTGACACTTCCTTATACATGAGTGCCAGCTCCTTGTTCACCGCATCACTCCCAAGGGGGATTTGTTGATATATTTAGGTAGTGATGTGTGTGAACACACTAGGACCGTCGGGGCACTTTTTTCCCTCTTTAGGAGGTTTTTTTCCCCCGGATTGTATATACGCCTATTGCCCTAATGTGCTACTTATCTTTGTACATTCTCTAGTAATACATTCAGTATTGTGTGTTTGTGCTCCAAGCTTCTTCTTCTTCCTTGTGTTGTTCGCGTGCTTCCGCAGACATCTATCTCCAACAGGAGCCAATTTAGAATATCCTCTTCTTCCTTGAAATCTATTTGGGGTTGGTCCTCGGTTTCTGGCTCCATGCAAATGCCAATTGTTTGCATCATGCTGGTGTTCCCTTGATTATCTGGGCTCTCTTCTAAATGTATCGGAGTTAGCTCTTGCCCTTTCTTTTGAACCCACATGGTGTCTTTGCCCCAATCATGGATGACACTTGCATGCCTTAGCCATGGTCTTCCAATTAAGAGGGGAAATCCTCCTTCAACTTGGGGCAGTCTTAAAACCACAAACTCCAGAATGAAGAGATTACCTTGTACTTCAAGTGGAACTTTTGGGATCACTCCTAAGGGCCTTACTTTACTTTGATCTGCCAAAGTAAGAGTGAAATTTGTAGGCCTTGAAGGGTGTAGGCCAATCTTTTCCATTGTATGTTCAGACATCAAGTTAATGCCAGAACCACCATCCACAATAACTCCTTGAAACTCATGAACTTTGATAGATACTATCAGTCGAGGACTCTTATAATCTGTAAGGGGTGCTTTCCCTACAATTTTACCTTTATGTATAACAACAGTCTTTGTCACCAAACTTGTAGTGGAAGCCTCATCAATTATCTGCAAGAGTTCTGACCTGAATTTCCCATCCATCTTTATTAAATAAAAAATACTAACCTACTTTTTCATGGACTTGAGTAGTTTTGAAGCCTCTGAATCCTTAAGAGCATGGGCTCCAATTGACTTATCAAACTCTTCATGAGCCCTGTTGAATGCATGCCCAATGGCATCACTGGTACATATGAGATCTCCTTTTTGCCTTGCATCTGCACATGCAGTGGCCTTGTCTTCAGATGTCTCTTTGTCTTTGTTCAATCCATCAATTCTTGATTCTTGAACTATATCTACTTGATCCTTTCCCTTGCTTCTTGTCTGCACTGTAAAAGATTCAATTTCTTCTAACTGCACCACCCTAGTAGATGGTGATGGCTCATTGACTTGATCTAACATTTCTTCTTTGTGCACAGAAATCATTTGAATGTGTGGCCCAGATGAAGAGGCTTGGTTCTTAGGACAACAATTTGTATAGTCGTCTCTGGCCTCTGGGAAGTTTCTACAAGGAGGGGCGTTTTCTAGTAGAGTGCACCTACTTTGATAGTGCCCACATTCTCCACATCTGAAACAAATGTTTGGTCTCCTAGGCCCATTTCCAAAGTTATTCCTCTATCTAGGGTTGTAATTGTTACCTTGATTGGGTGCGGCAGCCATTACATTTGCTGGTGGTAGGGGTCCTCCTTGTGTCCAATATGTTGTTGCAGGCATTCCTCTTGATTGGCATTCCTGGGCCTCATGACCAGCTTTCCTGCATAATTGGCAAGTCACACTTAACAGACGACATTCACTTACTATATGACCTTGCTTACTGCACATGGTACTCCACTCTTGATGCCACCTCCTTTGAGTTCCTGCAACTCCTGTCGCAGCTGAGCCAATTCCTCTGCTTGGGCCTCCTCCTCCTTTTGGAGCTTTAGTGCTTCAATCTCCCTTCTCAACTGAGTAACAACATTCTCGTCCTCTTTGTAGGGCTTATTCCTTTTTACGCCCTCTAGCTCCTTCCTTAGTTGGATTATTGGATCCTCCATTTCTGTAGAATATGGTAGTTGAGAAGAAGTTGCTCCATACTATTGCCTTATATGTTCCAATCGTGTAGCTGTGTTGATGAATTCCTCTATGGAGGCTATAGGCAACACTAATTCCTTGATTTTACATTGGGTGGCCACTGGGAGTGGCTTAGCTAACCAATTCTTAACAAAAAAATCGTGTGGTGGATCGGGCAATTTAGCCATTAGTGCCTTAGCCCTAGTCACTAACTCTGGGAACTTTTCACCTGGACCCAATCTCAAATTTTCTAGTTCCTCCATTATCTCTGCAGTATTTCCATGCTAGAATTGATTTTTGAATGCATCTTTCATTAAGTCCCAAGTTATAAATGGTTCTCAGCAAACTGGCGGAACCATTTATCTGCTAATCCTTCTAATCTAGTAGGGAAGAGTATTAAAAAGGCATCCTCTCTTCCCATTAAGCCTCTAGTTTTGCATAGTGCTAAAAACCTTCTAATATGCTCATCCGGATCTTCTTGAGCTAGGCCTTTGAAAGAAGAAAATTATTTAATCTTGATAGTAGGGTTTCCAAGTCTACCTGACCAGCCATGCTCCTTACAGATGAAGTTGATGAAAGTGGACTAGAGAAACTTCTAACAACCTTCCTTCTTGTTCTTGCAGGTGACCCTCAATGTTTGGGACCGGGGTGTGGTCATGGACTGTTCATAGTCCTCTTAGTATGAGATAATTGATAAGAATATGTACCTCTTAGTCCACTAAAGTAGTACTATCGACACTTGAATATTGCTTCTCCAACTGCAATATATCTTCTCCTATGCTCAAATCTCCTTGGAGTCCCACTGGGCATGCCAAATTTGATTGGGGGATTCTTGGACAAGAAGGGATTTGAGTGTTTGTAGGAGAAAAGGGAAAGACAAGAAGAAAGATACACACTCGAAGCCTCTGTCGATTGATTATAATAAGACAAATACAATGTTGAAGCACAATACAATCCAATGCTTCTGTGCAAAATCCCACAGAGTGCTCAATTACAAAATACCAAATACCCAAGGGACTTGTTGCGGCCAGCCTCCTCTGCACCAAACCTCCACCTTCTCCAAGCCTGCACTTGTGCACACCTTGCACCAAGCTTCCACTAATAGGAAGGGATGGGTACCTTCTGTCGGCACGTGCACACTTCAATAAGACCTTGGGATCCTTGGGGCACTAGCTTAGCACTTCTCTGCACACTTCCTTGGTCACTCTTCATGCACACCTTGCACTTCACTTCTCTACGTTGCACACTGTGTGTCCCTTGCACTTCCCTCTTGCCTTGCTTAGACTATGCTTACTCTTGCTTACACTTAGAATTGTCCAAGAATAGTCCTTGCCTTCCCTTGAGTGTCAATTCACACACTCTCCTAACTGCAAGAGTATCTTGGTGCTCACTTTGATGTCCCAGATTGTCTTCACAAGTGGCAGCCAACGAATCCTTCTTTTGTTCTGTAGCGACTTTAGACTAAAACAAAAGTTTTAATTGGGGGGACATACTTTCACTTCTGCGTACGCTGCCGCTTCACATATCTTCACATTTTCCTTTTAAGTCTTCACTTTTGCACATAAGAGAGGGTTCACCTAAACCTTCCAAAACACTTTAAAAACACTTTGAACCTTAGGGAAATCAGAGAAATACCTCTGTAACCTGCAACCCACTTTCTCCAATTCACCCTTTGTGGACAATTAATTGTGCACTACCTGTGTGCTTTGACATCTGCACTTTAGCACCTTGAATTTGCACCAGTTGACTTTGACCTTGACCTTGTTGACTTTGACCAGTTTGACTTTGACCTTTTGACTCTGACTATGGTTGACTTTGACTGCAATTGAATTTGACCAACATGACTTTTATGGGCTCAACAGTGTGTTAGAAGAAAGAATCGTCAAAGCCAAGTGTATAGGCCCTAGAGATCACTCACCCATGCATGATGATGAATGTACATTCACGTCCACTATGGAAACCCCGCCAACAAATACTTCAGGTGAGAGTACACCGAATCTTAATCTAGCACACTTTACTAACATAGTGAACCTCACTACTGGCATCGTTTCCAATCAAAGCCCTTATGAGGAATCAAGCACAAGAGGGACCAGTCATCAAGACTGTCACAAACTTTCACGCATTAGAATCCATCCCATTCCTCACACCAGATAGGCCTGGATCAGAAAAGATCAGGTGACGGCATATCATCACCAATGGAGCTATATTCTATATAGGAAACAACAATAGTACAAGGACCCAAGTCAAGCTAGACTCCAAGATCCACAAAGAATTGCTAAAGTATGGATACCAAAGAAAGTGATTGCCACCCAACCAGCGAGAACGCAGATATGGATCCCCAAATCATATGCACCAATGACGATCATCAATCATCAACTACATGAATGGTCAGAAATAGAAATACACAACAAAAACCATTCAAAGGTTCGAAAGGCTGGCAAAGTGGAAGGATGACTTGAGAGTTACGCCTAGCACTAGGAACTATGGAGATACAATCAGCCACGAGGAATTAAAACAGATCTGGATACCTAAAAGCCGATCAATCTACATACATCAACTAGATACTTCAAATTGCACACATCTTGAGTTGCAAAAGTCTCGAGCATACATAATAGGGCCACATTACATGGCCATGCATTAGGCACCTAATTCTTCTTCTACTGGATAGTGAATCACATTTTCCTCTCAGGGAATAGGAGAGCACTTGTATAATAATTCCAAGAAAAATAACTAACGGTACAATAAAAGCTTTGGCTAGGTACTAACGCTTTTGTTTTCTTTCAGAAAGAAATAGAAAAAATATATATGTATGAAGAAAAATCCATGGTACTACCTTTCTCACACTCATGGGAAAGGGACGACACAAGTCACTCAGAGAGTTGCCAATTTCATGAAGGCTAAGTAAAGGATAACTCATGATACTAGCTTTACACTGATTACTAGTATGTATTGAGTGCAGATGGCATCTTCAAATTCTGAGGCTACGCAAGAGGAAGAGGTCTTGCTTCTTCCCTTGGAATCGATCTCTAAGGCAAGAGGTCATTGGTTCCTTGAAGACCAACCTCTGTCGGATCTCCTCTTTATGTCCACCATCAAGATTATGGACAGGGATCACTACTTCCCAATCATGTCACAAGATTTCAAAACCATAATACAAGGATTACCGCACATCATGGATGTTTGGACAAGAGCAAGAATTGATGCATTTCTGAGACTCCCGATATATTTACCTGATTTTCAGAGATGCACACAAGTTATGAACACACTCCAGTCCACAGCAAATAAGCCGTCAATCCTAGAAGCTAAAGTGCTCAACAAAACAGGTGCATGGAAAACAATTCGATTCACGCATGAAGTCATCAATAAAGCTTTTGGATGGAGTCAGGACGGTCTCACTAATGTCAAAGATGAATGTCATGATGCAAAAAAGAAAACCTTTCTGGAAATCAACAGGACGGATATAGAAGAATCAGTTCGATTAGTGCATCAACATTTTTGTTTTCCCAGCATGAACAGATATACAGCACCTCAGAAGATTGTGGTTCAATTGCTCTCCCATGCGATGAGGCAAATTGGGAATCAAGTCAATTTTACTCCATACATTCAAGATCTCCTATTTGAAGCTAAGAAGAAATGGAGTCAGAAGAAGTTTCTGAATGGAAGTTTGGCCTTGACTTTACTAATCTATGAGGCTCTTGAGATGAAAGAATGTCTACGTTTGATGCCAACCTCCACCGAAATGGCAAAATATGTGAAGTCGGCTACCGTTCCAAAGAAAAAGAAAACAATCATCTCCACAGAAGAAGTGGGAACAAATTCCAAGAAACCAATGAGAGGGGCTAAGCGCGCTAGAGATGAAGCGATGCAAGAAACACCACAATCCAAGCGAGCACATACACTACCAAGGATCCCTCTGACACAACTGCCCATCCCAAAAAGAGATCTCTCAGCGGCACTAGAAGAAACACATACGTACATGCGGGGTCAAGTGAACCTCAATGTCCAAGGACATCAATATAGATAGGCAAGAAGAGGGCAGCAACAAAAGGACAAGGAACATACTCCAGAACTAGCTACCAGATATAAAGAATTGGGACTGGAGGATTCAAGTTCTAATGAGGAATCTAGTCCTAAGAAGGACACCTTGGACACCGACATAAGAATAGAAACAAAACAATGAGGAATGGACAGAGATTTGAAACCACCCCCGATAATCAACAATCACAAGTACATAATCAGGAAGCATCAACTGAAGGAACACACCTTATTCAATTGAACGAGTAATCCTTGATAAGCATAAAGGAAACTTCAATCACACATAAAGATGTGATGCCACCAATAAAGGAAGAAATGCAAACAAGCGGGGAAAAAGACAGGCTTTTACAACAAAATATGGAACAAATTGTGATTGAAATCCCTGATGATACACCCCAGGGAAAGACAAGAATTAAGGAGCCTGAGCCAAAGATACAACTTCATATTTGACAGCCCCACAACACAACATTGCATGTGGCACAAGGAAAAGATGTTACCACAGGTGAAGAACCTAGCATCCCGACAACATGGTTAAATGTGGATGTTACTCAACTAAAACCAATAGTCAAGCAAATGATACAAACAGATGCAGATTATGACAAGGCCATGCGAGAAAAGAATCAATTTCAAGTGATGAGTGAACAGTTGTCTGTGCAGCTGATCGAAGTTCAACAAGTGGTTTCAGTTAACGAAACGGAAGTAATAGAAGTCAAAGGACAATGCACTACACTAATGGAGGAAAATCACAAGCTCCAGGAACAACTAATGGAGCTACAAAGACAATATGAAGCAAGTGAAGCGGACAAAGACAAAATGAATACTAGAAGAAATCTGTTAGAAACACAGCTAAAAGTATATTTGGAGGAAAATGAGAATTTACGCAATAGGAATAAAGAACTGATGATGGCCTTGTTATACGACCAAACTATAGAAAAACAAACGAAAACAGCAATCGACCAGAAGGAATTGAACGATCAAATTGCAAAATATGAAAATATGTTGAAACAAGAGCAAACCCTCAAAGAAGAATGGGAACAAAGGTATATCCACGAAACAAATGAGCTCAAAAAACAACTGAAAGCTGCTGAAGCAAAACTCTTGGTGATCTACAATGAAGATGCGGATCAAATAGCGGAAATCGACAATGAGCTTCTCGCGGCCAAAGATGCGCTCCAGACCACCCATAATGAAGTTAAAGAAAAGACTGAACGTATTGCACAACTCGAAGCTCAAATAGAACAAAAAGCAAACATCGGGACACCAGTAGAGCCACAACCAGAGAATCCTACTAACGAGGTAGAGGTATGTCCTCTATCTCCCCCGATCTATCAATCTCCAATAAAAGAGCAGATGGTGGAACCATGTGATGATCATCCCATGCCATATACTACAGAAATAGGTCAGAAGGAACGGGCATTTTTGGTGTCCCGATTGACAGAAAATTTTGAGCATGAAGTTGTCAAATTCATGAAGGAAGCAAAAATTCAAGGAAAAGACTTGGATAAAATCATAAAGCCTTTTAATATTCTGTATGGCTATTGAAAGAGCAAACACGATAGTATATAAAGAGGATCACGCAAAAGGATCCTGATGAGTAGTTGCACTTCAACGAAAACACATTCAATTACACTCAAGAAGAGTTTGAAGCGGCACAACCTTTATGGAGAAGAAAATTTTTGGAGAAAAGTCCTACATTGCGGGTGCACTGGCAAGCAGCACCATATTTACTATCGGTAAATCCTTCTTTTTGCCCAATACCACATCGTCGTGAAGCACGAGAATTTTTGGACTTGCAAAAGAGTGGTGTACTCAATAAACGGTGGTTAAATTATCCTCTCCTTCCAAGTCCACCTCACAATTACTTACCGACTGAGGGTTACATGATGAAAACCATTGCATTTTGGCTACATCGGTATGCAACAGCACCCGATCTAACTATCAAGATGAATAATAAAATCCTCAGCATGATACTTACAGTTTTGAAAGTGTTCAAACATGCAGCATATACATTTTTGAATTTCATTGCCATTAACCAAGGCACGAATATCCTTATTTTGATCTATCTGTTATGCCCAGCCACCCAACAATCATGGCATATTATTCAAGGCTCATGTTCTTGCCAAGTCAATACATGCAAACTTTCGAGGAAGCATTTTTTACTAGATTTTTTGAAATTGATTCCAAGATTTTTTTAAAAATGTCAATGAATCTGAATGCTAGAATGGTGGCATATGAATTGAGCTTCTTCACAGACCATAGACAACCACCACATGACGGTGTGAAAGCTGAACAATGAAAGCAACTCATGATACGTGAAGCTAATCTGCTTAATGAGATAGAGCAAAAGGTTACAGGACGTACTCCCACACTGCATTCCAAAGCCTATCGAGGACGGCAGAGTTCACGAGGGGATTAGTATTCAAGGAGAGTCCAGCAAAAAGAAAAGAAGAAGAAAACCAAGAAAGAAGCTTCTCTAAAGGTATTATATCTGAAGACATATCTCTGTAGGAAGCCCCGCAGGGGCACACAACACCCATCTCTGCACAGAGCCCCCCAGGGGCATACAACAGGGGAAGGAACGTAAGCGGCAAGGACGGATCAAGGCCAATAAATATCCATGAAGAAGTGCAAGAAGATATCTGCCAGATCCTGAGCCTCAAGAAGGTCCTTCAACCTCTTGATCTTAGGAAGGTCCAGATAGAACGCTCAAGATCCACACCTTCATATCTTCCACTGGTTGCGTGCATGGTAGCCCGACTTAACACAGCAACCCAGATTTAAAGAGGTTATTGGTGAGCTAGACTACAAATTTCAGGTAGTCCAGCTCCATGGGTTGCGAGCGGTGGAAAGAAGTAAATGAGCTGCAGACAAGAAGTGAGGCCTATCAAGGGACGATAGAGACAAAGAGGGGGAGAGTGTTGTAGAGTTAAGAAGAGCAAAGAGGCATAGAAAAATAAGAGCCCCAAAATTTTTCCGATTTGGACACTTTATTCTTGTATTATAGCCATTTCGTAATATATTTCCCGATGTAAATGCACTAGAGGAGTCCTCTAGATGCATACCCATAGAGAATTGTATCTTTGCCTATCTAAATTAGTAGGAAATTAGCCTTTCAGTTAATAAAGTGCAGGTCTCTTGTGTGAAAGGACCATTTTTAGGGCACATGTATATAAGTTAGTTTGTGACTCTTTGTAGGCACTTTTTGCCATTGTGAGAATCAAGAGCATAGAATTTCGAATTTGTGTCTTCTCCTCTCTGTAACTTTGTGAGCTTGCATGCATGTGTGATATGCTTGGAAAGAGTGCTTGGAAGTGATGTCTATCCATGAAAGTGCTTGTTCGCTGTAGGTAAGGTGTGTGTGACATATAGGAAGTGCTGAAGTGTAGGAAGATCAATCCCGTGACTCAGTATTTTGCTCATAAATTGAAGCAGGAGTGTCAGAATCAAGTGAAAAGACCACCATTGGATGCATCTTCTTGAGAGCTTCGAAAGGAACCCACTTTTTGCTATATTGGAAGTTTGAAGCTAAGAGAAAAGCTCAATTTACTGTTGACTACTGTTCCAAGTGTCGCGACACCATAACTGACCTTGAAAACTTGAATGTGATGGATTCATACTTATTTTTACTTTTGTAAAACCTCATTTGCATTGACAATTATTTGAATGCATGTCTTCATACACTCAGCTAGGTATTGATACTCCTTGGATTGAGAATTAAAGCGTGAGTCCCCACTATATGCACTTGAGGGGGATTGAGGTATAGTCCCTTTCTCCACAAGTCCATGAGTCAGTACTTAGGTACACATGTGGCAAAGCATTGCCATTTAAGAATCAAATAAAAAATTTTGGTGTCCCACTGCCATACACATGCAGAGAATGTTCCATATCAACAGTCCTGCAACAAAGAACATTCATGAAATGAGATAAATTCACATGAGATTTACAAATAAGTAAAAACCAAGTTTATAAATTCATCACCTCATCGCAAACCCTCCCATGAAACTAATGGAGAGTGTTAATCTCCAAAAGAACAACCTACTCTTGAATTTAGAACACCTCTATATCAAGAGTAAGTCAAAATCTTCACCAATTTAAGCTATCAATGACCAAATATCAATTTCTTGACTAAACTGTGAAGAAGGAATTTCCTCAGAAAGTCTGCTGCATAGATCTTGCTCATTGACTGAGTAAATGTATAAAGTTTTTGATGAAACTTTGCACAAGGTGTTGCCTAAAGATTGCGCACCTTCTCCAAGTCGAATTACTTCAAAAGATTCAGTAGATCTTGAGAAATCTACTTACCAAGTCAGCTATGTCTAAATCTGCACTTCTGAGAAGTCGATTTGGACACCCCTAACTTCTTAACTTAAGTTCTCTCAGTATAAAACCCGTTTAAGCAAATGCTTTTAGCCACGCGTAGCTTACCTTCCAACTTAAAGATTAAGTGCTTACTTGCACAAAACTTTAAACTGTGGAGTGAGAAATGATCAAATCATTAAGTTCAAAATTTGCGCCTGTTTCAGGAACCAGTGAGTACTTTCTCACATGTAAATGTTCCTACACACAATTCTCTTAGCCTGATCACAATTAGACTCTCAAACTCTAGCCATAGATTGATTAACTATGGACTTAGATATCTCCAAAAGGAATTCACAAAAGATCTATCACACAGGGAGAAAACACAGAAACATCGGGCGCAAATTTTCCTTCTATTTCTCAGAAATTTACAACTGAGTGAGGATGGAGAGTTCAACTCACTTCACACATGTCTAATGACATTTTCTACTACTCAATACACTAATCTCATGATCTCCTATTGTCTCTCATTGTCTTCTCTCCTTGCCCCGACATTTTCAAAAGTATTTATAGGCAATTATGTACAGACTTATATCAAAGCATAAGTATAAGTAACCTATGTCTTAACTAATGTACATATGTGTACATGTCTTTCACTCTGTGAATGTATCCATCTTCTTTGCTTCAAAATTTGATCTCATCTCCATCCTTTGTCCTTCAAATCTTCAATTGGTGATTGGTCTGCACCAACAGCTCCCCCTCAATCATCAATTGAGGTTTCTCTTATCTTCTTTATACCTGCCATGTCTTTAAACTTCTGTAGCTTTGGTCCATCCAAGCTCTTTGTAAGCATATCAGCTATCTGATCTTTTGTTGAAGTATGTATGACTTCAATCTCCTTATCCATAACCTTCTCTCTTAGAAAGTGATACTGTATCTCAATGTGTTTAGTCCTGGCATGAAAAACACGATTAGCAACTAGATATAATGAACTCATGTTATCACCATAAATGATAGGTATGTTCTGTATAGTGTCAAAACTCTTCATTAGAGTCTTAAGCCATATCACTTCTTTTGCAGCTTCAACCATGCCTTTGTACTCTGCTTTTGTAGATGACAAGGCAACTGTATGTTGCTTCTTTGAGCACCAGGAGATTAACTTATCTCCCACATAACACATGTATCCATAGGTTGATCTTCTATCATCTGGATTACCTGCCCAATCTGCATCACTATAGATCTTGATGTTTGTATCTGATGTAAACCCATAATACAAACGTTCTTTGAGTGTACCCTTAATGTACCTCAACACTCTTTGACCTGCAATCCAATGCTCTTTCCTAGGACAATGCATGAATTGAGACAAAACCCCTACTGCATATGATAAATCAGGTCTAGTTAAAGTAGCATAGATAAGACTACCAACCAAACTCTAATATTGTCTCATGTCCTTGAATTCTTCACCTCCAAATTTACTCAATTTGTGATTCACCTCCATTGGTGTAGGTGCTACCCTGCAATCATCCATTTTAAACTTGATTAACAAGTTCTTCAAATACCTTTCTTGGGTCACAAATACTCCATGTTGAGTATATGTAATCTCCATGCCCAAGAAGTATGACAAGTCTCCCAAGTCACTTATTTTGAACTCCTTTTCCATTTGCTTCTTTAGTCTTTGTATTCCTTCCTCATCTGTACCTGTAAGAATTATATCATCAACATATATGCACATGTATATGAAACCATTATCACTTGCTTTGACAAGCAAGCTACTATCTGCTTTAGACACCTGAAATCCATGTTCTTTCAAGAACTTTACAAGTCTATAATTCCATGCCCTTGGGGCCTGCTTCAAGCCATACAAAGCTCTCTTGAGCTTGCACACATGATCTGGATACCTTTTATCTCTGAACCCTTGAGGTTGCTCCATGAATACATCATCTGAAATATAACCATTCAAAAAAGCATTTTTCACATCTAATTGATACAATTTTCAACCTTTACATGCAGCAATTGCTATAAGTGTCCTGATGGTTGTCATCTTTGCCACAGGACTATAAGTCTCATCATAGTCAACACCATATGTCTGAGCAAACCCTTTGACAACAAGTCTAGCTTTGTACCTAGACACACTTCCATCTGCAAATCTTTTTGTCTTATAAACCCACTTACATCCAATGATCTTCTGGCTATTTGGTTTTGGAACCAAATCCCATGTTTGATTCTCCAATAATGCATCATATTCTTCCTGCATAGCTTTCTCCCAATTTTCTTTACCTTTTGCCTCTTCATATGTAGAAGGGTCTTCATCTGTTTTAATTATGTAAGCATAATCTTTGGTAGCCAGAAATGAAGTATCATAGCTATACCTTGTAGGTTGCCATTTGTTCCTTGTAGACCTCCTAAGTTCTCCACTTCTTGAGGTTTCTGGTTCTTCATATTCAGGATCAAACCTAGGTGTTTCTTCCACTTCAACCTGCACTTCATTATTCTCTTCTTCATCAATTATTTGAACTTTGACTTACCTTTCCTTTGGCTCACAACCTCTTCATCATCTATATTAATATTGATAGTACCTGCATACCAAGTACCTTGCTCATCAAATGTAACATCTTTTGATACAAGAAAATGTTTTGTGGATGGATTCCACAACCTGTAACCCATCTGCTTATCATCATAACCAATAAACACATATTTTTCAGCTTTAGGTTCCAATTTGTGCCTTAACTGTGATGGCACATATGCATAGGCCAAACATCCAAATACTTTGCAATGGTCTAGTGTAGGTCTCTTACCCCACCATGCCTCATAAGGTGTCATTCCCTGCAAAGCTTTACATGGTAACCTATTGACCAAATAAGTAGCTGTATTTACAGCCTCAGCCCACAAATAATTAGGGCAATTTTTCTCCTTCATCATGGACCTTGCAAACTCAACAAGAGTTCTATTTCTCCTTTCTGCTACACCATTTTGTTGAGGAGAGTACCTGCAAGTAACTTCCCTTTTTATACCTGCATCCCACAAGTAATTACTGAATTCATTAGAGAAATACTCTCCCCCTCCATCTGACCTTAGTCTTTTCAACTTATGTCCTGTAATTCTTTCTGCATATGCATGATAGTGTTTGAATGTATTAAACACTTCTGACTTATCTTTGATCACATAAATAGTGATCCATCTAGTAGCATTATCAACATAAATCACATAATATCTTGACCCATTTATACTGAAATCCTTTGATGGTCCCCACACATTTGTATGTACCAACTCAAGTTTCTCTGAGTACATAAAACCATGCTTGGAGTAGGAATGCTTATGAGCCTTACCTAATTGACATGCCTCACATCTGTATGTCATATGTTGACCTGCAACATTAGGCAAACCAAGCACTGAACCATTGTTAATCATGTCTTTAATACCTCTTTCATTGAAATGTCCAAGCCTCTTGTGCCAAAGATCTAACTCAAAGATCTTATGTCCTCCATATGTGAACATGGCATCACCAATATTACCTTGAATCTTCAATGTGAACAATCTTCCTTCTTTCTTCCCTGAAACAATTTGTTTATACCCATTGCTAGGATCTTCCACAAACACTCCTTCATTAGTGAACCTTACTTCATAACCTTTTTCCACAATTTGTCCTACACTTATCAAATTCTTAGGAATTGTAGGAACATACAAGACCTTACTCAATAAGGTGCTTCCATCCTTGGCCTTCACTGATCCAATTGACTTCACATTGTGCTTTGTGTTGTCACCTGTTTGAACAACATGATTAGATACCTTATTCTCCAAATCAGTCATCAAGGCTATATTACCACTCAGGTGATTGCTACACCCTGAATCAATGTAGAAGACTCTTTGATCTTCATTCTGCCTTTCACAAGTTGCATTCATTATCAATGTTGAATCTTTCTTTTGATCTGAAGCATAATTGTAGTAGGTGTTGTTATATTGTTGACTTTGGAAACCTCTACCTGCATTTCTTCCAAAGTAACCCCTACTACCTCTGCCTCTGAAATTACCTCTTTGATTTCTGCCACCTCTTCCTCTTGTATTATAGTTCTGATTATATCCACCATTACTCTGATTATTATGCCAACAATCATTAGCTAAATGATTTGTCTTACCACAAATCCAACAAGCTTTGCCTCCATCTTTGTTGTTTCTGCCTCTTCCTCTACCTTTGCCACCTCCTCTACCTCTTAGGAAGTTGGCTTGACTAGTTGTACCTTCATCTTCACCTGCTTGTTGCTTTCCTTTGTTAGCTTTCTTCTTGTCCTTTGAGTACATTGCATGACCTGTACTTTTGTCACCATCTCCTTTAACATCCTGCTCAAATGTTAGCATATGACCTAGCAACTGATTTAAATCAAGAGTGAAATGATCAAGTGATAATTCTGTAGACAAAATGAATGGCTTCCATTTGTCATCACCTCTTAAACCTGTAAGGATTTGCCTTACCAATTTATCCTTTTGCACAAGGTGTCGCCTAAAGATTGCGCACCTTCTCCAAGTCGAATTACTTCAAAAGATTCAGTAGATCTTGAGAAATCTACTTACCAAGTCAGCTATGTCTAAATCTGCACTTCTGAGAAGTCGATTTGGACACCCCTAACTTCTTAACTTAAGTTCTCTCAGTATAAAACCCGTTTAAGCAAATGCTTTTAGCCACGAGTAGCTTACCTTCCAACTTAAAGATTAAGTGCTTACTTGCACAAAACTTTAAACTGTGGAGTGAGAAATGATCAAATCATTAAGATCGAAATTTGCGCCTGTTTCAGGAACCAGTGAGTACTTTCTCACATGTAAATGTTCCTACACACAATTCTCTTAGCCTGATCACAATTAGACTCTCAAACTCTAGCCATAGATTGATTAACTATGGACTTAAATATCTCAAAAAGGAATTCACAAAAGATCTATCACACAGGGAGAAAACACAGAAACATCGGGCGCAATTTTTCCTTCTATTTCTCAGAAATTTACAACTGAGTGAGGATGGAGAGTTCAACTCACTTCACACATGTCTAATGACATTTTCTACTACTCAATACACTAATCTCATGATCTCCTATTGTCTCTCATTGTCTTCTCTCCTTGCCCCGACATTTTCAAAAGTATTTATAGGCAATTATGTACAGACTTATATCAAAGCATAAGTATAAGTAACCTATGTCTTAACTAATGTACATATGTGTACATGTCTTTCACTCTGTGAATGTATCCATCTTCTTTGCTTCAAAATTTGATCTCATCTCCATCCTTTGTCCTTCAAATCTTCAATTGGTGATTGGTCTGCACCAACAGAAACGATCGCACTGTGTCCCTCCAAGTCCTCCAATAGTGCAGTCAATCCATGACGATATCCATAAGCCTCCTCCATTCGTGTTGGAGGACGACCCATTGCAAGCTCCTGCAACAAATATACAAAACATTAGAGGAACATACATGGAAAGCTTAACACAAACAAATTCAATAAACCAAATGGTACTTAAAAACTCGTGACGCATCATGTCATATCCACCGGTGCCCAAATGTGATGGTCCAACCGTATCTAAACGTGTGGCTGCAACATCTCGCTGCTGGCGATATCGATCAGGAGTCTCCTGCTACTTGTCATGAATCATATCCCACTCCTCAGCATTTAACCAATACAGGCTTTGGTAAGCCTGCTCTGAAAGCATCACGAGCCTTGGATCGTCGATGGGACATAACTTCATGTGCGGTGTGCAGAATCCACTCAGAACTGACAAGAGGCTACCCATGTGCTCGTTGGAACTCCTGATAAATCGTCTCTGTGATATAACTCTTCCGATCTTTATCTTGTTCACTCCATTTCAACATGATAGAGTGTCCAAACTGTATGGAGCAAAGCTGTCATATACGTGAATGCATTGCTTTTTTGGCTGCATCCATCACCGGAGCTCCATCTCAGATACTATACACCTTGGAGTCATCATGGTCATGAGCACCCCAAGGTGTACGTGGTGTACCCACTATGAGGTACTCGTTCTAAGAGTAGAAGTGGGTGACACAACATCCGTCGCACTGCCTCCACAACAGCTGGCTCCTCTAGACCTACCTGTAGATCCACTCTTAGAACCTTCTGCTCTAGAGCGTGACCTCGACATAGGAGACGGGCCAGCACCTGTACCGCACTGAGGTGTCAAACGCACATGTCTACTACTAGAGCGAGTAGGGGATGGCTGAAAAGATGGTCGTGGTGGAGTCATAAAGCTAGGAGACATACCTCCAACGGGAGTAGCACCATCGGTAGGAGTGACACCGGCAAGAGTGACACCGGTGGGAGTGAGGTCAGCAGGAGTGAGGTCAGCAGGAGTGAGACCAGAAGGAGTGAGGCTACCAGGAGTGAGGCCACCAGGAGTGAGGCGGGGGGAGTGCTACCACGAGCTATCCAATACTGTGACGTAGCGGCCATATACGTGGGAGGTACCTGAGAGATGAACTCTAAGCACTGATCCTCTGTCATGGAATGTGGAGTGACTGGACGACTGTCTCCCATCGTGCTTTGTAACAAAAGAACTCAAATAATTAGCATATGATAATAAAGGTAATATAGAGAAATGGTAGTGTAAAAAAGAACCTAGAAAAAAAATAAACAAAAATTACTACGTACAAGTGTTTGATTCAAAACTCCTTTATTCTAGCATCCTCTTGGAGATCCCATGGAGAGAGAATATCTATCTCTATATTGACGACTTCTAAATCACTTGGTATGATAGTTTCTTCCTAATCATCATCTATTGCTTCATCCTATATTTGGTCTTCTTCAAGGACCTCTTCTTCTTGAACAATGATCTCTTCCTCCTCGACTATCGAACGAATCTCAGAGTCCACTACAGATGGACTTTCTTCTACATCTATGTTCTCAGTATGTATGTGTGTGTATGCATGTGTGTATATGTGTGTATGTATGTATGTGTGTATGCATGTGTGTGTGTATGTGTGTGTGTATGCATATGTGTATATGTGTGTGTATGTATGTGTGTATGCATGTGTGTGTATGTATGCATGTGGTATATGTGTATGTGTGTTTATGCATGCATGTGTATATATGTGTGTGTATGTATGCATGCATGTGTGTATATGTGTGTATGTATGCATGTGTATACATGTGTGTGTGTATGTATGCATGTGTAGATCTGTGTGTGTATGTATGTGTGTGTGTGTGTATGTATGCTCTATCTTCCTCTCTTTCATCTCTCTCTCTCTCTCTTTATCTCTCTATCTCTCTCTATCTCTCTCATCTCTCTCTCTCTCTCTCTCTCTCTCTCTCTCTCTCTCTCTCTCTCTCTCTCTCTCTCTTCTCTCTCTCTCTCTCTCTCTCTCTCTCTCTCTCTCTCTCTCTCTTTCTCTCTCTTTCTCTCTCTCTCTCTCATCTCTCTCTCTCTTTCTCTCTCTCTCTTTTCTCTCTATCAATAGAGAATAAAAAAATCACTTACAGGTATGTCCCTCTTTTAGATCGTTGTCGTCAAAGCATAATGTATGTCGTTTATCTTCAAATTCCAAAGAATTGACGCCAAAAAGCTTCTACAAAATCGAAGAGGAGAGAAATTATAAAACATAAAGCATAGAGAAAGACAAAGGCTAAGAGTACGTGCACCACTTACCAAGATGTGAGATCTAAACAGAGAGAGAGAGAGAGTATGTGTGTGCATAGAGAGAGAGATCTGTGTGCATGTGCACACAAGACAATGCAGGTCACAATTCAATTCGCATGTGCAAGTTCAATAGAAGAAAACAGTATTCAATGTAAAACATGCAAAAAATGTTGAGTTTTGCTCTCGGGTTCCCGATATGTTTAAAACACGACCTCGGTATACCCGTCGATATGGGTGTCGATAATTTCCAGTAAATTACCGATGCTCATACTGACACTTATACCGGTGCATATACTGATGCTTATACTGATGCTTATATCAACGCTTATACCGGTGCTTGTGAGACATGAGCTTGATGGACATAGACACCTCCTACCTAAGCTTGAGGGATAGTCTTGAGAAAAAGAATGAGCAAGCTTAGAGGATTATTTAGATATTCCAAAAATTAAGCATTGTCATGAGTTATTATCTAGTAGAAGAAACATCAAAAGACTTGCAATGTAGTTGGAAGATCAAGAAGAGTCAATGGAAAGCCAAGAATCAACCAAGGGGTAGGTGAAGAGTCACACACTAACCTATACATGAAGCCAAGGTACATTTTTGTTTCTAATAATTGATGAGAAGAACCTAGAAAGTCCCTAGAGACTAGCGGAGCATGCCCAAGAATTACCAATACCATTTCATTTCTATAAATAAGGTTTCTCAAAGTTTCATGCACTAGGTCCTCTCTCTATAGTGTATTCTAGTAGACATAGTCAACATGTAATAGTTAATTCTCTCTCTATATAAATCCAATTGAAGTGACATTACACTTGAATGAAAGCCTAAATTTGGTGAGCATACTCAGGGTGTTTCAGCCTCCGAACGCACTATCACAGCGCTTGTGTAGGTTATCTCATTTTTTTGTGCCAAAGTTATATACTTGTTTTGATTCGACAATATAAGCGTCTCGAAGTCTGCTATAGGTTTAGCAGAACTCGTCTGGGCAATTCCGTTCAACTTTTTGAGATACAGTCAATTTTTTGCATCAAGGTATTTTAGTCACTGGCCATGGCTGAAAGCAGTGATGTATTCCGTATGTTGGTTGTTGAGGATAAGTTGGATGGTACCAACTACCCATTATGGGCTTAAATGATGCGACATGTATTGGTTGCAAAAGGACTATGGAACATTGTGCAGGGTGTTGAAAGACGTCTTGTTACACCTCCGATTACAGGTACTACAAATACAGGTGCTGAAGCTGATGGAGATGGTGTCGAAGATGATATTCTGCAGATTCCTGTTCGTGCTGCTATTTCTATTGCTCTTGCAGAACAACAAAGGATGCTTGGGATACACTTACCACATTGTACCAGGCTAGGAATGAGGCTTGTGTTGCTTATCTCCGAAAACAGTTGGAGAGTTTTCTAGCAAAGATCAAAGACTTGAAGGAACAATTGATTTTTGTTGATGAGGTTATACCACAAAGCTCACTTGTGACCTTGAAAAGGAGGTTCTTGGTAGGTTTACATAATGAGAAAGTTGAACAATATATTAGATTGAAGAGATCGGCTAGTCTGGAAGAGGCAAAGCATGAAGCGAGGATCTAGGAAGAGGTCCAAAGTGTGCTTCGATTGTATAGAGATGGATTGAGTTCGCATTCAAGAAGCATAGAAGAAAGCCAAGAGAGCACTATGTTTGTTGACATCAATGAGAAGAAGGAAGTTGAGCTCTTAGACAGACTAAAAGCTGATATGTTTGCAAGAATTGAACCCACTTGTTTCCCAATGAATGTGAGAGCATTAGAGTGTCTTCAAGAGTCGGAGACACGACAACAAGGTGATGAATGGAGAAGAGAGAGCATGTGTGGTGCACATTCTTGGAATGGAAAGATACTCCAAGATCTTCAAGAAAATGGGACATTGAAAACAACAATGAATTGGAATCCACGAGCGCATGCAAAACAAGTGCAATTTGACTCAAGAGGATTAGTTTGTTGGAGTTGCAATCAAAGAGGACATATGGCTAGAGAATGCTTAAGTGTATGGGGATCGAGGAGTGACAATCCAAGGACCAGACATGATGGGATAAGGGAACAGAAAACGAATGAGTACATTACAAGGGTGAGAGAATCCCATAGAGGAGATATATCCAAGAGCCCTTGTCTTAGCTCAAACTTGAGGAAAGTTGAAGTTTCTAATGAGTGTAGACTTAAGGTGCAACCAAAGCCACGAAGAAAGATTATGGTTAACCAAGGTGTTCCAGAGGTAGGAGTGGTCCCTCAAGCTCAAACAAGTAGATGTGAAGGAAGACCATGTGGAGATGAGAGGCCCAAGAAGCAAGAACCCATACTTGCAATGGAGAAAGATGGATACAAGAATAATGCGATCATAATGTCTAAAGTTGTTGATGTATTTGAATGTAAGTCCCTAGAAGTTATTGGGTTGCAATGCAAAGTCCAACAATTAGAACATGACATGGAGAAGCTAAGAGATGTGGTTTCCCACTTGGAGAGAGAATTGGCACAAGAAAAAACAAATAGGGTACAACAACAAGAAGAGAAAATGAAGGAGATAAAGAGAACGACATATGAGTGGTTCAAAGAAGCAGAAGACCTAAAGGATAGGGAAAATAAAAAGATAGTGAAGGAGAATTAGGGATTTCAAGAGCTGGTCAAGAGATGGGAAATTGATCAAAAAATTCAAAGATAGAAAATAGTGAGTGAAATGGAGAAATGTGAAGAATTAGAAAGAAAGGTTGAAGCGTTGATGAGAAGGATACAAACTTGGGAGAAGACAAAATTAGGCAAAATAGCATCGAAAGGAAAAGAAGGGAGATTGGGTTCCCGACATATTGAGATTATTGAATCTAGGACTAAGAAAGAAGTAGAGACCAGAGGGAGAGTTAGTGAAGAGCGAGTGGAGGTGGGGCAAAAAGGAAAGGAAGATGGAGTTGAGACAGGACAAAAAACTACCATATCAACAAAGAGTATCAAGGAAAGCACGAAAACACCAATATCGAAGAGGATCCTCAAGAAAAGTGAAACTAGAGACTTTGGGAAAAGATGCAAGGGCACATTAGGTGATTGCAAGGAGAAAAAGAAAGGGAGTTCAAGGATTTTTGTTGAGGAAATCGATCATAATGAGCATGAAAGTGTAAGGAAAGGTGACAAAGAGATAAGTGAGGGAGATGCTCTCACAATGGATCAATGGGTCACAAGGAAAGATAAATTTTCAAAACGGGTGAATGTTTTGTATGAGACGATAGAGAGAGGATGTAAGGATGTAGCAGAATGTGAGCAAAAATTTCAGGATGTCCATGATGTGGTTAGCGACTTAGAGAAGAAGACATTGGGAACTACGTGGTTGTGTCATATGAACCCGTGTTTTGAAGAAGACGATCATTTTGGAGAAGATAGGCATTTGTAGGGAGTTATAAGCTTGCGAAGGTGAAGTGATACGGATGTTAGAATGTTGAGTGCAAATAAAGAGAGGATGAAGGATATTGATAATCAGTTGATGAATGTGTCTTGTCCTCGGTGGCATATTGGCGTTGCAGCACTAGAGTAGGATGGATTGAGTTTGTAAGGCATGGATATGAGCGGTTTGTGAAGTGATGATTCTTTTGTTAGGGGTGGTTTTGGAGAAGGTTTGGAATGGGGTGGATTTGAGGAGAAGTTAAGGCAAGGGGTGGTTTCTGATGAAGAGAGATAAAACTCGAAAGGGGGTGGGATCCTATCTAGTGTTTGCAAGCCAATGTCCTGTTGGGAGGAATGAGAAAAGGAAGAAGCGATGATGATGAGGTGATGATTGAGGTGGTCAAATATGAGTCGAAGAAATGAGAGTAGATGGAGAAAAAGAAAAGAGAGAGAGCATTAGAAAATATCGAGAACGAATACAAGTGGAGGGGAGAGTTCATTTAGAGAGTGAGAAGCTTAAGAATTGGAAAAAGATTGAGTGAAAAACTTGAGAAAAAAAAAAGTGGATTCCTGGTAGTATGCGTTTGACTAGGCATGCCATTGGCAAGGATAGCTTAGGTTTGACCAGGGTTTGTTTCACTAAGATTGCAAGTTTGAGATGTGAGGATGGACAGCTCGAGTTGTGTTGCAAACGTAGGAGATGAAGTGGCACTTTCTGAGGTTGCAAATTGATGAGATGGTTAGTATGTGCAGGTCTTAAGAGAAAGAGTTGACTATAGGTGTAGTGACTGAATTTTAGCTCGAGTAGCGGCAGAGAGATGATATGCTTCATTAGGATGCCCATGGGGGGTTATATGTATATACGTGATGTGTTGGGATGGTTGGGAAACAAAGCCCTTTCTTCTATCTCCTAATTCTCAACACTTTGGAATTGAAAAAAAAAAGAAAGAAATAATCATGTATATGTGTGTGTTGTCGGTGCGCTACAGTGGGCTAGTAGGTGGGTGGAATGACCTTGATCGGGTGATCAAGACCGCGAGCTGACGCTAGTTTCGCTGTAGGCCCGACCTATATGTGGCTATGCGCCTATGTGGGCCGATAGGCGGGTGGAGTCACTTTGGTCGGGTGGTCAAAGCCACGAGCAGACGTTGGTTTCGCATAGGGCTAGTGTTGTGCATTGTGCGTAAATAAATAAATAAAGGAAAAAAAAAGAAAAAAAAACAAGATTCCTCTCTCGAGGGGGGACAGAAGAGAGGAGAGACCATGATGCTCGGATGGGAAAATGTGTATGTGTTGTGGGGATATGGGCTGATGTGGACTCACGATGAAGCACGTCAAATTGAAGCTCAATCTTGGCTGAAATTTAGCTTGCTACGTATCTGTAGAGGACTTTGACTTGAGAGATCTAATCATACCAGCTATCTTGTTTGTTTGGGAGCCTTTTGGGAGTTGTGCACTTGGACTCTTGGGTTGTGCAACGACTTGCAAAATCTTGAATCACATCGACGATGAGTAGTTTTGCTGAAGTGAACACAGGTTAGACTTGAGAGTTCTTGCCGATGCATGTGCTAGGTCAAGACATCTTGAGAGAGAAGTGAATGAATTCGTGAAAATTGAAAAGTTGGATTTGATTGATGAATTAGAACAAAGTGCAAAATAGAGAAAAAGGAGAACAGGAGAAAAAAATGTAGGTGGAACGGGAGTAGAAACCATGAGAGAGATACTTAGGTTAGAAACGAGAAGAGAAATGAATCAAGAAAGTGTTGACTCTATAAATTGAAGAAGCATATAGAAGAGAGAGAAAAAAAGGGAAGATATACGATAGATGCATGTGTCTACTTTCATTTTGTGCTTGATGTGATCGATGATGTGCTTTGATATACTCCCATTGGATGTCTTTTGGTATTACTAATATTTTTTTGTTGAGCACCATATTTCTTAAATTCCCTCCAATGACTCGAAGTGGGAAATGGAGGTCGACAAAGGCAAAGTGGATTGGCCAAAGTTTTTTGTGTATATGATATAAATGTTTTTGCAGGGGTATGAAAGCGATGCATGTCTCTTGTCTCGAGCGAACTCTTATTTTTTCCGTCAAATATAATGTTTGTGTGCTTGTGGAAAACACTATGTTTTGGGATCTAGGTACATGCATGCATTGCATGGTTCTTATTTTTTCGATTGCATGGTAGCATGATATGGGAAGAAAAGGAGTGGTATACGAGCATATGGGGCATTATGTTATGAGCGGAATAATGCATGTGTGTACCCGAATGTCTTGATGCATGTGGTTGTGAATGTGGTTGGCATGATGAAAGATAAATGCATGAATGAAATGTGCATGAGAAGACAACTTCACATATGTACACATGTGACTTGATGCGACCTTGTTCAATGAATGGTCAAAGTGTATGTGCTTTCACATATTGTTATGGAAAGATATCATCTTTTGGATGGCTGGTAGGGGGAAAATACTTCAACAAAGGATAAATAGAATGTATGAATGATGATTACGTTGCTGATGTGTTTTGTTGATATGTGAGCAAAATTTTGCAGGCTTGACCGCTCGTCGAGGACGACTTTGCAAGTAGAAGGGGGGAGTATGTTAGCCATACAAATGGTTGATTTTTTGTTTCCATTTTGTAAATCATATATATGGCTGTAGGTATTTTGCACGGAAAAAGATTGATTGCAGGTATTTGGAAGAGAAAGTTGTAGCAGGTCTTTACGCGAGGACCTATGAGGATACAACCTAAGACATGAGACTCAGATTTGCAAGAGGTTTTTGGATGTTTTGGGGGGGGGGCATCGGTTGGTACTTTAGTTTCTCATTCACCTTTCAGAGCTTGTGCCAAGGCAAAAGAAGAGAGAAGAGCTTTGGCTGCTGGATCGGAAGTGCATCTAGAGATATGGGCAAGGCTTCGAGCAATTTTCATTTTTTTATGGGCCATAATTTTAGGAGGATAAGTTTTTGATGGTGGTGGTTGCCGTGACATATGTCAGATCCGGAGAGGACATACTCCATTAATCTCCATGGGGGGTCGGCCACCATCGTGGGACTGTCAGAGGGTGTGGGAGAGTGGGGTGTCGGATGTCAGCGAAGTGGGTGAGAGAAGGGAAAAGAAAAAAGGGGAAATAACTTAATTCTCCCTCCCCTCGACAAGCTCTCCCCTGCTTTTTCTTTCGTTTTTTGGCTCTGTACCCGAATATAGGAGAGTGTGGGGAGATGATGTGTCTATGCCCTGCGTAGATCATTGGAGGGGGGTAGGTAGTGTCAAAGAAGGTGAAGAAGGCAGAGACCGACTGAAGCTCGGGGAGAGGGTCGTCTGAGGAGCATCAACAGGGGGGAATGAAAATTGTTTGATGTGGTTGGTGGTTTTATGCAGGTCGCAAGTCGAAGGGGGGCTACTGTTGCTTTGGCCGATCGTCGGGTTTCGGTAGTTGTGTGTAGAGGGCAGAGAAGTAGCTGACACATTCGATTCAAGAAAGGGGAGAAGTTTATTTCGAGGGCTTGGGGGAAGAAGAGTAAGAAAACGAAGGGGAGCATTGTTCTATCGCTATCAGAGGGAGTTCTTTTTTGTTTTTCTTGCACAGGTGTCGAAGGAGGAAAAAAACAAGGCCATCCGAGTTAAAAATAGGGTTTTCTTTCAGGAAGAGCTATCATGGAGGGAACGGAGGAGAATGCTTGACAGAGTTTTTGATACCCAACATTATCGAACATGGATTTAAGCTCCAATGCGGATGCTCATTTCTTTTCACCATTCGCAGTGCTGCATAAAGTACCCATGCATAGATGAGCAATCTTCTTGGTTGCAGAACGAAATGATAAACAAAGAAAAGTGCAGTGTTGCTGATGATGATGAGAGCTGCACTAATGCATGAGGATGGAGAAGTTGCATGAGGATGAAGAAGTCATGTAGGGGCTTGCATGTCGAGGGCAGGGGATTTCTATCAGGCTTTTTTGTATCTGTGCATGTGAGCATGGACAGAAGGGGTTTCGGGGGCTGCTTTGGTCTTATTATCTGACAACAGAGACACGAAGTCAAAGAAAGAATGGAGCTATAGTGGAGTACTGTCTGAACAGGGTGTTTACAGGTGTTGATGAATCGAGGTTGCGAATGGCCGAGCTTCATGGAATGAAGTGAATTGACGTTCTCATAGATCCGGAGGGGGATATTTGAAGTGGAAGGGGAGTAGATGTACATAGTGGATGAGAGCATGTTCTTAGGAATCACGTGATTTAGACTGGACATTTATACGCATTGGCACAGGGAAATATGAGAAATTGATGGCTGAATCCTACGAAGGGAATGAAGACAATAGGACTTGCATTCAATGCCTACACAAGGTGATAGATAGAGGATTCAACATGCCTCTTTTATGTAAAGGCATGAGTTGGCAACTATGACAATACAAAAAGACCAGAATGTGCTAGTTCAATGATATCGAGGTTGAGCCAAAAAAGAAAGGATCGTGCAATGTGCTACAGCATGTCACTCCCTCCAAAAAACGAACATTGAAGAGCTGGCACCTCCAAAACTTATGTTCTAATAGGTAGTGTCAAGGACAGTACAGCGCTGCTTGAAGATGTTTTCTGCAGAACAAAGAACATCACAAAGTTATAGTCAGCAAGCTGGAGGACATTTAACGCTTTTGTGTGCAACATTCTAATATGGCCAATCGTGAGGGAAAGCTTGCCCAGGTATTCTAAGGCTTTTAAAGATCATTACATTCCTTGAGATTTTCAAGCACTTCCTAAACCTTTCATCCTTTCCCTGTCTATATAATTTATCTTCAATGAAGGTATAAGGTCTACTCTTGATTAGCAGTCTCTTCCTTTGCACAACACTAGCCTTCTCTGGATACACTCCAGTTTTAATGAAATTCTTGATATCATAATACCAACCTTGAGCTTGTACAGCGAACAGATTAGCATTTGGAAAATCATCATTGACTCCACTAGCTTGACCATCATATTGATGCTAGATAGGTGATCCACCATAACATTTTCTTTACCTAGTCTATGGACTATAGAAAAATCAAACTCTTGGAACAAAAGTAGCCACCTCCATATCCTCCCAGTTGCTTGTGGCTTGTTCAATAAATACCTGAGTGGTTGATGATCAGTGATGATGACAAACTTCACAATTAGCAAATAATGACGAAATTTTTGTACTGCAAAGACCATTGCTAGAGCTTCCCTTTCTGTTGTGCTATAATTCTTTTCAGCTTTAGTCAAAATTCTACTAGCATACTGGATAGGCCTGTCAAGTTTGAATTCTTCACTATGTTGAGCCAATACTGCACCCACTGCATATGCACTGGCATCTACATGCACATGAAAAATTTTTGACCAATCTAGGGTGATAAGAATTGGTGCAGCCACCAATTTGGACCTCAATGTCTAATAAGCCTTTTCTTCTTCCTCTTCCCATTTAAAGGGCACTTCTTTACCCGTAAGTCTAGCTAGCGGCCTGGCTATCTCTGCATACATTTTTATAAACCTTCTATGGTATCCAGTATGCCCCAAGAAACTTTGAATCTCTTTAGGAGATTTAGGTTTAGGCAACTTTAATATATAAATGATTTTATCAAGATCTGGGGCCATACCTTTAGCCGACACCACATGTCCCAAGAGAGTTACTTCTGTCACAAGGAAATGACATTTGTTTGGGTTGAGCTTTAGCCTAGTCTCCCTGCATCTCTTAAAAACATTCTGCAGCTGTCCCAAGTGATGGTCCAAACAATCTAAAGGGGTCTCATTGTGAGAACCTGAAAATGAAAAGAAGTCATCCATGAAAATTCTAAGTGTTTCCAGCAATAAAGGACCAAAAATGAGGTTGACAGTTCTGTTAAAGGTGGTTGGAGCATTTCTGAGCCCAAATGGCATTTTTACATACACATATGTTCCCCAAGGTGTGATAAAAGCAGTCTTTTCACGATCCTCTAGGTGTATTGATATTTGATTATAGCCACTAAAGCCATCCATAAAGCTATATAATGCATGTCCAACCACTTCTTCAATGACTTGCTCTGCAAATGGCATTGGGAATCCATCTCGAATGGTCACCTTGTTGAGTTCTCTAAAGTCAACACAAATTTTGATTTTATTGGTTTTCTTCTTTGGTACTATAACCATAGGTGAGAGCCACTCTGAGTGTTCCACAGGAATGATGATTCGTGCATCCTTTATCTTCTGTATTTCCACATAGACAGCTTCAACATATTTTGGGTTAAGTCTATAACTCTTCCCTCGTATTGGTTTGGCTCCCTCAACTGTTGGGATTCTATGCTCTCCATAACTGGTAGTCACTCCTTCTAAGTCTTTATAATGCCATGCAAAAACATTTGTATAGTGGGTCAAGAAGGATTTTACCTTTTCAAGGAGCCCTGGGTGGCTCCACAACCAAGTGGCCACCAAAACTGGAAGATTATTGTCTTGAGTGCCTAATTGTATTTCTTTGACACGGTTTCTCTCTACCATATTATCTTCGTGATCATCTCCATCCTTGTTTTCTTTCGCAAGCTTTTCTTTTATTGTTTCATAAGCAGGGGTATTTTGGATCTCAATGCATTCCTCCTTATCTTGCATCGATCCTGCAGGGATTTCTTGAATTGGGAAAGAGCATTCTTCACTAGTATGTTTTACTTTGTCTTTAGCTTTTGAAACTTCCTTCTCTATTTTTTTACCTCCTCCTCCAAGTTGTATTTGAGGGGTGTCTTCCTGCCCCTTCTATGGTCTGTGATGGGCTCTCCTAATCCATCAACCTGAACTTTCTCCTGGTTTTCATCATAACGTTCAGCTGTGCAACAATTATTAAGAAAAGTTCCAAAACAAGAGGAAGAATTGCCTACTTGGAGCTATTGATATATTTAGGTAGTGATGTGTGTGAACACACTAGGACCGCTGGGACACTCTTTTCCCTCTTTAGGAGGTTTTTTTTCCCCCGGCTTGTATATATGCCTATTACCCTAATGGGCTACTTATCTTTGTACATTCTCTAGTAATACATTCAGTATTGTGTGTTTGTGCTCCAAGCTTCTTCTTCTTCCTTGTGCTGTTCGCGTGCTTCCGTAGACATCTATCTCCAACAATTGGTATCGGAGCAGGTCATCGCTTCATCTAGGGCGTTGTCGACACTCCTCCGTTTGCAGTCTCAAATTCGCACAAAATTTGGTGAGCATACTTAATCTCTGAGCTCGTTTCGACCTCCGAACGCATTATCGCAGCGCTTGTGCAGGCTATTTCATCTTTTTGTGCCAAAGGTATATACCAATTTCTGTTTGCCAGTATAAGCATCTCAAATCTGCTACAAGTCTAGCAAAATTCGTCGGGGTAGTTCTGATCAAATTTTTGAGATACAGTCAATTTTTTGCATCAAGGTATTTTAGTCACTGGCCATGGCTGAAACTAGTGATGTAATCCGTATGTTGGTTGTTGAGGATAAGTTGGATGGTACCAACTACCCATTATGGGCTTATATGATGCGACATGTATTGGTTGCAAAAGGATTGTGGAACATTGTGCAGGGTGTTGAAAGACGTCCTGTTACACCTCTGACTATAGGTACTACAAATACAGGTGCTAGAGCTGATGAAGATGATATCAAAGATGATATTCTGCAGATTCCTGTTCGTGCTGCTGTTTCTGCTGCACCTACTGTAGAGCAGATTTGCTGGGATGGCAGAGATGCCTAGGCACATGCATTGATAGCTTTGTCTGTCAAACGTGCCATTATTCCTCACATTCGCTCTTGCACAACAGCTAAGGATGCTTGGGATACACTTACCACATTGTACCAAGCTAGGAATGAGGCTAGTGTTGCTTACCTTCGAAAACAGTTGGAGAGTGAGCACATGAATGAAGGTGATTCTATGGACAGTTTCCTGATGAAGATCAAAGACTTGAAGGAATAGTTGATTTCTGCTGATGAGGTTATACCAGATAGCTCACTGTGCAGACCATTCTGAATGGTCTTCCTGATTCATATCAGAGTTTTTCTTCTACTCTTCGGTTGATGATGAAAGGCAATCCAAATGCCTTATCATTTGAGGAGTTAGTCTCTCTTCTGTTGCAGGAAGATCAGTCCAGGCAAAACAGGTACATTATGCAAGTTGAAGATCAAGCTTTCCTGTCTAGTCAGAAGGGCAAAGGAAAATGGAGCTCTTCAACTAGTAAGCAAAAATCTGCTAATTCTGCATATTCAAAGAAGGAAGATAAAGATGAGAACAAATCAGAAAAGCAAAAATTGTTTTGCAAGTATTGTAAAGGGAATGATCATATCATAAAGAACTTTCCAAAACTGGCTGCAAAAGAGGCAAAGAAAAAGGAGGCTGGAATGGTTGTTGCAGAAGCCTCTACACCAAAAATAGAGTCTGCTAATCTTGTGCAGGAAGAAGAATAAGCGTTTACTACTGTTTGTAGTTTTGACCCATCTTCTCATGAGCAGTGCATGTCTGTAGTGGACTGAGATGTTTGGTACTTTGATAGTGGGGCGACCAAACATATTACCTCGCAGTGCAGTTTCTTCTCTTAACTCGAGCCTGGCCCTACACGGAATACTGTTACATGCGCCAACAAATCCTCTTATCCTGTTATGGGAGTTGGTAAGATCATTTTGACTAGAGCTGATGGTAGTTCTTTCACTTTGTCAGATGCTTTGTTTGTGCCAGAGATCAAGAAAAATCTGTTATCAGTTTCAGCATTAGTCAAGATTGGCTTGGTTGTGAAATTTGTTGATGACAGGTGTACAGTTCATGATCTATCAAATGGTGATGTGATTATTGCTTCTAAAATTTTATGTCGTGGGTTGTATAAGCTCATAGACTATGAAAGATCTGCAAATGATTTGGCATGTGCATTAAATGATTCTCAGGCTATGTCAGATCCAAAGCTTTGGCATGCACGATGTAAGCCGCCGGATTGGCAATTGTAAAGTCTGACTCTTTTTATATTCCGCACGAACCGAAAGGTCATTGCATAGACATTGTAACCTTCTTATAAATCAATGAAAAGAGACGCTTCGGTGACGACAAGAGGAGTCGCCAGATTGTTTGTCTGGTTGATGATGTCTGTGTAGTTTCCGTGGTGTGTTTGAAAACTCTGAGTTATTCTCTGTCTTTCTGTGTTGTTGATTATTTGTGCCTGTCCGGTAAAGATTAAGTTATAGTATGTTTATCTTAAGTTAAGTACTGAATTATAGTTCCGCTAAGTTTATTACTGTGAGTTTGTGTTACGGTCATCTTTGTATTGTGCGTTGGTCACTGAGGAAGTCTTAATCTGTGTATGAATCGACATTCTGTGAGTAGATGAATCAGACAAACTCCGAGTTTTCGGTTAGTAAATTGGATTAGTAAAGTTATTGAACAGACTGTCATGTGAGTGAGTTGATTTGGGAAAATCAAGTATAGGGCCTCTGTTTAACAGACCCCTTCCACTCCCAAGAACACGAATAGTTGTTTAAATGCGTCTCTGACGGCAAAAGCACGTTTAACATTGGCGCCGTCTGTGGGAATGTGGCACCAGAGTGATGTGATATAGTTCTGGGAAAGTGGTACCAGAGCGTTGTAAATTGATTGTGAGAAAGTGGTCATAGATTGTTAATCGACAGTAAGGAAGAGTAGTACACAAAGTATTGCAAACGTGATATATGCCGATTACTCATTCCGGTGAGACATACCCGAAGTATAGGAGAAACCAACAGTCTTGGGCGATACCTAATTTGCTAAGGACGCCCCCAGGAGCTAGAAGCGCACATAAGTTTAACCAAGTTGTCAAGGAAGCAAAGAAGGTTAGTAGTGATTCCGGTAGCATTCCGGTGGAACGTACTGCAATTTTAGCAGATTCTGGTGCAATTTTGACATAGTCTGTCGAAGATATAGTAACTCAAGAGTATACCAGGACGCAGTATGCAGTTAACTTAACACCATCTGGTCAAGATTTGAATTTATCTGAGGATAGAAGCGTGTTGGCCAAAGAAATCAGTGAAGGTGAAAAAGTACCTTGTTTTGGGAAAAATTCGACCAATTCCGGTGATATTTTGGTCCCAGTTACACAGCGTTCACAGTCTCCCAGTGACAGTTTACCATTTCCTGGTGAATCTTCATTCTGGTCACCACTATTGAGAGTCAGTTTCCCTACATTTGATATCAAGGAGGAAGGTAGCTTATTCGAAGCTGAAATCCGAAAGAGATTGAACGCCACCCATCCTCCCAATCGACCCTATTATACCAGTACAGCCTACTGAAGAACCTTCTTCTTCATCTTCCTCACCGAATTACTCTCCCCCCTCTTCACATCAACTTCTGACAGCCTCTTCTTCTCAACCACGTCCTTCTATTCTGTTTCCATCAATTCCCATGTTTTCTGAGCTCGCATCCATGGGTCAAATGCTAATCCAGCTATCGCAACGACTACCAGCACAAATGAAGGAAGTGATTGATAACATCCGAGAAGAATTTCAACACAAGGTTGATGTTCTGGAAGCAGACATTAGCCCTCTCCACGAAGAACTAGTTGCAGCCAAAGCAGAAAATCAAGCTTTAAACAAACAAATTAAGGAGTTACAGACTAGACTTGCCGAACAGTAAACAGTTATCAGTCAACGAGGTGCGGCACTAGCTGAAGTCTGAGAAAAAGATGAGTTATTAAGTGTTGCTGATGCGGAACTAGTCTAGTTGAAGCAGTTAGTCCAAGATAAAGCTCTGGGCAATCTTTTAGAAGAGACTAGAACACAACTAAATGAAGCAGTACAGAAAGGACAAGAGATGGCCGATTTGGCTAAAAATACTAATGAAGAACTCCAGCGAACAGAAGCATACTTATCTTACTCGAATAAAGATCTTAAAATATAGATGAATTTAGTCGCTCAACTACAAAAGGAGATACCACGGATAAGAAGAGAGCACGATGCATATTACAAAACCATACAGTTTCAGAATCAAGAGTTAGAAAGAAGAGAGTATCAACTGAATGTTCAAAAAGAAAGATTATCCAAAGTTGATAAGCAGATTGCAGATATGAAAGTCAGTCGTGATACGGCTCTGTCAAATGAATTTTACTTACAGGAAGCTTTTTTGTAGACACAGGCAGAGAGTTTAATGAGCCAAGTTATTTCTTTAAGTTCAGTACGGACAGATGCTCAGCTCGTAGAACCAGAAATTTTGAAGCAGATGTTAGAGTCATTGAAAAAGAAAATTGCCCGGACATTTAAGTTAGCCAGAACTATGTATTTAGAAGGTATAATAGATTAACCGTAATTTTTGTATACCTGCGGGTTCAAGTCCACCGTGCATGCAAGTGTAAGCCGCCGGATTGGCAATTGTAAAGTCTGACTCTTTTTATATTCCGCACGAACCGAAAGGTCGTTGCGTAGACATTGTAATCTTCTTATAAATCAATGAAAAGAGACGCTTCGGTGACGACCAGAGGAGTTGCCAGACTGTTTGTCTGGTTGATGATGTCTATGTAGTTTCCGTGGTGTGTTTGAAAACTCTGAGTTATTCTGTGTCTTTCTGTGTTGTTGATTATCTGTGCCTGTTCGGTAAAGATTAAGTTACAGTATGTTTATCTTAAGTTAAGTACTGAATTATGGTTCCGCTAAGTTTATTACTGTGAGTTTGTGTTACGGTCATCTTTGTATTGTGCGTTGGTCACTGAGGAAGTCTTAATCTGTGTATGAATCGACATTCTGTGAGTAGATGAATCAGACGAAGTCCGAGTTTTCGGTTAGTAAATTGGATTAGTAAAGTTATTGAACAGACTGTCATGTGAGTGAGTTGATTTGGGAAAATCAAGTATAGGGCCTCTGTTTAATAGACCCCTTCCACTCCCAAGAACCCGAATAGATGTTTAAACGCATCTCTGACGGCAAAAGCGCGTTTAACAATGCTTTGGTCATCTGAATTTTGCTAGTTTGCTATGCCTACAGAAATCTGAAATGGTGTCCTCTTTGCCCAGACTTGAGGCACCTGGAAAACATGTTTGTGAAGGCTGTATTTTGGGCAAAATGCAGCATTCCTCCTTTCCAAAAGATGGTTCAGTTCGAGCTACATAGAAATTGCAGCTTGTACATAGTGATGTCAGTGGTCCTATGCAAACACCCTCTTTTGGAAATTATCTTTACTTTGTGACTTTCATTGATGATTTTTTCAGGCATGCATGGGTATATCCATTGAAGGAAAAGTCCAAAGTGTTCATGTGCTTCAAACAGTTTTTGGTTTTGGCTGAAAATCTGTCCGCATGTAAAAATGGGCACCCTCCGTTCTGATCGAGGGGGGGAATATATGTCTTCTGATTTTAATGCATTTCTGGCTGAACGTGGGATAAAACACCAGTGTACAGTGCCGTATACACCTCAACAGAATGGAGTTGCTGAATGAAAGAACAAGTCACTCATGGAGATGGCGAGGTGTATGGTGAAGAGTCAGGCTTTACCACATAGTTTCTGGCTTGAGGCTGTCATGTGTGCAACATATGTACTGAACAGGTGTCCCACTAAAGCGCTACAGTCTATCACTCCATATGAGGCTTGGCATGATCGCAAGCCATCTGCTGCTCATCTACGGGTTTTTGGTTGTTTGGCATATGCACTAGTGCCTGAACAACATCACAGAAAATTGGATGATAAGGCAATAACATGTATTTTTGTTCGGTACAATTCTGAAAGTAAAGGCTATCGTCTGTATCATCCACAGACTAAACGCACTTTGGTTAGCCGTGATGTTGTTTTTGTGGAAGATGCTATTCAGCCATTGCTTTTATGTACTAAGTGTTGAGAGTTCCATGCTCCACCCTTTTGCCCAAACCTAGTTTCATTCTCATGCAAGTTCACTTATCCCACATGCAGGGGAATTCTCCCAAACTCCATATAAGCAAGGCCTCTCTTCACTCCACACAAGTTATTCCACTCTAGCTCATTGTCAAGAGTGTGCTCCCACTCCTCATGGAGTGTCCATGCTCATAGAGCAATCTTTGTAAGTTCTTTTCCATTTTAATTCATTCATCATGTTTTGTTATCTTTTGTTCCTTCCTCCATAGCTTGTAAGATTTTTGCATGTGAGTAGAGTAGTAGTCCTTTTTCATTTCAACACTAAGGAGACATCTGTTAGCTCCAAAGAAATGTATGATACTTTGATGCCTCTTTTTACAGGTGGATAGTCTAGTGCTGGTCCTAATGAGGAAACTTCTCCACCTTTGCAAGTTTGATGTGATGATGCAGATCATTCCATTTTTGATGCAAATTTACAGGATGCACTTATTGATGAGAGAGCTGATATTAAGCAGGCAAGAACTATGCCAAAATGGCTGGTGCAGACCTTGCGTGACAGCAAGTTAGATGCACCTTTGTCATATTGTACTCGTTGAGGCTCTCATAGTGCCTCCTTTGCATCAGATTGTTATGCTAGTCTCTGTGATGAGAATGAGCATGTTTCTTTTGATGAAGCACAAAATTCAGAAAATTGGATGGCTGCTATGCAATCTGAATATGATGCTATAATGAAGAATGGTACTTGGTCTTTATGTGACTATCCTCCTGGCAAGAAAGCCATTGGTACTAAGTGGGTATACAAGCTGAAGCGTAAACCTGATGGTACAGTTGACAGGTATAAGGCTAGGCTTGTTGCAAAGGGTAATGCACAAGAAAGAGGCATTGATTTTGATGAGAACCTTTGCACCTACATGCCGTATGACTACTGTTCGGAGCATTTGTGCATTTGCAGCCCATCATGGTTGGAATGTACATTAGTTGGACATTAAAACAGCATTTTTGAATGGTGACTTGCATGAAGACGTGTATGTTTTTAAGCCCTATGGCTTTGTGCAAAAAGGACATGAAAACCAGGTGTGCAGGTTAAAGAAGGCATTATATGGTTTAAAACAAGCACCATGTGCTTGGTATGAGAAGATACATGCCTATCTGTTTGCACATAGTTTTGAGAACAGTCCAACTGAAAGCACCTTATATGTTAAGCGTGCTAATGATGTGCTTGTGATCATTGTTGTCTATGTTGACGGCATGCTGCTCACTGGTCCTATTGAGAAGCATATTGCTGATTCTAAGGATGATTTGCATGCCTCATTTGAGATGTCTGATTTGGGGCATTTGCATCACTATTTGGGCATTCAGTTTATGCAAGTTGATGGTGGATTGGCTTTGTGTCAAACGAAATATATTGACACATTATTGCAGCGTTTTGGCCTTGAAGACTGTAAGCCTATTGCCACTCCTATGGAGACAGGTTTATGATTGAGTGTTCATGATGTTGGAGATGCATTTGATGTTGTTCTCTATCAGCAAAATGTTGGATGCTTGATTTACTTATGCATTACTTGGCCAAATATTCAGTTTGCTGTCTCACAGATGAGCAGGTTTATGCATTGCCCAGGTGTCAAGCATTGGTAGGCGGTTAAGTGCATCTTTCGCTACTTGAGTGGTACTCGGCTACTTGAGTTCTTTTATCCCAAGGGGGGATCACTACCGCCAGATTTGCATGCTTTTTCTGACTCAAACTAGGCTGGTTGCTATGACACTCGTGTGTCCACTAGTGGCTTTTGCTTCATGCTTGATAGCTCATGTATATCTTGGTTGAGCAAGAAGCAGCCTACTGTGGCCACTTGCAGTTGTGAGGCTGAGTATAGGGCAGCGTTCACAGCTACTGTTGAGTGTGTGTGGCTCAGACGCCTTATGGCTGATTTGGGTCTTGGTCAGTCTTCTGCCACCACCATCTTCACTGACAGTCAGAGCGCATTGGCAGTTGCGAGGAACCCTCTGTTCCATGCTCGTACTAAGCACATTGAGGTGCATTATCATTACATCAGGCAGAGGTTCTCTACTGGGGAGATCAGCTTGGCATATGTGCCCATGCAGGAGAACATTGCAGACCTTTTCACGAAGGCTCTGCCTAGGGAGAAGTTTGAAGCTTTCCGCAAAGCTTTGGGCTTACTTCCTTTTGTGGAGTGACTTCCACATAGCTTGACACTTCCTTATACATGAGTGCCAGCTCCTTGTTCATCGCATCACTCCCAAGGGGGATTTTTTGATATATTTAGGTAGTGATGTGTGTGAACACACTAGGACCGTCGGGGCACTTTTTTCCCTCTTTAGGAGGTTTTTTTCCCCCGGCTTGTATATACGCCTATTGCCCTGATGTGCTACTTATCTTTGTACATTCTCTAGTAATACATTCAGTATTGTGTGTTTGTGCTCAAAGCTTCTTCTTCTTCCTTGTGTTGTTCGCGTGCTTCCGCAGACATCTATCTCCAACAGGAGCCAATTTAGAATATCCTCTTCTTCCTTGAAATCTATTTGGGTTGGTCCTCGGTTTCTGGCTCCATGCAAATGCCAACTGTTTGCATCATGCTGGTGTTCCCTTGATTATTTGGGCTCTCTTCTAAATGTATCGGAGTTAGCTCTTGCCCTTTCTTTTTGTACCCACATAGTGTCTTTGCCCCAATCATGGATGACACTTGCATGCCTTAGCCATGGTCTTCCAATTAAGAGGGGAAATCCTCCTTCAACCTGGGGCAGTCTTAAAACCACAAACTCCAGAATGAAGAGATTACCTTGTACTTCAAGTGGAACTTTTGGGGTCACTCCTAAGGGCCTTACTTTGCTTTGATCTGCCAAAGTAAGAGTGAAATTTGTAGGCCTTGAAGGGTGTAGGCCAATCTTTTCCATTGTATGTTCAGGCATCAAGTTAATGCCAACCATCCACAATAACTCCTTGAAACTCATGAACTTTGATAGATACTATCAGTCGAGGACTCTTATAATCTGTAAGGGGTGCTCTCCCTACAATTTTACCTTTATGTATAACAATAGTCTTTGTCACCAAACTTGTAGTGGAAGCCTCATCAATTATCTGCAAGAGTTCTGACCTGAATTTCCCATCCATCTTTATTAAATAAAAAATACTAACCTCCTTTTTCATGGACTTGAGTAGTTTTGAAGCCTCTGAATCCTTAAGAGCATGGGCTCCAATTGACTTATCAAACTCTTCATGAGCCCTGTTGAATGCATGCCCAATGGCATCACTGGTACATATGAGATCTCCTTTTTGCCTTGCATCTGCACATGCAGTGGCCTTGTCTTCAGATGTCTCTTTGTCTTTGTTCAATCCATCAATTATTGATTCTTGAACTATATCTACTTGAGCCTTTCCCTTGCTTCTTGTCTGCACTGTAAAAGATTCAATTTCTTCTAACTGCACCACCCTAGTAGATGGTGATGGCTCATTGACTTGATCTAACATTTCTTCTTTGTGCACAGAAATCAATTGAATGTGTGGCCCAGATGAAGAGGCTTGGTTCTTAGGACAACAATTTGTATAGTGGTCTCTGGCCTCTGGGAAGTTTCTCCAAGGAGGGCTGTTTTTTGGTAGAGTGCACCTACTTTGATAGTGCCCACATTCTCCACATCTGAAACAAATGTTTGGTCTCCTAGGCCCATTTCCAAAGTTATTCCTCTATCTAGGGTTGTAATTATTACCTTGATTGGGTGCGGCTGCCATTACATTTGCTGGTGGTAGGGGTCCTCCTTGTGTCCAATATGTTGTTGCAGGCATTCCTCTTGATTGGCATTCTTGGGCCTCATGACCAGCTTTCCTGCATAATTGGCAAGTCACACTTAACAGAGGACATTCACTTACTATATGACCTTGCTTACTGCACATGGTACACCAAAGTCCACTCTTGATGCCACCTCCTTTGAGTTCCTGCAACTCCTGTCGCAGCTGAGCCAATTCCTCTACTTGGGCCTCCTCCTCCTTTTGGAGCTTTAGTGCTTCAATCTCCCTTCTCAACTGAGTAACAACATTCTCCTCCTCTTTGTAGGGCTTATTCCTTTTTATGCCCTCCAGCTCCTTCCTTAGCTGGATTACTCGATCCTCCATTTCTGTAGAATATGGTAGTTGAGAAGAAGTTGCTCCATACTGTTGCCTTATCTGTTCCAATCGTGTAGCTGTGTTGATGAATTCCTCTATGGAGGCTATAGGCAACACCAATTCCTTGATTTTACATTGGGTGGCCACTGGGAGTGGCTTAGCTAACCGATTCTTAACAAAAAAATCGTGTGGTGGATCGGGCAATTTAGCCATTAGTGCCTTAGCCCTAGTCACTAACTCTGGGAACTTTTCACCTGGACCCAATCTCAAATTTTCTAGTTCCTCCATTATCTCTACAGTATTTCCATCCTGGAATTGATTTTTGAATGCATCTTTCATTAAGTCCCAAGTTATAAATGGTTCTCAGCAAACTGGCTGAACCATTTATCTGCTAATCCTTCTAATCTAGTAGGGAAGAGTATTAAAAAGGCATCCTCTCTTCCCATTAAGCCTCTAGTTTTGCATAGTGCTAAAACCCTTCTAATATGCTCGTCCGGATCTTCCTGAGCTAGGCCTTTGAAAGAAGGAAATTTTATATTTAATCTTGATAGTAGGGTTTCCAAGTCTACCTGACCAGCCATGCTCCTTACAGATGAAGTTGATGAAAGTGGACTAGAGAAACTTCTAACAATCTTCCTTCTTGTTTGCTTGCAGGTGACCCTCAATGTTTGGGACCGGGGTGCGGTCATGGACTGTTCATAGTCCTCTTAGTATGAGATAATTGATAAGAATATGTACCTCTTAGTCCACTAAAGTAGTACTATCGACACTTGAATATTGCTTCTCCAACTGCAATATATCTTCTCCTATGCTCAAATCTCCTTGGAGTCCCACTGGGCATGTCAAATTTTGTTGGGGGATTCTTGGACAAGAAGGGATTTGAGTGTTTGTAGGAGAAAAGGGAAAGACAAGAAGAAAGATACACACTGGAAGCCTCTGTCGATTGATTATAATAAGACAAATACAATGTTGAAGCACAATACAATCCAATGCTTTTGTGCAAAATCCCACAGAGTGCTCAATTACAAAATACCAAGTACCCAAGGGACTTGTTGCGGCCAGCCTCCTCTGCACCAAACCTCCACCTTCTCCAAGACTGCACTTGTGCACACCTTGCACCAAGCTTCCACTAATAGGAAGGGATGGGTACCTTCTATCGGCACGTGCACACTTCAATAAGACCTTGGGATCCTTGGGGCACTAGCTTAGCACTTCTCTGCACACTTCCTTGGTCACTCTTCATGCACACCTTGCACTTCATTTCTCTGCGTTGCACACTGTGTGTCCCTTGCACTTCCCTCTTGCCTTGCTTAGACTATGCTTACTCTTGCTTACACTTAGAATTGTCCAAGAATACTCCTTGCCTTCCCTTGAGTGTCGATTCACATACGCTCCTAACTGCAAGAGTATCTTGGTGCTCACTTTGATGTCCCAGATTGTCTTCACAAGTGGCAGCCAACGAATCCCTGTTTTGTCCTGTAGCGACTTTAGACTAAAACAAAAATTTTAATTGGGGGGACATACTTTCACTTCTGTGTACGCTGCCGCTTCACATATCTTCACATTTTCCTTTTAAGTCTTCACTTTTGCACAGAAGAGAGGGTTCACGTGAACCTTCCAAAACACTTTAAAAACACTTTGAACCTTAGGGAAATCAGAGAAATACCTCTGTAACCTGCAACCCACTTTCTCCAATTCACCCTTTGTGGACAATTAATTGTGCACTACCAGTGCGCTTTGACATCTGCACTTTAGCACCTTGAATTTGCACCAGTTGATTTTGACCTTGACCTTGTTGACTTTGACCATTTTGACTTTGACCTTTTGACTCTGACTATGGTTGACTTTGACTGCAATTGAATTTGACCAACATGACTTTTATGGGCTCAACAGTGTGTTAGAAGAAAGAAACATCAAAGCCAAGTGTATAGGCCCGAGAGATCACTCACCCATGCATGATGATGAATGTACATTCACCTCCATTATGGAAACCCCGCCAACAAATACTTCACGTGAGAGTACACCGAATCTTAATCTAGCACACTCTCCTAACATAGTGAACCTCACTACTGGCATCGTTTCCAATCAAAGCCCTTGTGAGGAATCAAGCAGAAGAGGGACCAATCATCAAGACTGTCACAAACTTTCACGCATTAGAATCCATCCCATTCCTCACACCAGACAGGCCTGGATCAGAAAAGATTAGGTGACGGCATATCATCAACAATGGAGCTATATTCTACACAGGAAACAACAATAGTACAAGGACCCAAGTCAAGTTAGACTCCAAGATCCACAAAGAATTGCTAAAGTATGGATACCAAAGAAAGTGATTGCCGCCCAACCAGTGAGAACGCAGATATGGATCCCCAAATCATATGCACCAATAACGATCATCAATCATCAACTACATGAATGGTCAAAAACAGAAATACACAACAAAAACCATTCAAAGGTTCGAAAGGCTGGCAAAGCGGAAGGATGACTTGAGAGTTACGCCTAGCACTAGGAACTATGGAGATATAATCAGCCACGAGGAATTAAAACAGATCTGGATACCTAAAAGCCGATCAATCTACATACATCAACTAGATACTTCAAATTGCACACATCTTGAGTTGCAAAAGTCTCGAGCATACATAATAGGGCCACATTACATGGCCATGCATTAGGCACCTAATTCTTCTTCTACTGGATAGTGAATCACATTTCCCTCTCAGGGAATAGGAGAGCACTTGTATAATAATTCCACGAGAAATAACTAACGGTACAATAAAAGCTTTGTCTAGGTACTAACGCTTTTGTTTTCTTTCAGAAAGAAATAGAAAAGATATATATGTATGAAGAAAAATCCATGGTACTACCTTTCTCACACTCATGGGAAAGGGACGACACAAGTCACTCAGAGAGTTGCCAATTTCATGAAGGCTAAGTAAAGGATAACTCATGATACTAGCTTTACACTGATTACTAGTATGTATTGAGTGCAGATGGCATCTTCATATTCTGAGGCTACGCAAGAGGAAGAGGTCTTGCTTCTTCCCTTGGAATCGATCTCTAAGGCAAGAGGTCATTGGTTCCTTGAAGACCAACCTCTGTCGGATCTCCTCTTTATGTCCACCATCAAGATTATGGACAGGGATCACTACTTCCCAATCATGTCACAAGATTTCCAAACCAGAATACAAGGATTACCGCACATCATGGATGTTTGGACAAGAGCAAGAATTGATGCATTTCTGCGACTCCCCATATATTTACCTGATTTTCAGAGATGCACACAAGTTATGAACACACTCCAGTCCACAGCAGATAAGCCGTCAATCCCAGAAGCTAAAGTGCTCAACAAAATAGGTGCATGGAAAACAATTCGATTCACGCATGAAGTCATCAATAAAGCTTTTGGATGGAGTCACGATGGTCTCACTAATGTCAAAGATGAATGTCATGATGCAAAAAAGAAAACCTTTCTGGAAATCAACAGGACAGATATAGAAGAATCAGTTTGATTAGTGCATCAGCATTTTTGTTTTCCCAGCATGAACAGATATACAACACCTCAGAAGATTGTGGTTCAATTGCTCTCCCATGCGATGAGGCAAATCGGGAATCAAGTCAATTTTACTCCATACATTCAAGATCTCCTATTTGAAGCTAAGAAGAAATGGAGTCAGAAGAAGTTTCTGAATGGAAGTTCGGCCTTAACTTTACTAATCTATGAGGCTCTTGAGATGAAAGAATGTCTACCTTTGATGCCAACCTCCACCGAAATGGCAAAATATGTGAATTCGGCTACCGTTCCAAAGAAAAAGAAAACAATCATCTCCACAGAAGAAGTGGGAACAAATTCCAAGAAACCAATGAGAGGGGCTAAGCGCGCTAGAGATGAAGCGATGCAAGAAACACCACAATCCAAGCGAGCACATACACTACCAAGGATCCCTCTGACACAACTGCCCATCACAAAAAGAGATCTCTCAGCGGCACTAGAAGAAACACATACGTACATGCGGGGTCAAGTGAACCTCAATGTCCAAGGACATCAATATAGACAGGCAAGAAGAGAGCAGCAATAAAAGGACAAGGAACATACTCCAGAACTAGCTACCAGATATAAAGAATTGGGACTGGAGGATTCAATTTCTAATGAGGAATCTAGTCCTAAGAAGGACACCTTGGACACCGACATAAGAATAGAAACAAAACAATGAGGAATGGATAGAGATTAACCAGGTTGAAACCACCCCCGATAATCAACAATCACAAGTACAAAATCAGGAAGCATCAACTAAAGGAACACACCTTATTCAATTGAACGAGTAATCCTTGATAAGCATAAAGGAAACTTCAATCACACATAAAGATGTGATGCCACCAATAAAGGAAGAAATGCAAACAAGCGGGGAAAAAGACAGGCTTTTACAACAAAATATGGAACAAATTGTGATTGAAATCCCTGATGATACGCCCCAGGGAAAGACAGGAATTAAGGAGGTTGAGCCAAAGATACAACTTCATATTTGACAGCCCCACAACACAACATTGCATGTGGCACAAGGAAAAGATGTTACCACAGGTGAAGAACCTAGCATCCCGAAAACATGGTTAAATGTGGATGTTACTCAACTAAAACCAATAGTCAAGCAAATGATACAAACGGCCATGATATGCAGCAGCAAATGATGGAAAGAGATGCAGATTATGACAAGGCCATGCGAGAAAAGAATCAATTTCAAGTGATGAGTGAATAGTTGTCTGTGCAACTGATCCAAGTTCAACAAGTGGTTTCAGTTAAAGAAACGGAAGTAATAGAAGTCAAAGGACAATGCACTACACTAATGGAGTAGAATCACAAGCTCCAGGAACAACTAATGGAGCTACAAAGACAATATGAAGCAAGTGAAGCGGACAAAGACAAAATGAATACTATAAGAAATCTGTTAGAAACACAGCTAAAAGTATATTTGGAGGAAAATGAGAATTTACGCAATAGGAATAAAGAACTGATGATGGCCTTGTTATACGACCAACCTATAGAAAAACAAAAGAAAACAGCAATCGACCAGAAGGAATTGAACGATCAGATTGCAAAATATGAAAATATGTTGAAACAAGAGCAAACCCTCAAAGAAGAATGAGAACAAAGGTATATCCACGAAACAAATGAGCTCAAAAAACAACTGAAAACTGCTGAAGCAAAACTCTTGGTGATCTACAATGAAGATGCGGATCAAATAGCGGAAATCGACAATGAGCTTCTCGCGGCCAAAGATGCGCTCCAGACCACCCATAATGAAGTTAAAGAAAAGACTGAACATATTGCACAACTCGAAGCTCAAATAGAACAAAAAGCAAACATCGGGACACCAGTAGAGCCACAACCAGAGAATCCTACTGACGAGGTAGAGGTATGTCTTCTATCTCCCCCGATCTATCAATCTCCAACAAAAGAGTAGATGGTGGAACCATGTGATGATCATCCCATGCCATATACTACAGAAATAGGTCAGAAGGAACGGGCACTATTGGTGTCCCGATTGACAGAAAATTTTGAATATGAAGTTGTCAAAGTCATGAATGTAGCTCAATGATGAGTAGCACCCCCTTTAATGTCAATCCGGGAAGACGTGAGGATGGTATGAAGACCTCGAGCAAGTGGCGGCACAAGTGCGTGAGTGAGAAGCACACAAACATGCACACACATACACACACACGCGCACACACGGCAAGACAAAGAGAGAGGATCAAGGAGTTCTTTAGATTACTTTCAAAAGCTCTTACAAGTTCGTTTCAATTACAATCTAACCTCCAAAATGAGCTCTCTAGCTCTTTTTATAGTTTTTGACTAGCTTTTGGCCCTGTCCAGACCTAGTGTCCGGCCTAGTTAAAAATTAGGTTCCAGGGCTTATTTGAGGGCTCAAACGAAGTCTAAAAATTATGAAATTTGGTACGATGGTACTTCTAATACTCCTCAAGCTCGAGGACTCCTCGGCTTGCACAAAATGGAGTCTAATCTACCAAAAACGGGATTTACAATGTTTGTGTAGTGATTAAAATCACTTGGGTTGTACATAATCTATGGGAAAAAATGATCTGGCCTTGTTGCCGTATTGTGCATGACTCCTTTATTGCTTTGTATGCCAACACTCCCCCCTTCCTAGCGTCTGTCGCCCCTGACAGACCTTTGTTCCCTCGGGTGGTCGATGTAATATTGGATGACATTGGTGGCCAGTTCATGTTCTCCTATCCTTAAGCCTCTTGCTAGATCGGCTTCCAATGCCTCCCAATTTATTGCACCGGGGGTCTCTGGTTGCGGGGTGGTGTAGTACTCTGAATACATTGCTTGTTCACAAGCAAACAGTTGAAGCAGATGTGTCGGCTTTGGCGCGAAAATCTCCGAGTGGTACTCCCAGAACCCTGATCTGAACATTTCTTCGAAGGTCTGTTTGTAGCAGGCGGGGAGGTATTTGATGCGTGCATGCCAAGCGTAAGCCACACGGATACTGGGGGTGGTGCTCATGTCATACACCAAGTCGTAATTTCCATTGCTAAACCCCGGAAGGCGTACCTGTGGTGCGGCTGCATTTCTAAAGGTCTTCAGCACCACTTGCATCATATCTAAGATTTTAAGCATCATTTGCGCTGCTACATCTTGCATGGGCTTCAAGCGCGGCATCCAGTGGCGAATGGTCCCCATCATATATGCTACCGATGGTGGTCCTTGTGGTGGCGCTATGTACGGGTAGTTCAGCCATTCCTTGCATTGCGCATTGTTCTGTACCTTGATATTAAATGCCTTCCACGACCTGCGGCGGGGGACTGGACCGTAGCATGGGTTGTACAGGAGGTGCAACGGCGCGTTGTTCCATGTGCGTAGCATTTCTGGATAAGTCTCTAAAAGTTTCTGCCGCCATGTTGGTTGACGAATCTTGCCTTTTCGCACCTCTGGAGGAAGGTCTTCGGGTTGAAATTGGGTCGCAAAAGTAGGAATCTGACCCGTGACTCTTTGTATTTCTGCATTATAATCAGCCAAGATAATATAATATGGCCTGTACTGGAGTTCCGATGAGAGAATCAGGCGTCTCGATGACAAGTTCTTGAAGTAATCTGATTGTAAAACAGTCTCCTCTATGACCCTCATAGCCTGATTTTGCACTACGGTGCGCTCTTCATGCGAGGTCCCTATTTCCTCCACTTGTCGTAACCATGGCGGCCGTGGTGCCTCGAACGTGTCCTGCGCTTCTTCTGTTTGTTGGCCTCCTGGGAATGGTTGCGGATCATATTCTTCATCAAACGTTTGTTCCATAGGAATTTGCACAACTTCTTCATCCGTGGGAGCCTCCGGAGGGGAAGATGGCCTCTCATATTGTAGTAGGCGTGTCTGCAATTCAGTTACCTGTTGCTGGAGATCTTTTATGGCCTCTGCGTCGGAGGGAAGCGAAGCTGCAGAGGGGGTTGTTGGAGGGGCAGCTGTTGGGCCTTGTTGGTGTTCCTGCTTCAGTTGTCCTAGCTCCTCCGATAGCTTATCATGTGCTTCGAGCAGCGTGGCATAATCTTCCAATATAATCTTGATATTATCGGGGGTCACTGCTTGAAACTTGGATGGGCTGATGGGTGCCCCCGGTGTGCTCTCAATAGCTGCCTCTAGGTTCTCTTGATTTTGTATTTGCAGACGTCTGTTCTCTTCCTGAGCAGCCGCAAGATGGCGTTTAAGTAGTGCCATATTTCGCTGAAGTTTTGAGTTGCGTTCCAGCTGTGTCCGTAGGTGACCTTCTACCACCTGCACTGCTTCCTGATCTACGTTCTGTAGCTGTACCTCCAATATATTGTGGGCTTCTTGGAGGGTGTGGAACTGTGTGTGGAGGCGAGTGTTCTCCTCTTCTAGTACCGCAAGGCGGAGCTGTAGTGTCGCTGAGTGCTCTTGCAGGCGTGCGTTTTGTTGCTGGAGCTGAATGTAATCTGTTCTTAAATTTGATATACAAGCCAACATGGTGTCCAATGCATTACCTATAGATGAGTGGGGGGTGTTTACTGTGGAAGATGCATGGGAAGGGAATTGGGGAAGGGAGACAGTGAATGATGTGTCTACGAAAGTTGTGTGTGTGGGTGAAATTGGTGGAGGGGGAATGGGAGGAGGTGAAACCGTGGGTGGAGGTGCCGTGGGTGGTGAAATGTCCATACCTTCAGGAGTGGGTGTTAGTGTGGGGCCTGCCATATACATTGGTATGGTAGGTGGTGTGTGTGTGGAAGTGGTGAATAGATGTGACGTGGGGTGGGGAGCTGAAAAGACAGGGAATGGTTGAGGGCCTGGTTGAAAAGCCCTAGCAAAGATGTCCTGGAGGGATTGTAGAAATGGAGAGAGGGATATCGGGGGTTGGGGTCGTAAATTTGAGGAGGGCTGAAAGGGTTGCGTGGTAGCAGGGAAGCCCATGAATGTGGATCTGGGGTCAGGATGACCGGTGGCTGAAGGCATTGGGGATGGTTGTCCTAGGGCAGGCTTGGGAATGGTTTCGGTGGGTGGTGTAGTGATGGGGTTTGCGTCAAAGACCGGGTTATCAGTGGTAGAGAATAGGGTGGCACTGGAGATCGGAGTACGGAAGGTGAAGGTGGGGTCGGTGGGTTGAGCAGTCGATGTGGTTTCCACTGTTTCTCTTCTAGGAGGTGATGGTGGGGGAGTGGATGGTAGTGGTTCGGTGGACTCCTCATGGGTGGCGGGGTGCTGTTGACTAGCTGTTTGGGAGGTTGGTGTAGTAGTGGGCTCTTCTGCAACTGTAACGGGAATTTGGATATTTTTACCTGAGCGAGGTCGTGTCTGGAACCTTCGTGGGTCATATTGAACTGAAGGCCTCTGAATGGCAGTGCGCACAGCTTCTACAACTCCATATGTTTCTGCCATCAATAAGAGACCTTCCCTGTACTCTGAGTCAACTCCCGCTTCTTCCAACAACTGAGTCATAAGTACTCTGCTGCTCTGTTCAGTGAGTAACTGCTGCGATCGCACTCTTTCCATAATCTGATACAGCCTTCGGAGTTCTGCTGTATATGCTGGGGCTTCAGTGGTCTCTTCTTCATATGCTTCTTCTTCTTCCGGGTGTCCGTGTTGTTGGCTTTGCTGAGCGTCGCTCCAATGGACATGTCTACCGTCTGTAGACTTTCTTCTTCTCCGTGAGGATGTGCCCTGCTCCTCTGCCTCTGAATAAAACTCCACATCAGAGAATTGTGTGCTTTGTAGGAATGCTTCGAAATCCTGGGGGTCCAGTCCTTCAGCCTCTCCAGTGGCAGCAAACTCGAATTCAGGTGTAACAGGAGGAGCCGATGGGGTAGGTTGTGTCGTAGTGTCAGATTCCGACCTGGGTATCCTAATGGTAAAGGGGGGTACAGTGCCCTCTCTTAATGGTGATGCCTCAGGAGTAGTCAGGACTTCCCTTGTCTGGACACAAGGGATCGCGCCCCTCATGCGCTTGGACTGATGTGTGGATGTCTTGAGCCTCTTAAACATTTGTAATTGTGCCCAGGTTAAGGCACGCTCAATGGGGACATCATATGCCAAGCATCGGTAAATGATGCGTGTGAGTGCACAGCATCCATTCACCACTAATTTCCTAGAAGCCCGTTTGTTCGCTTCATACAACTGATCTATAATCCACACTGGTAGCTTAATAGGTAGCGCACCTGCTTCCGCCAAGTAGAGAGCAAACCAGATCTTCTTGTGTGGTTGCGTGAATCGGTCTTGACCGGGGAAGGCGAAATGTTGCATGCACATGCGGAGAGGGATGGACACATTTGGGGTGAGGGCTGCCATGTCTTTCAGCTTCACTACTTTCCTGTCCTTCATGTTGTTGGGAACGAGAGCATCCTTTTCTGAGGGTACATGCGTGCCATGCATCTTTAAAGCATCACTTACCAGCTCCACAGTAAGTTCAAACCTCTTCAACTCGTTGTTGCCCAGCAGTGAGGGGAGAACAAAGGATCCGGGTTGGTCCTTATCTTCATTAGCTTGTAATGTGGAGACCAAATAGTAACATCGGAGGAGATCGGGTTTAGGTAGTGGGGCTTCAAAATATTCCGCCAATCCTGCTCGTTGCCATATGGTCTGTAGATCTTCGGTGTTCTGTAAAGTCTCGAACTCCTTGGAGAAAAATTGGAATCGCACCCATGATCTGTCATACTCGCATTTAGACTCCCAGATATACTTGGCCTCTCCTAATGGACCGGGCATGCCATTGAACCAATGAGAGTTGGCATGGACTCTTTCCGTGATTCCTGTAGGTGGGTCTGGCACCGGGAGTTGCTGAAGGTGTTGCATCTCCACTGGTCGTTCAGTCGGGGGCACGTCCACAGGTAGGCTATCCACATCAATTCCTGCAGTAAGTATCCCTACTTGTGAGCCCAAACCTGTCGCTTCTGCCATTTTACTGCTTGCCTTCTGATTCTGTGAGAATATAGAAGCATGTGTTAACATCGCAATGGACAGACTAAATCCGTTGCTGTCCCCGTTACAACATTAACATGAGGTATATGGTGAGTTAGTGGTTAGTAAGTGCACGAAGACAGTGAGTGTAGTTAACGTTTGTATATTCCTAGGAGACTAATGCCGTTAGTAAGTGGGGTGAATTTACAAATCGGGGTCGGGGGGTTTATCACAGATCTTAGACTGCCAAATGCAGTGGATGGGCTTTGCTTTCTGTTTCGTAGAGACTCCAGAGAGCTGTGTCGGTGTCGCTGTTTGGGAATGGGGCCTTTTAGGGACCCACTTATAAGTGATTACATGCATGCTCATGGGTCTTGGTGTGTTCCTAAGTGTTGAGCACGAGGGAATACTGGTTGTACTCGTAAATGGGTTATGCTGCATAGGTTGTGGCCTTGGCGTAACTACTTGTGCCCTCAAGCAAGCCTTAGGCACCCAAATTTGTCTAGATTGTGGGCTTGCCTTCATCGACTTCTTGGGCACCCAAATAGATTTTACTTTAGCAGAAGAATTTCTGACAGACTTCTTATTAGCGTCGTGTTGTTGGTTACTAATAAGAGGCTTTGCCCGTGTAGTTGACGGTGGTGCACCCGGTCGTTCGCCTTTCCGCACCCACACCTGGTTTATTTTCTGGGACATTCTGCTGCGCAGGTACTTTTGATCTCGGACATAGGTAGTACTCGGCTTCTTCTGCTTGTGATCCGCCTTTGGTTGCTGCCTCCTTCTGGCCTTTGGAAAAGAAGGGAGTTCTGTTGCATCCCTGACTCCTTTTTTGCAAATATCATTCCTCTGCAACACAGGGTTTTGAACAAGAACAGCATGGTCATCTTCATGTGTACCCCTGGAAGGACCAGGAGTCTGTGCCTTTCCTAGTTCCTTGAGTGCTCCATTGTCTAATTCTACTGTAACTCGACTATGATTGACCCAAACCTGGAGAAGTCCACTTCTTAGGTTTAAGTTAATTGCTTGGTCATAGATCCAATCTTGACCCAAGACTAGAGGTTCAGTGAGATCCTCATCTTGACACACCAGTACTTTAACTGTCATTGCCTCATCATGAATGTAAAGGGGAAGTTCCGCCTCGCCCATGCAAGGGGTTTCCACTCCTCCCAATCCTATAAGATATGCTTCCACAGGATTGACAGTCAATTGTAATTCTTGGCAGTAAGACAATTTAACAGCACTAGTGGCTGCACCTGAGTCAATCAAGGCTCTTACGGTCCTTGTACTCTTTCCTTGTCCTATGTCTATGGTTATGAAAGGACGTCTATCAATTATTCTATTCGAGCTTGTTCCTGCAACTTCACACATGGCTATGGGAAATCCTTGGTCTGCATAGTCATTCGCTCCAGGCTGATCTCTACCTTGCCTTCGTAATTTCATCCTTCTGATGCGTTCTAAAGCCTCTGCTTGAGCTTCTTCTCTAATTCTCTTTTCTTCCTCTTTGCGTTTCTTAGCAGTGTTGAGTCGGCTGAGCATTTCCTCCGTGAGGGGTTCCTGGTACAACTTGACTCTGCATCCGCTAATATAGTTAGGGAGAACATCACCCTCTAATGTGGCCAATTGTACTGCTCCACTTGTGGAGATCCTATTGATGATCATAGGTCCGTAGCCTCTCTTTTCTAGCTTCCTTGCGTGTTGTTTCAGTGTATAGACTAAGACTAAATCTCCCGTTTTCAAGCCTTTATCCTTCACGTGGGCATCAAAGTATGCCTTCTGTCTCTTCTTGGCTGCATATATCCCTGCAGCGGCTCTCAGTCTTGTTTCTCCTAATCGTTCAAGGTCAAAGATCCTAGAGGAGAGCTCATGACCTGTCCATTCGTGCTCTCGTGCTACTCTCAATGTAGGGATCAAGAAGTCCAAGGGTAACACAGCGTTTTGACCGAATACCATCTGAAAGGGAGTGGCTTGGAGTACCGTTTTGTAGGCCACTCGGTATGCCCAAACAGCATGGTGTAGCTGTTTGTCCCAATCAGAGCGTTTAGTGTTCACTAATTTTGTCAGTACATTGCATAAAATCTTATTAGTGCTCTCAGCTTGACCATTAGCTTGAGGGTGATAAGGGGCAGACTTCTTGTGTATTACCAAAAATTCTTGGAGTAGATTTTCAATAACTTCATTCAAGAAGTGAGTGCCTCTATCACTTACAAGCTCTATAGGTAGTCCATATCTCGTGAATACATTCTCAAACAAGAATTTGGCAGTTGTTTGAGCATCGTTCTTGGTTGTAGCTTTTACCTCTACCCACTTGGTGAGATAATCTGTTGCCACAATGATGTATTCCGCATGAGAACCCTTAGCTGGGGGATTAATAGGACCTACGAAGTCTATTCCCCACTTAGAGAATGCACGTCCACCCATCATAGGTTTCAGTGGCATCTCATCTTTGCGTATAGGATACTGAGTCCTTTGACAGACATCACACCGTTTCACATAGGTATGTGCATCCATGTGAAGGGTAGGCCACCAGAAGCCCGCAAACATTATTGCCTTGATCACCCGATCGGGTCCAAAGTGTCCTCCTGCTACCCCTTGGTGAGCAGTTTCCAAGATCTTGAGATATTCACTTTCATGGACACATAACCTCAGGTAACCATCTTTACCGCGCTTGTATAGATTATCACCAACGAGTGAATAATCCTGGGCTTCTTGTTCCAAACTCCTTTTTCTAGCTAGAGTCATGTCTGGAGGGAATGTGTTTGTCCTCAGGAATGATACTAGTGGTTCGCTCCAATCTGGCACAATGGATACTTGATAGAGAGTGGCATGTTCCACAGGTGGTTTAGTGCAACAGATTGGGCATTCCTTGCACAACTTTTGGACATCCGCTTCCATGGTTGGCCAGTGCACTCCGAATCTCTTTAGAGTCTGTAAAGTTCGTTGTTTTGAATGGTGTTGCTCTAGTGCACCTACATGTGCTAATTGCAACCATTTAGCGTACTCATCCTCTTCTACGCAACAAGCCAAGATCCCTTGATCTGTGTGCTTGTACATGCTTCCTGCCATGATGTGGTATTTTTGGGCTTTTACAACCTCTCTGTTCCGTGTGTTTACCACAGGATGGTTAGGCCCGTATGTCAATACTGGTACCAATGGCTTGGCCCACTGCGGCACCACTTCCAAATTAAACAAGTAAGCATCAGGAAGGTCATCTGACACTCCTTGTGGGGCTTCTCCCGATGTGAGCCTAGAGAGATGATCGGCTCTCAAATGAGTCCTACCTTTCCTTACCACAACCTCAAAATCGTATTCCATTAGCAAGAGAAACCATCTCACTAATCTTCCTGTATTGCATGGCTTGTTTACGAGATATAACAATGCCTGATGGTCAGTAAAAAATTTAAACTTATTTGCAAGCAAATAGTGCCTAAATTTCTTGACTGCATATACCATGCCTAATCCTTCGCGCTCTGTAGTGGTGTAATTCCGTTCAGCCGCATTCAATTGTCTGCTGGCATAGGCAATTGGAAGATCCATATTACCTTCACCAGTAGGTTGTGCAAGCACACATCCAATAGCATAATTGGATGCATCCACATGAACATGGAATGGCTTATTCCAATCTGGTGTGGTCAAGATTGGTGCTGAACACAATCTCCGTTTAAGTTCCTGGAAGGAATTCTCACATTCATCCGTCCACTCAAAGTTAGTCAGAAGTCCGTACATGGGCTTTGCAATGACAGCATACATGTGTATAAATCGTCGATAATAACCACAATGCCCCATGAAAGCTTGTACTTCCTTGACATTCTTTGGCCTAGGTAGCTCCGCTATGGCTCTCACTTTTTCTTCGTCAGTAGATATGCCATTCTTTGACACTATATGTCCTAGGATCTTGCCTTGCCTGACCATAAAAACACACTTTTCGGGGTTCAGGCAGACTTGATATTCTCTACATTTGTCAAAGATTTGTTTGAGTTCAGGAATATGGGTTTGCCTAACATTGGAATGAGCACAGAGATCGTCAACGTAGACTTCTAAACTCTTCCTCAGGAACTCCTTAAACACATGGCACATCAGCCTCTGGAAGGTGGCTGGTGCATTGGTAAGCCCAAATGGCATTACTCTAAAAGCAAAAATGCCCCATTCTGTGGCAAAGGCTGTCTTATGCTGATCCTCTGGAGCTATGGCTACTTGATTGTAGCCCGAGAATCCATCAAGGAAACTGTACACTTCCTTGCCTGCCACTCTTTCTAAGAGATGCTCTGTGATGGGAAGCGGATAGTTATCTCGAATCGTGGCGGCATTAACCTTTTTCAAGTTAATGCACACACGCAGCTTGCCATTCTTCTTGGGCACCACTACGATGGGGGATACCCATTCGGTGTGCTCAATTTCGTAGATAAATCCAGCTTCAACCAGTCTATCTATCTCTTCCTTGATCTTAGCAGCGTAATTATCATTATATGTATAAGGCTTTTGCTTAGAGGGTTTAGCATCTGAAGTCATGGGAATGGTGTGTGAGCATATGTCAGGGTCAACACCTTTCAAATCCTTGTAACTCCAAGCGAATACATCTCTGTATTCTCTTAGCAAAGCAATCAACTCTTGCTCTTCTTCTTCTGTCAAGTCATGGCCTATATACGTGCATCTCTCCTCTCCTTCTTCTATGGCCACTACTATTTTCTTAGTAGTTTCTTTGTTATCATAGGCCTCTCCTGATTGTGCCTCTCGTTTAGGCATTCTTATCATGACTCTTCTGTCATCAATCTCGTACTTCTTAAAATTTTCTGGGACCTCAAACAAAGATTCTTCCTCTTCTGGTAAGGCTTCTCTCTTCTTTCGTTTCTTTCCTTCTTCCTTTGGGGTCACATGCGTTGCTAATCTTACATCATTTGTAACCTCTCCATGCCTCTGGGTTTGAAATTCTACCTCATGGAAGTATTCTTCATCTGATGCAAATGGTGGATCCATAATGATTGACTCTAGATCGGAGTCACTTGCATCCTCAAATGCATCAGGGCTAGGTTCGCATTCTTCTAGAACTGCCTCTCCCATGATTGGCTCTATGGAGAAGACTGAAATATCATAGCCATCCTCATCACAGTGAGGTGTCCATTGTTCTTCGTTGATGGCTACGTCCATTGTTGCTAAGATTTCTGCCCAACCGTGAGGTTCAAATTCTTCGTCTGGAAAAACTACAGGTGCATAGGCTGGGTCTTGGATTGATCTATGGGTTTCTTTCGCACCTACCTCTCTGGCTTTCTCTCTCTTCTCTTCTTCTACTGCTACCTTGCACATCCATAAGTGGGTGTCTTCATGCATCCATGAGGATCCAGACCCTATGGAATGCACCGATTCTGTGTCATCTTTAGCTCTATGGATGGGATTCCACTGGATAGGGGGGACATCTCTATGAGAATAATCCTTGAGATTGACTTTGGTTGTAACACCTAAGTGCTGCAGGTACAAAGAATTGGTCCCCCAATCCTGTACCACTTGCAACTGTCGCATGAATGGTCTTCCCAAAATCATCTCATAGGCATGATTTTTGCTAAAGTCACATATGGCAAAGGTATGTTCAAACTCGACACCACAAGTGGTGAGAGTTATTCCTTCTAGCAATCCTAGGGGTCTCTCTATGTGACCATCTGCCATTTGCAATTTCATTCTCGTTGGCCTGAGTGCTGGCTTGCCCCAACGCTTCCATAAGGAGGTAGTGGCAATTGCAACTCCTGCACCTGAGTCCAAAATTGCCTTCGTGGTGTAGTCCTGGTAGGTGATGGGAAGATAGGTGTTCCCTTCTTCACCTTCACACATATCCCCTATCTTATCCAAGGGAATTTCTGGCACTGTCCTATGGGATCCTACCTGGGAACGAGGTTTTGCTATCTCTGGTACTTGTTTGGCTACATGTTTCCATAATTCAGGTCTAACCTTGAGTAGCTCTTCTAACTTGAGATTACACTGCACATTAGTGTTCTTCACTACCTCTGTGTTCCTAGGAATGACTGAGTCGTCGTTCCTTACCATGACTGTGGGTGCTCTCATACATGTGGACTTTGCTTCCCATGGGCCTGTGAAGTGGGGTAGCTCTTGTATGGAATTCGACTCAAAGTCTAATCTCTCGTGAGACTGAACACTCTCATGCTCCCCGTAAATAGATGGGATGTCTTGTGGGAATTGGTCGTGTGCATCGTCCACAAGTTCAAAAGGAGGGGCGACCTCGCTTTCGTTATCCCATTTGTCTTCTTGAATCTCTCGTAGGAAGTCTGGTGCAAACCGATTCATAGAAGAAGAAGTGTCTGGCTCCGTAGAATTGGGCGCATAAGCAACCTGTGAAGGAGGGCTGATTCTATTGTTGACTCTCTCCTCGTTCTCGCAAATGGCTGGAGCACAAGCTTCTTGGGGAGGATTACTTATTCTATTACTTTTCCGAACAGGCTCACACATCCCCTGAGAAGGAATGTAGGCAACCTGTGGAGGTACTTGAGCTTTCGAGGGAGGCTCATCTGCCTTTTGGGGGGGAAGATAAGCTTCTTGAGGAGGCCCACGGGCTTCCTGAAGAGGCTGGCTTACCCGTTCTCTTGCCCTTTCCTTTCTTTGAGGGGTAGGTTCCTTTTCTGGCTGTGCTATTGGCCTCTCTATTCTTTCTAAGGAGGGGAAGTTGTCCGGTTTAGGGGCATTGGCCACATACACTTCTGATTGGGAATGATTCCTGTTTTTGCTTGCTTTTTCTTGGTCTTGATTTTTTTCTTCCTTGTCAGATCTTGCAATTATCCTCTCTAACTTCTCTAGGAATCCATCCAAGTGTAATTGCGTTTTGGCTGAGCCTGAGTAATTGAAAAGGCGACTGGCTTCAAACATAGTCTGAGCCAATGCGACCATTTTCGCGCATAGTTTGGTTCTTTCTATCTCTAGGTCAGCTCTAGGATAGCACTTGTCATGATCCGTGACGTTTGGCCCTTCTTGGATTCTGGCCTGATATGCCTTAAGCATCATGTCTATGTCTTCGGGAGTGGGATCAGCTAATACTGATCCTGTTTGGGGTGGTGGGTGGGTTGCGTGGGCTGTCTTAGAGGGTGAAGGGATGGAGGGTGATGGGGATGGTAGCGGTGGGAATGTGTGAGAGTGCGGTTGAGACGTGATCTCTATGATTTTAGCCTTGGTTTCTCGTAGACTTTCCTCAAGTTCACTCATCTTCTTTGCCCATTGCCTTTTCATGCGTTCGCGGCTATCTTTCCAAGCTCTTGTTCTCTTTTTATTTTGGCTCTCAGTATCGCTAGCATCTAGGCTCTTTTCCTGGCCTACCCCTTGGTTTTGCTGCAATGCCTGGGCCCTAGTGACTACCTGTACTGGTGCAGTGGAAGTGACGCTTCCTGAGGAGTCTACCACTAACCCAACAACGTTGATAGGGGTGATTTTTGGCATGCTATTGGGGTTCTTTGGGCAATCTCGTAAGAGATGCTCTTTTCCGCAATCTTGGCAGAAGCCTTGGATCGTCACCGACTGGGTTTGCGTAGGTGGAGGCAAGGGACAATCACGAATGAGGTGATCTCCTTGGCATTTGTAGCACGGTCCTCTAGGAAATGGTGGTCGCACTTGCCTAGGTTGAGGTCTAGGGTTGGGGTTTGTATACATGACGTTCGTGTAATCTGACTCCCAACTAGGTTCGTTCGACTCTTCACCATAGTAGGACTCTCCATGTTCTGGGGACTGCATGTAGTAAGCCTGGGGGCTATCCACATGGGTAGAATCAAAGCTATGGTCACTTGGGTCATTTTCAGAGATCAAGGATGTTACAGGGACTATAGCTCTATTCAGGTTCTCTTCTGCAGCAGTATACTTTACCGGAATCACATTAGCTGGGGCAGGGGGTTGTTGTGCTAGCACAGGCTGAGGCCTTTGTTGGGCCTGATACTGTGGTTGGTAGGTTTGTTGGGGTCTAGCATATTGTGGTGGTGGATTTTGGTTCTGGTATCTGCCTTGTTGGTAGGGTTGCGGATAGGGTTGCCTAACTGCCTGCTTGTTGTATGGGCAGTCTTGTGCGGTGTGATTGGTGTATCTCCGTTCTATGGTGCAGTACTGGCTACTAGGGTTTACTTGGGGTTGAGCCATAATGGGACAGACGTTCGCCATATGGTCACCACCGCATGTATAGCACCTTTTCACAGGGGCAAACCTTGGGATTTGTTTGCTAGTTACACCTAGTTTCTGAGCTACTTTTTCGGCAAGTTCTTCAATTGATGTGGCTTGTGTGGAAGAGTGACTAGATGCACTATCTGAATCTTTGTAGATTTTGGAAAGCTCTAGCTCTTCCCCTAGGTTATCTTCAATGTCAATGCACATGCGTACACATTCTTCTATGGTCCTAGGGTCCTTCAGATACACATAGGATCTCAATTTCGTACTCAGCAATCCATCAAGGAATAAGGCTACTTGTTTAGCGGATGTGGGTAGCTCCGAAATAGGGCACCTTTCAAGATATTGTCTAAATCTCCTTCCGGCCAATCTGACAGTCTCTTGGGGGGTCTGTTTGAAGCTGTGAATTAATGAGGATGTATTGTGTCTTATGCCACTCTTAGAGAACTCTACGATGAAAGCCTCTAGGAGTTGGTCTATGCTCCTGAACTGGCGTTCATCTAATGGCTGAAACCACGTAAGTGCTGTGTTCCTAAGGGTTAGACCGAAGGCATTGTACTGCGTGAACAGATCCTCCACTTGTTCAGCTCTCAAGACTTGCTTGAACTCCGCCACATGATCATAGGGATCTCCTGTGCCGTCAAAGTAGTTCTTCATGGACTTAACTAGCTGGGTGGGTCTTAAAGTTCTTGTGTGCTCTCTAGGCCTCGGCAGAGGGAATCCATCTACATTTCTTTGGTTCCTGTGGGCTCTATGCATCTCAGGTTCTACCCTATTCGTCTCTGTTCTCGTTCTTTCTCTGCCCACGGAGTTGGCGAAACTTACTTCTGGTCTATCCCTACTTCTATCTCTTTGCGTACCATGAGCTTGGGAAGTTCCAGCCCCAGGGTGACCATAGGATACATTTGATCTTGGTTGGGGGAAAATAAATTCGCCCTTCCAAGTGTAGGCATGCTTATCATTTTCTGTCACCACAAAGATCCGTTCTGAAGCATGATCTAAGTAGGTCACTCTGCCTGGGCTATCCGGATCCTTAAACTCATAGATCATGATTGTTCCTATATCAGTTGGGTGATCCGGTTTATATCTCCAAAAGGCTTCGTCCGTTTCTCGATTGAGAAGCAAATCTATGCACTTGTTATCTTGGGGGACCCACTCAGGTGTGATAATCCTAGTGAGAACTGATTTACCTCGAGGGGTTCTAGGTTCCACTCCCATGTTTCCTTGTTCCAAGTCACCTAAGTCCGCTTCTGAAATTACATTTCCAAATTCATCTGTCCTATCTGGATGACTGGTGACTACGTATATGGTTCCTTCCTTGTCCAGGTATGCACCGTTTTCAAACTTGACAGCTGGGTGCTCTAGTCCTATGGATTGGTCAGGGTTTTTAATCTGGACCACAGATCTTCCTAGGCCGTCCTCATAGATGCTCGCACCTAATCGGTTGGTCCTAAGGTATTCCAACTGTGTTTTGTAAGGGCCTTCTACCCTGTACAAGTAAGGCACACCTGAACTTCCCGTAGGTCTGTCCATGCCTTGAGACATCTCTGACTCACTGGTATCAGAGCTAGGGTAATGAGAGTGGCGACTCAACTGCTGGGCCCAAGACCTTGCAGTGTGGTTGACACTAGCCTCTGAAGACCTAAGGCTCTGTCTCTCTCTTACTAGGTGTCGTCCTGATCTAAGGTTCATATGCCTAACTGATTAGCCCAATTCTTTGCCCAGAGTACAACCTCGTTGCCGATCAATTGGTACCAGTCACTTGATTCTTTTTAGTTATTCCTCGTGTTTCAAGTCTTGTCTGCTATTATGTCGTCAGGAATACTTGAATGTTCTTCTTACTTTCAGGTTGATCGTTCCACGTTAGGTTCTTTCCTTTATGTCGTCGACAGTACAGAGATTAAGTTTTTAGCTTGAACTTGAGTTTTTAGGTAGTCTTCAACTTGATAGTGGCCTATCGTCGCCCTGACTTACTCCTACTTCTGATCGTTCTTAGCCTAAGCTAGGAATTGACGAAGAGGAGTTGAGAATATTCCGACCTTTGTTGCCGAACCTTGCTCTTTAGTGCTCGAGAAGTTGATTCTCAAGCGTGCGCAACACCCTTGCTTGGATGCTCTCAATTGTTTCTCAATAGGCCTGCATAAATCCCAAGATTAGCTCCAAGTAGATCTTTCAATTGACAGACAATTTATTTCAGACACTTTTTTAATGACCCTTGTTCCCCCTTTTGCATTGTTAGAAATTTACTCTAGAGCTCCCTTGGTGTTCCTACCCCTCAGTGTGTCAACTTCCAAATATCCTATCTGAAAATCAACGCGTTATTCTTATAAAAAACAGTTGAGGGCGTGTAGTATATGTCACGAGCTTTCCGACAAGCCCTAGAGCTCAGAAAATGGATTTCGTATGAAAAAGTTATGACCGTTCAGGGTTTAGGGGGTTACTAGATAGACAGAACCTTTCGGGGGTTTTAATGCATTTTCTAAGGCCTTCGTAAGTATATGAGTACATGAAAGTGCAAATATGCCCAAAATTTAGCCTAAATTTCCAAAAATTCACACCTTAATTTTTACCGAAAATGCCTGTCTATCGCGATAGACGGTGTCTGTCGCGATAGACACAATCTATCGTGGGGGCTGTCTGTCGCGATAGACGGTGTCTGTCGCGATAGACGGTGTCTATCGTGGATTTCTGTCTGTCGCGATAGACGGTGTCTGTCGCGATAGACGGTGTCTATCGTGGATTTCTGTCTGTCGCGATAGACGGTGTCTGTCGCGATAGACGGTATCTGTCGCGGATTTCTGTCTGTCGCGATAGACGGTGTCTGTCGCGATAGACAGTGTCTATCGTGGATTTCTGTCTGTCGCGATAGACGGTGTCTGTCGCGATAGACGGTATCTATCGAGGATTTCTGTCTGTCGTGATAGACGGTGTCTGTCGCGATAGACGGTATCTGTCGCGGATTTCTGTCTGTCGCGATAGACGGTGTCTGTCGCGATAGACAGTGTCTATCGTGGATTTCTGTCTGTCGCGATAGACGGTGTCTGTCGCGATAGACGGTATCTATCGTGGATTTCTGTCTGTCGCGATAGACGGTGTCTGTCGCGATAGACGGTGTCTGTCGCGATAGACGGTGTCTGTCGCGATAGACGCTATCTGTCGTGAAATTCTGTCTGTCGCGATAGACGGTGTCTGTCGCGATAGACGGTGTCTGTCGCGATAGACAGTGTCTGTCGCGATAGACTGAAAAAATGCAAATTTTTGAAAAACTTCTAGTGATCTAGAGTGCCCACAAGGTGTAGGTTACAGTGCTAAACATGCATTCACAAGATGTTAAGATTTTCTGTCTGTCGCGATAGACAGAGATTGTCGTCCCGGGACCTGTGCAGAGCCTGTCGTACCTGCGCACACTGCTGGGGATGATGGTACAGCAAAAACCTGCAAAATAGCTCAGAAAACAAGCAAAAACAGCACATGCAAGTTCGCTCTCTCGCTCTCTCTCACAAGTGAAATGAGGGAAATGAGGTGGAGATGGGGATATAGTCAAAACTGAAATTTTCGCGATGATGGAGATGGACGTGGGAGATGGTGATGATGATGATGTAGATGGTGAAGAAAGTAAAAGAAAACCGATGAGAGTGAAGATAATACCTACAACTCCAACGCGTCAACTCTACGTCTTACCATCACACGCTCGTCCTCAAAGCTCGATCCCCGGCAACGGCGCCAAAATTTGGTGTAGCTCAATGATGAGTAGCACCCCCTTTAATGTCAATCCGGGAAGACGTGAGGATGGTATGAAGACCTCGAGCAAGTGGCGGCACAAGTGCGTGAGTGAGAAGCACACAAACATGCACACACATACACACACACGCGCACACACGGCAAGACAAAGAGAGAGGATCAAGGAGTTCTTTAGATTACTTTCAAAAGCTCTTACAAGTTCGTTTCAATTACAATCTAACCTCCAAAATGAGCTCTCTAGCTCTTTTTATAGTTTTTGACTAGCTTTTGGCCCTGTCCAGACCTAGTGTCCGGCCTAGTTAAAAATTAGGTTCCAGGGCTTATTTGAGGGCTCAAACGAAGTCTAAAAATTATGAAATTTGGTACGATGGTACTTCTAATACTCCTCAAGCTCGAGGACTCCTCGGCTTGCACAAAATGGAGTCTAATCTACCAAAAACGGGATTTACAATGTTTGTGTAGTGATTAAAATCACTTGGGTTGTACATAATCTATGGGAAAAAATGATCTGGCCTTGTTGCCGTATTGTGCATGACTCCTTTATTGCTTTGTATGCCAACAATGAAGGAAGCAAAAATTCAAGGAAAAGACTTTGATAAAATCATAAAGCCTTTTAATATTCCGTATGGGCTATTGAAAGAGCAAACACGGTAGTATATAAAGAGGATCACGCAAAAGGATCCTGATGAGCAGTTGCACTTCAACGAAAACACATTCAATTACACTCAAGAAGAGTTTGAAGCGGCACAACCTTTATGGAGAAGAAATTTTTTGGAGAAAAATCCTACATTGCGGGTGCACTGGCAAGCAGCACCATATTTACTATCGGTAAATCCTTCTTTTTGCCCAACACCACATCGTCGTGAAGCACGAGAATTTTTGGACTTGCAAAAGAGTGGTGTACTCAATAAACGGTGGTTAAATTATCCTCTCCTTCCAAGTCCACCTCACAATTACTTACCGACTGAGGGTTACATTATGAAAACCATTGAATTTTGGCTACATCGGTATGCAACAGTACCCGATCTAACTATCAAGATGACTAATAAAATCCTGAGCATGATACTTACAGTTTTGAAAGTGTTCAAACATGCAGCGTATACATTTTTGAATTTCATTGGCATTAACCAAGGCACGAATATCCTTATTTTGATCTATCTGTTATGCCCAGCCACCCAACAATCATGGCATATTATTCAAGGCTCATGTTCTTGCCAAGTCAATACATGCAAACTTTCGAGGAAGCATCTTTTACCAGATTTTTTGAAATTGATTCCAAGATTTTCTTAAAAGTTTCAACGAATCTGAATGCTAGAATGGTGGCATATGAATTGAGCTTCTTCATAGACCATAGACAACCACCACATGACGGTGTGAAAGCTGAACAATGAAAGCAACTCATGATACGTGAAGCTAATCTGCTTAATGAGATAGAGCAAAAGGTTATAGAACGTACTCCCACACTGCATTCCAAGGCCTATCGGGGACGACAAAGTTCACGAGGGGAGTAGTATTCAAGGAGAGTCCAGCAAAAAGAAAAGAAGAAGAAAACCAAGAAAGAAGCTTCTCTAAAGGTATTATATATGAAGACATATCTCTATAGGAAGCCCCGCAGGGGCACACAACACCCATCTCTGCACAGAGCCCCCCAGGGGCATACAACAAGGGAAGGAACATAAGCGGCAAGGACGGATCAAGGCCAATAAATATCCATGAAGAAGTGCAAGAAGATATCTGCCAGTTCCTGAGCCTCAAGAAGGTCCTTCAACCTCTTGATCTTAGGAAGGTCCAGATAGAAGGCTCAAGATCCACACCTTTATATCTTCCACTGGTTGCGTGCATGGTAGCCCGACTTAACACAGTAACCCAGATTTAAAGAGGTTATTGGTGAACTAGACTACAAATCTCAGGTAGTCCAGCTCCATGGGTTGCGAGCGGTGGAAAGAAGTAAATGAGCTGCAGACAAGAAGCGAAGCCTATCAAGGGACGATAGAGACAAAGAGGGGGAGAGTGTTGTAGAGTTAAGAAGAGCAAAGAGGCATAGAAAAAGAAGGGCCCCAAAATTTTTCCGATTTGGACACTTTATTCTTGTATTATAGCCATTTTGTAATATATTTCCCGATGTAAATGCACTAGAGGAGTCCTCTAGATGCATACCCATAGAGAATTGTATCTTTGCCTGTCTAAATTAGTAGGAAATTAGCCTTTCAGTTAATAAAGTGCAGGTCTCTTGTTTGAAAGGACCATTTTTAGGGCACATGTATATAAGTCAGTTTGTGACTCTTTGTAGGCACTTTTTGCCATTGTGAGAATCAAGAGCACAGAACTTCGAATTTGTGTCTTCTCCTCTCTGTAACTTCTTCCTTGTGAGCTTGCATGCATGTGTGATGCTTGGAAAGAGTGCTTGGAAGTGATGTCTATCCATGAAAGTGCTTGTTCACTGTAGGTAAGGTATGTGTGACATATAGGAAGTGTTGAAGTGTAGGAAGATCAATCCTGTGACTCAGTATTTTGCTCATAAATTGAAGCAGGAGTGTCAGAATCAAGTGAAAAGACCACCATTGGATGCGTCTTCTTGAGAGCTTCGAAAGGAACCCAGTTTTTGCTATATTGGAAGTTTGAAGCTAAGAGAAAAGCTTGATTTACTATTGACTACTGTTCCAAGTGTCGCGACACCATAACTGACCTTGAAAACTTGAATGTGATGGATTCATACTTATTTTTACTTTTGTAAAACCTCATTTGCTATATGATAAATAAAGCGTGAATCCCCACTATATGCACTTGAGGGGGATTGAGGTATAGTCTCTTTCTCCACAAGTCCCTGAGTCAGTACTTAGGTACACATGTGGCAAAGCATTGCCATATAAGAATCAAATAAAAACGTTTGGTGTCCCACTGCCATACACATGCAGAGAATGCTCCATATCAATAGTCCTGCAACAAAGAACATTCATGAAATGAGATAAATTCACATGAGATTTACAAACAAGTAAAAACCAAGTTTATAAATTCATCACCTCATCGCAAACCCTCCCATGAAACAATCGCACTGTGTCCCTCCAAGTCCTCCAATAGTGCAGTCAATCCATGACGATATCCATAAGCCTCCTCCATTCGTGTTGGAGGACGACCCATTGCAAGCTCCTGCAACAAATATACAAAACATTAGAGGAACATACATGGAAATCTTAACACAAACAAATTCAATAAACCAAATGGTACTTAAAAACTCGTGACACATCATGTCATATCCACCGATGCCCAAATGTGATGGTCCAACCGTATCTAAACGTGTGGCTGCAGCATCTCGCTGTTGGCGATATCGATCAGGAGTCTCCTGCTGCTTGTCATGAATCATATCCCACTCCTTAGCATTCAACCAATACAGGCTTTGGTAAGCCTGCTCTGAAAGCATCACGAGCCTTGGATTGTTGATGGGACATATAACTTCATGTGTGGTGTGCAGAATCCACTCAGAACTAACAAGAGGCTGCCCATGTGCTCGTTGGAACTCTTGATAAATCTTCTCTGTGATATAACTCTTCCGATCTTTATCTTGCTCACTCCATTTCAACATGATAGAGTGTCCAAACTGTATGGAGCAAAGCTGTCATATACGTGAATGCATTGCTTTTTTGGCTGCATCCATCACCGGAGCTCCATCTCAGATACTATACACCTTGGAGTCATCATGTTCATGAGCACCCCGTGTACGTGGTGTACCATGTGGTGTACCTACTATGAGGTACTCGTTCTAAGAGTAGAAGTGGGTGACACAACATCCGTCGCACTGCCTCCACAACAGCTGGCTCCTCTAGACCTACCTGTAGATCCACTCTTAGAACCTTCTGCTCTAGAGCGTGACCTCGACCTAGGAGACGGGCCAGCACCTGTACCACACTGAGGTGTCGAATGCACATGTCTACTGCTAGAGCGAGTAGGGGATGGCTGAAAAGATGGTCGTGGTGGAGTCATAAAGCTAGGAGACATACCTCCGATGGGAGTAGCACCATCGGTAGGAGTGACACCGGCAGGAGTGACACCGGTGGGAGTGAGGTCGGCAGGAGTGAGGTCAGCAGGAGTGAGACCAGAAGGAGTGAGGCTACCAGGAGTGAGGCCACCAGGAGTGAGGCGGGGGTAGTGCTACCACGAGCTATCCAATACTGTGACGTAGCGGCCATATACGCGGGAGGTACCTGAGAGATGAACTCTAAGCACTGATCCTCTGTCATGGAATGTGGAGTGACTAGACGACTTTCTCCCATCGTGCTTTGTAACAAAAGAACTCAAATAATTAGCATATGATAATAAAGGTAATATAGAGAAATGGTAGTGTAAAAAAGAACCTAGACAAAAAATAAAATTACTACGTACAAGTGTTTGATTCAAAACTCCTTTATTCTAGCATCCTCTTGGAGATCCGATGGAGAGAGAATATGTATCTCTATATTGACGACTTCTAAATCACTTGGTATGATAGTTTCTTCCTAATCATCATCTATTGCTTCATCCTATATTTGGTCTTCTTCAAGGACCTCTTCTTCTCGAACAATGATCTCTTCCTCCTCGACTATCGAACGAATCTCAGAGTCCACTACAGATGGACTTTCTTCTACATCTATGTTCTCAATATGTATGTGTGTGTGTATGCATGTGTGTATATATGTGTGTGTATGTATGTGTGTATGCATGTGTGTGTGTATGTGTGTGTATGCATATGTGTATATGTGTGTGTATGTATGTGTGTATGCATGTGTGTATATGTGTATGTGTGTTTATGCATGCATGTGTATATATGTGTGTGTATGTATGCATGCATGTGTGTATATGTGTGTATGTATGCATGTGTATACATGTGTGTGTGTATGTATGCATGTGTAGATCTGTGTGTGTGTGTATGTATGCTCTATCTTCCTCTCTTTCATCTCAACTCTCTCTTTATCTCTCTATCTCTCTCTATCTCTCTCATCTCTCTCTCTCTCTCTCTCTCTCTCTCTCTCTCTTTCTCTCTCTCTCTCTCTCATCTCTCTCTCTTTCTCTCTCTTTTGGATCGTTGTCGTCAAAGCATAATGTATGTCGTTTATCTTCAAATTCCAAAGAATTGACGCCAAAAAGCTTCTACAAAATCAAAGAGGACAAAGGCTAAGAGTACGTGCACCACTTACCAAGATGTGAGATGTAAACAGAGAGAGAGAGAGAGTATGTGTGTGCGTAGAGAGAGAGATCTGTGTGCATGTGCACACAAGACAATGCAGGTCACAATTCAATTCGCATGTGCAAGTTCAATAGAAGAAAACAGTATTCAGTGTAAAACATGCACAAAATGTTGAGTTTTGCTCTCGGGTTCCCGATATGTTTAAAACACGACCTCGGTATACCCGTCAATATGGGTGTCGATAATTTCCAGTAAATTACCGATGCTCATACTGACACTTATACCGGTGCATATACTGATGCTTATATCAACGCTTATACAACATGAGCTTGATGGACATAGACACCTCCTACCTAAGCTTGAGGGATAGTCTTGAGAAAAAGAATGAGCAAGTTTTAGAGGATTATTTAGATATTCCAAAAATTAAGCATTGTCATGAGTTCTTATCTAGTAGAAGAGAAAAAAAACATCAAAAGACTTGCAATGTAGTTGGAAGATCAAGAAGAGTCAATGGAAAGCCAAGAATCAACCAAGGGGTAGGTGAAGAGTCACACACCAACCCATACATGAAGCCAAGGTACATTTTTGTTTCTAATAATTGATGAGAAGAACCTAGAAAGTCCCTAGAGACTAGCGGAGCATGCCCAAGAATTACCAATAGCATTTCATTTCTATAAATAAGGTTTTCTCAAAGTTTAATGCACTAGGTCCTCTCTCTATAGTGTATTCTAGCAGACATAGTCAACATGTAATAGTTAATTCTCTCTCTATATAAATCCAATTGAAGTGACATTACACTTGAATGAAAGCCTATCTATCATAGTCTATGGGTATCAAATATCTAGTTCTGATAATTCTGTTGCTTTGATTTATTTCTATTTCTGTATGAGCTAAAGTTTTGCATAGGTGAATAGACAAGTAGTCTATTTTGTAACATATGCCTAACCAAAACACATCCAAATTGAGTGTCTGTTGGATTTTTGGAAATCTAAAAGAGTCTACTAAGTGTTGATAGAATTGTGGACCCATTGAAGTTTAGAAAATGGGTCAAATCGCTTGATCTAAGTGTTGATATATTTAGGTAGTGATGTGTGTGAACACTCTAGGACCACCGGGGCACTTTTTTCCCTCTTTAGGAGGTTTTTTTCCCCCGGCTTGTATATTCGCCTATTGCCCTAATGGGCTACTTATCTTTGTACATTCTCTAGTAATACATTCATTCTTGTGTGTTGGGCTCCAAGCTTCTTCTTCTTCCTTGTGCTGTTCAGGTGCTTCCGTAGACATCTAACTCCAACACTTGGTATCAGAGTAGGTCGCCACTTCATCTAGGGCATCGTGGACACTCCTCCGGTTGCAGTGTCAGATTTGCACAAAATTTGGTGAGCATACTCAGGGTGTTTCAGCCTCCGAACGCACTATCACAGCGCTTGTGTAGGCTATTTCGTCTTTTTGTGCCAAAGGTATATACTTGTTTTGATTCGACAATATAAGTGTTTCGAAGTCTGCTATAGGTTTAGCAGAACTCGTATGGGCAATTCCGTTCAACGTTTTGAGATACAGTCAATTTTCTGCATCAAGGTATTTTAGTCACCGGCCATGGCTGAAAGCAGTGATGTATTCCGTATGTTGGCTGTTGAGGATAAGTTGGATGGTACCAACTACCCATTATGGGCTTACATGATGCGACATGTATTGGTTGTAAAAGGACTATGGAACATTGTGCAGGGTGTTGAAAGATGTCCTGTTACACCTGCGATTACAGGTACTGCAAATACAGGTGCTGAAGTTGATGGAGATGGTGTCGAAGATGATATTCTGCAGATTCCTATTCGTGCTGCTATTTCTATTGCACCTACTGCAGAGCAAATTCGTTGGGATGGCAGAGATGCTCAAGCACATGCATTGATAGCTTTGTCTGTCAAACGTGCTATTATTCCTCACATTCGCTCTTTCAGAACAACAAAGGATGCTTGGGATACACTTACCACATTGTACCAGGCTAGGAATGAGGCTTGTGTTGCTTATCTCCGAAAACAGTTGGAGAGTGAGCACATGAATGAAGGTGATTCTATGGAGAGTTTTCTAGCAAAGATCAAAGACTTGAAGGAACAGTTGATTTTTGCTGATGAGGTTATACCAGAAAGCTCACTTGTGCATACCGTTCTAAATCGTCTTCCTCATTCATATCAGAGTTTTGCTTCTACTCTTCGATTGATGATGAAAGGCAATCCAAATGCCTTGTCATTTGAGGAGTTAGTCTCTCTCTGTTAGAGGAAGATCAGTCCAGGTAGAATAGGTCCATTATGCATGTTGCATATCAAGCTTTCGTGACTAGTCAGAAGGGCAAAGGAAAATGGATCTATTCTACTAGTAAGCAAAAATCTAAATGCTGCACATTCGAAGAACCAGTGTTAGCCATACAAATGGTTGATTTTTTGTTTCCATTTTGTAAATCATATATATGGCTGTAGGTACTTTGCACGGAAGAAGATTGATTGTAGGTATTTGGAAGAGAAAGTTGCAGCAGTTCTTGACGCGAGGACCTATGAGGATACAACCTCAGACATGAGACTCAGATTCGCAAGAGGTTTTTGGATGTTTTGGGGGGGGGGGCATCGGTTGGTACTTTAGTTTCTCATTCACCTTTCAGAGCTTGTGCCAAGGAAAAAGAAGAGAGAAGAGCTTTGGCTGTTGGATCCGAAGTGCATCTAGAGATATGGGCAAGGCTTTGAGCAATTTTCATTTTTTTATGGGCCATAATTTTAGGAGGATAAGTTTTTGATGGCGGTGGTTGCCCTGACATATGTCAGATCCGGAGAGGACATGCTCCATTAATCTCCATGGGGGGTCGGCCACCATCGTGGGACTGTCAGAGGGTGTGGGAGAGTGGGTTGTCGGATGTCAGCGGAGTGGGTGAGAGAAGGGAAAAGAAAAAAGGGGAAATTACTTAATTCTCCCTCCCCTCGACTGGCTCTCCCTTGCTTTTTCTTTCGTTTTTTGGCTCTATACCCGAATATAGGAGAGTGTGGGGAGATGATGTGTCTATGCCGTGCGTAGATCATTGGAGGGGGGTAGGTAGTGTCAAAGAAGGTGAAGAAGGCAGAGACCGACTGAAGCTCAGGTAGAGGGTCGTCTGAGGAACATCAACAGGGGGGAATGAAAATTGTTTGATGTGGTTGGCAGTTTTATGCAGGTCGCAAGTCGAAGGAGGGCCGCTATTGCTTTGGGCGATCGTTCTCTTGTAGTTTTTCTCTGTGCAGGAGGTGGACGCAAGGAAGCAAAGGGGGAAAAAGACGAAGAACAGTAGGAGCCATGTGGGAAAGCACATTCGGGTTTCGGTAGTTGTGTGTAGAGGGCAGAGAAGTAGCTGACACATTCGATTCAAGAAAGGGGAGGAGTTTCTTTCGAGGGCTTGGGGGAAGAAGAGTAAGAAAATGAAGGGGAGCATTGTTCTATCGCTATCAGAGGGAGTTCTTTTTTGTTTTTCTTGCACAGGTGTCGAAGGAGGAAGAAAAGAAGGCCATCCGAGTTAAAAAGAGGGTTTTCTTTGAGGAAGAGCTATCACGGAGGGAACGGAGGAGAATGCTTGGCATAGTTTTTGATACCCAACATTATCGAACATGGATTTAAACTCCAATGCGGATGCTCATTTGTTTTCACCATTCGCAGTGTTGCATATAGTACCCATGCATAGATGAGCAATCTTCTTGGTTGCAGAACGAAATGATAAACAAAGAAAAGTGCAGCGTTGCTAATGATGATGAGAGCTGCACTAATGCATGAGGATGGAGAAGTTGCATGAGGATGAAGAAGTCATGTAGGGGTTTGCATGTCGAGGGTGGGGGATTTCTATCAGGCTTTTTTGTATCTGTGCATGTGAGCATGGACAAAAGGGGTTTCGGGGGCTACTTTGGTCTTATTATCTGACAACAGAGACACGAAGTCAAAGAAAGAATGGAGCTATAGTGGAGTACTGTCTGAACAGGGTGTTTATAGGTGTTGATGAATCGAGGTTGCGAATGGTTGAGCTTCATGGAATGAACTGAATTGACGTTCTCATAGATCCGGAGGGGGATATTTGAAGTGGAAGGGGAGTAGATGTACATAGTGGATGAGAGCATGTTCTCAGGAACTACCTGATTTAGACTGGACATTTATACGCATTGGCACAGGGAAATATGAGAATTTGATGGCTGAATCCTACGGAGGGAATGAAGACAATAGGACTTGCGTTCAATGCCTACACAAGGTGATAGATAGAGGATTCGACATGCCTGTTTTATGTAAAGGCATGAGTTGGCAACTATGACAATACAAAAAGACCAGAATGTGCTAGTTCAACGATATCGAGGTTGAGCCAAAAAAGAAAGGATCGTGCAATGTGCTACAGCATGTCACTCCCTCCAAAAAATGAACACTGAAGAGCTGGCACCTCCAAAACTTATGTTCTAATATGTAGTTTCAAGGCCAGTACAGCGCTGCTTGAAGATGTTTTCTGCAGAACAAAGAACATCACGAAGTTATGGTCAGCAAGTTGGAGGACATTTAACGCTTTTGTGTGCAACATTCTAATGTGGCCAATCGTGAGGGAAAGCTTGCTCAGGTATTCTAAGGCTTTTAAAAATCATTACATTCCTTGAGATTTTCATGCAAAGGTAGTAAATTTGACCTGTGAAAAACATGCTTACCGAATCCTACAACAGATAAAATATCGGTCAAAAGTTTGGTGATCTAACAGAACTAACGCTTTGTGATTTAACGAACTCATGAATTGATATATAATGTTTCTGCACCATTGTCCTTTGGGATTAAACCAGTTTTTAGAATGACTTTGGTTGTTTGTGGCAATATGCATGTTTCATATATAAATTACTCCTCAGCACGTATGTGATGCATGCGTTTTCCTTGCAAGCTTGATGATTTTGGAATATCCATACTTAGCTTAATGTCAGCATCAATCCTTATACACGACTGTAAAGTTTTGATGTATTGACAAGAAATAATTGATTTGTGACAACGTTCTACCAAGTGCACAATGTCCATATTCGAGATTTATTTGTACTTAGTTTGGAGAACTCTTTGCATTGACAATTGCATGATATGTATGTACTATACGACATGCATGTGAGCAGGTATTCGTTTTAATTTGGACTTCGCCATCTTGCCCCAATAAAGTGGGTAAGAATGTCATAAGTATTGGAAGCATTATATGTGCAATGTATTTGATCCACGACAAGGAGCTGTGGTTGATTATCACGAGCTTAAAGCTGAGTTTCCATTTGATGATGGATTTGAGTTACAACATACAGTTTTGGTATATACTTCTCAAGAATGCATAACCTCGTTCACATGTGAACCTCCTTATGGGTTTTGGGTGTGTATGTTCTAACCATAGAGTAAAAGAAATGAGAGGGCAACCTTGAAAGTGCCTTGATCATACGGAGAGGAAGGGGCTGAGGGCAGATACAGGAAAGGATAGGAATAGAGGTAAGAGGAAGAGGAGTCGAAGGGCTAAAGGAGAAGTAGGCTGAGCGCAAGGGGACACATAAGGAAGTAAGAGAAGGGGAAGGAGGGTTGAGTAAGAAAGTGGCCGAGGGAAAGAGAGCGAGTGTGAGGGGTGTTTAGGGTTGCGAGGTGTGTGGAAGAAGAAGAGTGCATGAAAGTGCATAGGCATGTTGGTGTGTACATATGTGAAGTGGTGAATGTGTATGTGGTTGCGGGTAGTTGAAGGGGAAGGAATAGAGATCTCGGATGCTAAAGAATTTGGTAATAGGAGATCGAAAACGAGGGTATTGGCACATGTCTGCGAGCCTAGGGCAAGTAAAGATTCCTCAAAAATAGACATCTAAGTGATTTAGTGGTGGAAAAACACCTTCTTTGCGGCTTCATAAAAGCCCAACATTTGGCACGCCCGGTGGGACTTGGCTTAGCACATCTCATAGAGATTGCTACGGGTTCGCTTGGTGCCCCGCTCGTGTGGCACAGCCATTCGGTCCCACAATTGCCTTGGTTCTTGTTAAAGAGATCGCTCAGAGACACACAAGTCCTTTTGGTGACTTTCCACGCTTTCTAGGCTCCTCCGATGAAGATCCCGATGCCCACATTCAATTATTTGAGCTAATATGTGGTGCACATGAGGTAGTGGATGAGGGTAGAAAATTGCGTATCTTCCCTACGACTTTGAGAGGTAATGCTAGTGAATGGTATGCAAACTTGGGTGTGCAAGATAGAATGACTTACGATGAACTGAAAACTAGTTTCTTGAGGGAGTTTAGAGGTTTGGGTTTTGAAGAGAAACTAGCAGAGCAATTGGACCACTTACGACAAGGGGCCAATGAGAGCATCGATAAATATATTGATCGCCTTGATACCATTGTGAGAAAGTTAGGAAATAGTGCACCTGATAAAGAGACCTTGAAAAGGAGGTTCTTGGTAGGTTTACATAGTGAGAAAGTTGAACAATATATTAGATTGAAGAGATCGGCTAGTCTGGAAGAGGCAAAGCATGAAGCGAGGATCTGGGAAGAGGTCCAAAGTGTGCTTCGATTGTATAGAGATGGATTGAGTTCGCATTCAAGAAGCATAGAAGAAACCCAAGAGAGCACTATATTTGTTGACATCAATGAGAAGAAGGAAGTTGAGCTCTTAGACAAACTAAAAGCTGATATGTTTGCAAGAATTGAACCCACTTGTTTCCCAATGAATGTGAGAGCATTAGAGTGTCTTCAAGAGTCAGAGACACGACAACAAGGTGATGAATGGAGAAGAGAGAGCATGTGTGGTGCACATTCTTGGAATGGAAAGATACTCCAAGATCTTCAAGAAAATGGGACATTGAAAAGAACAATGAATTGGAATCCACGAGCGCATGCAAAACGAGTGCAATTTGACTCAAGAGGATTAGTTTGTTGCAGTTGCAATCAAAGAGGACATATGGCTAGAGAATGCTTAAGTGTCTGGGGATCGAGGAGTGACAATCCAAGGACCAGACATGATGGGATAAGGGAACAAAAAACGAATGAGTACATTACAAGGGTGAGAGAATCCCATAGAGGAGATATATCCAAGAGCCCTTGTCTTAGCCCAAACTTGAGGAAAGTTGAAGTTTCTAATGAGTGTAGACTTAAGGTGCAACCAAAGCCACGAAGAAAGATTATGGTTAACCAAGGTGTTCCAGAGGTAGGAGTGGTCCCTCAAGCTCAAAAACGTAGATGTGAAGGAAGACCATGTGGAGATGAGAGGCCCAAGAAGCAAGAACCCATACTTGCAATGGAGAAAGAGGATACAAGAATAATGCGATCATAATGTCTAAAGTTGTTGATGCAGTTGAATGTAAGTCCCTAGAAGTTATTGGGTTGCAATGCAAAGTCCAACAATTAGAACATGACATGGAGAAGCTGAGAGATGTGGTTTCCCACTTGGAGAGAGAATTGGCACAAGAAAAAACAAATAGGGTAAAACAACAAGAAGAGAAAATGAAGGAGATAGAGAGAACGACATATGAGTGGTTCAAAGAAGCAGAAGACCTAAAGGATAGGGAAAATAAAAATATAGATCAATTAGTGAAGGAGAATGAGGGATTTCAAGAGCTGATCAAGAGATGGGAAATTGATCGAAAAATTCAAAGACAGAAAATAGTGAGTGAAATGGAGAAATGTGAAGAATTAGGAAGAAAGGTTGAAGCATTGATGAGAAGGATACAAACTTTGGAGAATACAAAATTAGGCAAAATAGCATCGAAAGGAAAAGAAGGGAGATTGGGTTCCCGACATGTTGAGATTATTGGATCTAGGACTAAGAAAGAAGTAGAGACCAGAGGGAGAGTTAGTGGAGAGCAAGTGGAGGTGGGGCAAAAAGGAAAGGAAGATGGAGTTGAGACAGGACAAAAAACTACCATATCAACAAAGAGTATCAAGGAAAGCACGAAAACACCAATATCGAACAGGATCCTCAAGAAAAGTGAAACTAGAGACTTTGGGAAAAGATGCAAGGGCACATTAGGTGATTGCAAGGAGAAAAAGAAAGGGAGTTCAAGGATTTTTGTTGAGGAAATCGATCATAATGAGCATGAAAGTGTAAGGAAAGGTGACAAAGAGATAAGTGAGGGAGATGCTCTCACAATGGATCAATGGGTCACAAGGAAAGATAAATTTTCAAAACGGGTGAATGTTTTGTATGAGACGATAGAGAGAGGATGTAAGGATGTAGCAGAATGTGAGCAAAAATTTCAGGATGTCCATGATGTGGTTAGCGACTTAGAGAAGAAGACATTGGGAACTATGTGGTTGTGTCGTATGAACCCGTGTTTTGAAGAAGACGATCATTTTGGAGAAGATGGGCATTTGTAGGGAGTTATAAGCTTGCGAAGGTGAAGTGATACGGATGTTAGAATGTTGAGTGCAAATAAAGAGAGGATGAAGGATATTGATAATCAGTTGATGAATGTGTCTTGTCCTCGGTGGCATATTGGCGTTGCAACACTAGAGTAGGATGGATTGAGTTTGTAAGGCATGGATATGAGCGGTTTGTGAAGTGATGATTCTTTTGTTAGGGGTGGTTTTGGAGAAGGTTTGGAATGGGGTGGATTTGAGGAGAAGTTAAGGCAAGGGGTGGTTTCTGATGAAGAGAGATAAAACTCGAAAGGGGGTGGGATCCTATCTAGTGTTTGCAAGCCAATGTCCTATTGGGAGGAATGAGAAAAGGAAGAAGCGATGATGATGAGGTGATGATTGAGGTGGTCAAATATGAGTCGAAGAAATGAGAGTAGATGGAGAAAAAGAAAAGAGAGAGAGCATTAGAAAATATCGAGAACGAATACAAGTGGAGGGGAGAGTTCATTTAGAGAGTGAGAAGCTTAAGAATTGGAAAAAGATTGAGTGAAAAACTTGAGAAGAAGAAAGTGGATTCCTAGTAGTATGCGTTTGACTAGGCATGCCATTGGCAAGGATAGCTTAGGTCTGACTAGCGTTTGTTTCACTAAGATTGCAAGTTTGAGATGTGAGGATGGACAGCTCGAGTTGTGTTGCAAACGTAGGAGATGAAGTGGCACTTTCTGAGGTTGCAAATTGATGAGATGGTTAGTATGTGCAGGTCTTAAGAGAAAGAGTTGACTATAGGTGTAGTGATTGAATTTTAGCTCGAGTAGTGGCAGAGAGATGATATGCTTCATTAGGATGTCCATGGGGGGTTATATGTATATACATGATGTGTTGGGATGGTTGGGAAACGAAGCCCTTTCTTCTGTCTCCTAATTCTCAAGACTTTTGGAATTGAAAAAAAAAAGAAAGAAATAATCATGTATATGTGTGTGTTGTCGGTGCGCTACAGTGGGCTAGTAGGCGGGCGGAATGACCTTGATCGGGTGATCGAGACCACGAGCTGACACTAGTTTCGCTGTAGGCCCGACCTATATGTGGCTATGCGCCTATGTGGGCCGATAGGCGGGTGGAGTCACTTTGGCCGGGTGGTCAAAGCCACGAGCTGACGTCAGTTTCGCATAGGGCTAGTGTTGTGCATTGTGCGTAAATAAATAAATAAAGGAAAAAAAAGAAAAAAAAACAAGATTCCTCTCTCGAGGGGGGACAGAAGAGAGGAGAGAGCATGATGCTCGGATGGGAAAATGTGTATGTGTTGTGGGAATATGGGCTGATGTGGACTCGTGATGAAGCACATCAAATTGAAGCTCAAGCTTGGCTGAAATTTAGCTTGCTACGGATGTATAGATGACTTTGACTTGAGAGATCTAATCATACCAGCTATCTTGTTTATTTGGGAGCCTTTTGGGAGTTGTCCACTTGGACTCTTGGGTTGTGCAACGACTTGCGAAATCTTGAATCACATCGACGATGAGTAGTTTTGCTGAAGTGAACATAGGTTAGACTTGAGAGTTCTTGCCGATGCATGTGCCAGGTCAAGACATCTTGAGAGAGAAGTGAATGAATTCGTGAAAATTGAAAAGTTGGATTTGATTGATGAATTAGAAGAAAGTGCAAAATAGAGAAAAAGGAGAACAAGAGAAAAAAATGTAGGTGGAACGGGAGTAGAAACCATGAGAGAGATACTTAGGTTAGAAACGAGAAGAGAAATGAATCAAGAAAGTGTTGACTCTATAAATTGGAGAAGCATATAGAAGAGAGAGAAAAAAAGGGAAGATATACGATAGATGCATGTGTCTACTTTCATTTTGTGCTTGATGAGAGAGAAAAAAAGGGAAGATATACGATAGATGCATGTGTCTACTTTCATTTTGTGCATCGGTGATGTGCTTTGATATACTCCCATTGGATGTCTTTTGGTATTACTAATATTTTTTTGTTGAGCACCAAATTTCTTAAATTCCCTCCAATGACTCGAAGTGGGAAATGGAGGTCGACAAAGGCAAAGTGGATTGGCCAAAGTTTTTTGTGTGTATGATATAAATGTTTTTGCAGGGGTATGAAAGCGATGCATGTCTCTTGTCTCGAGCGAACTCTTATTTTTTCCGTCAAATATAATGTTTGTGTGCTTGTGGAAAACACTATGTTTTGGGATCTAGGTACATGCATGCATTGCATGGTTCTTATTTTTTCGATTTCATGGTAGCATGATATGGGAAGAAAAGGAGTGGTATACGAGCATATGGGGCATGATGTTATCAGCGGAATAATGCATGTGTGTACCCGAATGTCTTGATGCATGTGGTTGTGAATGTGGTTGGCATGATGAAAGATAAATGCATGAATGAAATGTGCATGAGAAGACAACTTCACATATGTACACATGTGACTTGATGCGACCTTGTTCAATGAATGGTCAAAGTGTATGTGCTTTCACATGTTGTTATGGAAAGATATCATCTTTTGGATGGCTGGTAGGGGGAAAATACTTCAACAAAGGATAAATAGAATGTATGAATGATGATTACGTTGCTGATGTGTTTTGTTGATATGTGAGCAGAATTTTGCAGGCTTGACCGCTCGTCGAGGACGACTTCGCAAGTAGAAGGGGGGAGTATGTTAGCCATACAAATGGTTGATTTTTTGTTTCCATTTTGTAAATCATATATATGGCTGTAGGTATTTTGCACAGAAAAAGATTGATTGCAGGTATTTGGAAGAGAAAGTTGTGGCAGTTCTTGACGCAAGCACCTATGAGGATACAACCTGAGACATGAGACTCAGATTTGCAAGAGGTTTTTGGATGTTTTGGGGGGGGGGGCATCGGTTGGTACTTTAGTTTCTCATTCACCTTTTAGAGCTTGTGCCAAGGAAAAAGAAGAGAGAAGAGCTTTGGCTGCTGGATCGGAAGTGCATCTAGAGATATGGGCAAGGCTTCGAGCAATTTTCATTTTTTTATGGGCCATAATTTTAGGAGGATAAGTTTTTGATGGCGGTGGTTGCCCTGACATATGTCAGATCCGGAGAGGACATGCTCCATTAATCTCCATGGGGGGTCAGCCACCATCGTGGGACTGTCAGAGGGTGTGGGAGAGTGGGGTGTCGGATGTCAGCGGAGTGGGTGAGAGAAGGGAAAAGAAAAAAGGGGAAATAACTTGATTCTCCCTCCCCTCGACTAGCTCTCCCCTGCTTTTTCTTTCGTTTTTTGGCTCTGTACCCGAATATAGGAGAGTGTGGGGAGATGATGTGTCTATGCCCTGCGTAGATCATTGGAGGGGGGTAGGTAGTGTCGAAGAAGGTGAAGAAGGCAGAGACCGACTGAAGCTCGAGGAGAGGGTCGTCTGAGGAACATCAAGAGGGGGGAATGAAAATTGTTTGATGTGGTTGGTGGTTTTATGCAGGTCGCAAGTCGAAGGGGGGCTGCTGTTGCTTTGGACGATCGTTCTCTTGTAGTTTAGCTCTGCGCAGGAGGTGGATGCAAGGAAGCAAAGGGGGAAAAAGACGAAGAGCTGTAGGAGGCATGTGGGAAAGCACATTCAGGTTTCGGTAGTTGTGTGTAGAGGGCAGAGAAGTAGTTGACACATTCGATTCAAGAAAGGGGAGGAGTTTCTTTCGAGGGCTTGGGGGAAGAAGAGTAAGAAAACAAAGGGGAGCATTGTTCTATCGCTATCAGAGGGAGTTCTTTTTTGTTTTTCTTGCACAGGTGTCGAAGGAGGAAAAAAAGAAGGCCGTCCGAGTTAAAAAGAGGGTTTTCTTTGAGGAAGAGCTATCACGGAGGGAACGGAGGAGAATGCTTGGCAGAGTTTTTGATACCCAACATTATCGAACATGGATTTAAGCTCCAATGCGGATGCTCATTTCTTTTCACCATTCGCAGTGCTGCATAAAGTACCCATGCATAGACGAGCAATCTTCTTGGTTGCAGAACGAAATGATAAACAAAGAAAAGTGCAGCGTTGCTGATGATGATAAGAGCTGCACTAATGCATGAGGATGGAGAAGTTGCATGAGGATGAAGAAGTCATGTAGGGGCTTGCATGTCGAGGGCGGGGGATTTCTATCAGGCTTTTTTGTATCTGTGCATGTGAGCATGGACAAAAGGGGTTTCGGGGGCTGCTTTGGTCTTATTATCTGACAACAGAGACACGAAGTCAAAGAAAGAATGGAGCTATAGTGGAGTACTGTCTGAAACTGGTTCCTTGCAAGCTTGATGATTTTGGAATATCCATACTTAGCTTAATGTCAGCATCAATCCTTATACAAGACTGTAAAGTTTTGATGTATTGACAAGAAATAATTGATTTGTGACAACGTTCTACCAAGTGCACAATGTCCATATTCGAGATTTATTTGTACTTAGTTTGGAGAACTCTTTGCATTGACAATTGCATGATATGTATGTACTATACGACATGCGTGTGAGCAGGTATTCGTTTTAATTTGGACTTCGCCATCTTGCCCCAATAAAGTGGGTAAGAATGTCATAAGTATTGGAAGCATTATATGTGCAATGTATTTGATCCACGACAAGGAGCTGTGGTTGATTATCACGAGCTTAAAGCTGAGTTTCCATTTGATGACGGATTTGAGTTACAACATACAGTTTTGGTATATACTTCTCAAGAATGCATAACCTCGTTCACATGTGAACCTCCTTATGGGTTTTGGGTGTGTATGTTCTAACCAAGAGTAAAAGAAATGAGAGGGCAACCTTGAAAGTGCCTTGATCATACGGAGAGGAAGGGGTTGAGGGCAGATACAGGAAAGGATAGGAATAGAGGTAAGAGGAAGAGGAGTTGAAGGGCTAAAGGAGAAGTAGGCTGAGCGCAAGGGGACACATAAGGAAGTAAGAGAAGGGGAAGGAGGGTTGAGTAAGAAAGTGGCCGAGGGAAAGAGAGCGAGTGTGAGGGGTGTTTAGGGTTGCGAGGTGTGTGGAAGAAGAAGAGTGCATGAAAGTGCATAGGCATGTTGGTGTGTACATATGTGAAGTGGTGAATGTGTATGTGGTTGCAGGTAGTTGAAGGGGAAGGAATAGAGATCTCGGATGCTAAAGAAGTTGGTAATAGGAGATCAAAAACGAGGGTATTGGCGCATGTTTGCGAGCCTAGGGCAAGTAAAGATTCCTCAAAAATAGACATCTAAGCGATTTAGTGGTGGAAAAACACCTTCTTTGCGGCTTCATAAAAGCCCAACAACGAGGATAAAGATGAGAAGAAATCAGAAAAGCAGAAATTGTTTTGCAAGTACTGTAAAGGGAATGATCATATCATAAAGAACTGTCCAAAACTGGTTGTAAAAGAGGCAAAGAAAAAGGAGGCTGGAATGGTTGTTGCAGAAGCCTCTACACCAAAAATAGAGTCTGCTAATCTTGTGCAGGAAGAAGAATGGGTGTTTACTACTATTTGTAATTTGGACCCATCTTCTCATGAGCAGTGCATGTCTGTAGTGGACTCAGATGTTTGGTACTTTGATAGTGGGGCGACCAAACACATTACCTCGCAGCGCAGTTTCTTCTCTTCACTCGAGCCTGCCCCTACAGGGAATACTGTCACATGCACCAACAACTCCTCTTATCCTGTTATGGGAGTTGGTAAGATCATTCTGACTACTGCTGATGGTAGTTCTTTCACCTTGTCAGATGCTTTATTTTTGCCAGGGATCAAGAAGAATCTGTTATCAATTTCTGTATTAGCCAAGATTGGCTTGGTTGTGAAATTTGTTGATGATAGATATACAGTTCATGATCTGTCAAATGGCGATGTTATTATTGCTTCTAGCATTTTATGTCGTGGGTTGTATAAGCTCATTGACTATGAAAGATCTGTGAATGATTCGGCATGTGCAGTTCATGATTCTCAGGCTATGTCAAATGCAAAGCTTTGGCATGCATGCTTAGGTCATCTGAATTTTGCTAGTTTGCTACGCCTGCAGAAATCTAATATGGTGTCTTCTTTGCCCAAGCTTGAGGCACCTGGAAAACATGTATGTCAAGGCTGTATTTTGGGCAAAATGCAGCGTTCCTCCTTTCCAAAAGATGGTTCAGTTCGGGCTACGCAGAAATTGCAGCTTGTACATAGTGATGTCTGTGGTCCTATGCAGACACCTTCTTTTGGAAACTATTTTACTTCGTGACTTTCATTGATGATTTTTCTAGGCATGCATGGGTATATCCATTGAAGGCAAAGTCCGAAGTGTTTTTGTGCTTCAAACAGTTTTTGGTTTTGGTTGAAAATCTGTCAGGATGTAAAATGGGCACCCTCCATTCTGATCGAGGGGGGGAATATATGTCTTCTGATTTTAATGCATTTCTGGCTGAACGTGGGATAAAACACCAGTGTACAGTGCCGTATACACCTCAACAGAATGGAGTTGCTGAATGGAAGAACAGGTCACTCATGGAGATGGGGTGGTGTATGGTCAAGAGTCAGGCTTTACCACATAGTTTCTAGCTTGAGGTTGTCATGTGTGCAGCATATGTACTTAACAGGTGTCCCACTAAAGCGCTGCAGTCTATCACTCCATATGAGGCTTGGCATGATCGAAAGCCATCTCTTGCTCATCTGTGGGTTTTTGGTTGTTTGGCATATGTACTAGTGCCTGAACAACATCGTAGAAAATTGGATGATAAGGCAGTAAAATGTATTTTTGTTGGGTACAGTTCTAAAAGTAAAGGCTATCGTCTGTATCATCCACAGACTAAACGCATTCTGGTTAGCCGTGATGTTGTTTTTGTGGAAGATGCTATTCAGCCATTGCTTTCATGTACTAAGGAGACATTTGTTAGCTCCAAAGACATGTTTGATACTTTGATGCCTCTTTTTACAGGTGGACAGTCTACTGCTAGTCTTAATGAGGCAACTTCTCAGCCTTTGCAGGTTTCATGTAATGATGTAGATCATCCCACTTCTGATGCAGATTTACATGATGCACTTGTTGATGAGAGAGCTGATATTGAGGAGGCAAAAACTATGCCAAAATGGCTGGTGCAGACTTTGCATGACAGCAAATTAGATGCACCTTTGTCATATCGTACTCGTTTAGGCTCTCATAGTGCCGCCTTTGCATCAGATTTCTATGCTATGGCTGCATCTAGTTTCTGTGATGAGAATGAGCATGTTTCTTTTGATGAAGCACAAAATTCAAAAAATTGGATGGCTGCTATGCAATCTGAACATGATGCTATAATGAAGAATGGTACTTAGACTTTATGTGACTTGCCTCCTGGTAGGAAAGCCATTGGTACCAAGTGGGTATACAAGGTGAAGCGTAAACTTGATGGTACAATTGATAGGTATAAGGCTAGGCTTGTTGCAAAGGGTTATGCATAGGACAGAGGCATTGATTTTGATGAGACCTTTGCACCCACATGTCGTATGACTACTGTTCGGAGCATCTGTGCACTTGCAGCCCATCATGGTTGGAATGTACATCAGCTGGACATTAGAAATGCATTTTTGAATGGTGACTTGCATGAAGAAGTGTATGTTTTTCAGCCCCGTGGTTTTGTGCAGAAAGGGCATGAAAACCAGGTGTGCAGGTTAAAGAAGGCATTATATGGTTTAAAGCAAGCACCACGTGCTTGGTATGAGAAGATACATGCCTATCTGATTGCACATGGTTTTGCGAACAGTCCAACTAAGAGCACCTTATATGTTAAGCGTGTTAATGATGTGCTTCTGATCATTGTTGTCTATGTTGATGACATACTGCTCACTAGTCCTATTGAGAAGCATATTGCTGATTTTAAGGCTGATTTGCATGTCTCATTTGAGATGTCTGATTTGGGGCATTTGCATCACTATTTGGGCATTCAGTTTATGCAAGTTGATGGTGGATTGGCTTTGTGTAAAACGAAATATATTGACACATTATTGCAGCGTTTTGGCCTTGAAGACTGTAAGCCTATTGCCACTCCTATGGAGATAGGTTTACGATTGAGTCTTCATGATGTTGGAGATGTATTTGATGTTGTCCTCTATCAGCAGGCTGTTGGGTGCCTGATTTACTTATGCATTACTCGGCCAGATATTTAGTTTGCTGCCTCACAGATGAGCAGGTTTATGCACTGCCCAGGTGTCAAGCATTGGCAGGCGGTTAAGTGCATCTTTCGCTACTTGAGTGGTACTCGGCTACTTGGGTTGTTTTATCCCAAGGGGGGATCACTACCGCTAGATTTGCATGCTTTTTCTGACTGAGACTGGGCTGGTTGCTATGACACTCGTGTGTCCACTACTGGCTTTTGCTTCATGCTTGGTAGCTCATGTATATCTTGGTTGAGCAAGAAGCAGCCTGCTGTGGCCACTTCCAGTTGTGAGGCTGAGTACAGGGAAGCTTTCACAGCTACTGTTGAGTGTGTGGGGCTCAGATGCCTTATGGCTGATTTGGGTGTTGGTCAGTCCTCTACCACCACCATCTTCACTGACAGTCAGAGCGCATTGGCAGTTGCGAGGAACCTATGTTCCATGCTCACACTAAGCACATTAAGGTGCATTATCATTATGTCACAGAGAGGTTCTCTACTGTGGAGATCTGCTTGGCATTTGTGCCCACACAGGAGAACATTGCAGACCTTTTCACGAAGGCTCTGCCTAGGGAGAAGTTTGAAGCTTTCCGCAAAGCTTTGGGCTTACTTCCTTTCGTGGAGTGATTTCCACATAGCTTGGAACTTCCTTATACATGATTGCCAACTCCTTGTTCACTGCATCACTCCCAGGGGGGATTTGTTGATATATTAGGTAGTGATGTGTGTGAACACTCTAGGACCGTTGGGCACTTTTTTCCCTCTTTAGGAGGTTTTTTTCCCCCGGCTTGTATATACGCCTATTGCCCTAATGGGCTACTTATCTTTGTACATTCTCTAGTAATACATTCAGTCTTGTGTGTTGGGTTCCAAGCTTCTTCTTCTTCCTTGTGATGTTCACGTGCTTCCGCAGACGTCTAACTCCAACACTAGGTTAGGTACTTTTTAGGAGTAGGTTGGGAGATCTAATTGGGATCATTGTGCTTTTGTTGCACACATAGAGGATTTATTCCTCACACACAAATCATAAATTCTCTTCAACCCATGATTTTTGACATATCCGTGAAATTAATACCTCACTATAACTTTTGGAGATTGTGGATGAGAGGAGCAAGATATACATTTATGCCTTTAATTTATTGTTTTCCTAGAACGAAAAATTAAAGCATTACATGTCCAGGACCTTTCTTAATGTTAAGATATGGTGGAACATTATAGTTGATGACTACCACTCGCCATGTGGAATATTTACTAGATTTCGTCAAAAATGGATTAAATCCATTTAGTGCAATAACCAACTTTAGATTGTGTGTCTCTTTTGCAAAATCAGAACATTTAGAATCAATGTGTTGAAATGCTAGAATATTTGCTAGAATTTGCGTTGGGGCACTTTTTGCCCTCTTTAGGAGGTTCTTTTCCCTTGGCTTGTACATATGCCTATAACCCTAATGGGCACTAATCGTTGTACATTCACTTCATGCTACATTCAATGTTGTCTGTTGTGCTCCAAGATTCTTCTTCTTACTTTCGTTGTTTGCGTGCTTCCGTAGGCCTCAAAATCTAATGATTGGTATCGGAGCAAATTTCTGCTTCATCTAGGGCATCGTTTACACCCCTCTGGTCAGATTCTCAAAATCGCATGAAAATTGGTGAGCATACTCAGAGTGATTAGCTGTTCAAAATAGGTTCGCTTTATTGGTGTCAAAATTTTGATCTGAGCTTGTTTTGGCCTCCCAATGCACTATCATAGTGTCTATGCAAGAAATTTTGTCCTTTTATGCCAAAGATATATGAAAGATTTGTTCAATTTCACGAGATACAATCATTTTGCTGCATTTGGGTATTTTAGATAATGACCGTTGTTGAAAGCAATGATGTATTATGTATGTTGGCTTTGGAGGACAAGTCGGATCTTACTAATTATCGATTATGGGGATATATGATGCATCATGTATTGGTGGCAAAAGGATTGTAGAATATTGTGTAGGGTGTTGAAAAATGACCTACTACACCTACAACTATAGTTATCGAAGGTGATATAGATGTCATTGAAGATGGGGCTTCAAATTCCTATTCATGTTTCGGTTCCTGCTACACCTACTATAGAGAAACTTTGATGGGATGACAAAGATGCTCATGCACATGCATTGATAGCTTTGTCTATCAAATGTGCCATTATCCGTCATATTCACTTGTGCAAAATAGCAAACGATGCTTGGGATACACTTACCACTTTATACCAGGTAAGAAATGAGGCTCATGTTGCTTACCTCCAAAAACATTTAGATAGTGAGCATATGAATGAAGGAGATTCTATGGATAGTTTTTTGAAAAAGATCAAAGATTTGAAAGAGCACTTGATATCTACAGATGAAGTCTTCCTAAATAGTTCACTTGTGAATACCGTTCTTAATCATCTTCTTGATTCATATCAAAGTTTTGTTTCTACTCTTTGCTTGATAATGAAAGACAATCAAAATTTCTTAACGTTTGAAAAGTTAGTCTCTATTTTATTATAGGAACAGTCTAGATAGAACATCTTGATCCGATCCCATAGATGCACGTACATAGAGGATAGTACAAAAACAAAATCTCACAAAAGTACTTAGAGAATAGAAAGAGAGAAGAGAATTGACACGAGATTGGGTACAATCCCCCCCCCCCCCCATATACTCTGATGGACGAGTCTATGAGAGCATGTGTATTTATAGGTATTTTTCATTATGCCTTGAATAGAAGATACATGAGGGTGGCACTTTGAAAAGCATGCATACATAAAAATCCGCTTTATTTATAAAATCATCGCTTTTCAAACGCGATCTGCTATTTTTATAAAAATATCGCTTTCTAAAGCAATCTATTATTTTTACAAAAAATAAATAAAATACTATCTTCTAAATATTCTTCTAAATATCTGAATAAATCCACACATGTTCACACCATCATGAGTCTTCACCTACTAAATCAAAACACAAATCACATTAAAACCCTCAAGATATTAAAATCCATATAACATTCCATTATTCCATAAAGTATAACATGCCTCCCAATTGACAAGCAACTGAGCTTAGTTGATAAAACACATGGATGGCCAGTCACATGTCCCATCATTGAACAATCATAAGCATGTTCCATGTAAAAATGCATGCATGGAATTGGAAAACTAAAATTTAATGTGACTGTGAATGATATGCAGAAATCAAATGATCATAATGTGGAGTTAGTGATGTCTCATGAATCCACTGAGATTCTTCACATGACTGATTTTTATATTTAACTAAATATCTATGATATTGATTACCTGTATGTGTAGTAGTAACATCATAATCAAATATTTTCTCTAGAAATAAAATTTCAACATCCTCTTCTAACTAAGGAGGATCATCTACAATAGGAGTGAGTGGTAAAGTTCCTTTAAAAAATTTTAATAAACTCATATGAAAAGAATTATGTATATTCCAATGAGAAGGTATGTCTAATCTAAAAGCATTCTTATTAATTTTTTGAATAATATGAAAAGTTCCATAATAACATGGTACAAGTTTAAATTTAGGATGTTGTGAAATATTTTTCAAACATCTTTTAATTATTTATAACCATATAAAGTCAATATTTTCATTAAATTGTTTAGCTACTCATGTCTCATTAACATTACATATGTAACATTCTTTACTCTTCGTAATGTGCTCATGAACCTCATGAAGTGTCGAAATATGATCTTGTACAAACGAATAATCCAAAGGTATATCAGTTTGAGGCTATTTTTATAAAAATATCGCTTTCTAAAGCAATCTATTATTTTTACAAAAAATAACTAAAATACTATCTTCTAAATATTCTTCTAAATATCTGAATAAGTCCACACATGTTCACACCATCATGAGTCTTCACCTACTAAATAAAAACACAAATCACATTAAAACCCTCAAGATATTAAAATCCATATAACATTCCATTATTCCATAAAGTATAACATGCCTCCCAATTGACAAGCAACTGAGCTTAGTTGATAAAAATAAAATACACATGGATGGCTAGTCACATGTCCCATCATTGAACAATCATAAGCATGTTCCATGTAAAAATGCATGCATGGAATTGGAAAACTAAAATTTAATGTGACTGTGAATGATATGCAGAAATCAAATGATCATAATGTGGAGTTAGTGATGTCTCGTGAATCCACTGAGATTCTTCACATGATTGATTTTTATATTTAACTAAATATCTATGATATTGATTACCTGTACGTGTAGTAGTAACATCATAATCAAATATTTTCTCTAGAAATAAAATTTCAACATCCTCTTCTAACTAAGGAGGATCATCTACAATAGGAGTGAGTGGTAAAGTTCCTTTAAAAAATTTTAATAAACTCATATGAAAAGAATTATGTATATTCCAATGAGAAGGTATGTCTAATCTAAAAGCATTCTTATTAATTTTTTGAATAATATGAAAAGTTCCATAATAACATGGTACAGGTTTAAATTTAGGATGTTGTGAAATATTTTTCAAACATCTTCGAATTATTTGTAACCATATAAAGTCAATATTTTCATTAAATTGTTTAGCTACTCATGTCTCATTAACATTACATATGTAACATTCTTTACTCTTCTTAATGTGCTCATGAACCTCATGAAGTGTCGAAATATGATCTTGTGCAAACGAATAATCCATAGGTATATCAGTTTGAGTGAGACTCATGGGAGTGGGAAGCTTTTTACAATAAACAATTTCATATGGTGCATGTTCAAGGAATTTTCTCATCCCAATTACTTGGATTATCTAAAGAATAACAACATAATAGATCTAAAATAGTACTATTCATAGCTTCACTTTGCCCATTACTTTTAGGATGAAATGCAAAGCTAAAGTCTATTTTAGAGCCAAAATTTTGAAATAATTCAACCGAAACGTGATTAGAAAAATGAACATCTTGATCTAAAAGAATAACTTTTGGAAAACCATGGTGGAAAAAAATACATTTAATAAATAACTTAGCAGCTTGAGGTGTAAAAAGAGTATTTTTACAAGGATTGAAATATGCTTCTTTACTAGATCTAACAACAATTATCCAAATCATATCATTATGAGGTAAAGTTGTAGCAAGACCAGTAATAAAATCCATAGAAATTTGTTCCCATGGTTCATTGGGTATGGGAAGTGGCATTAATAATCTAAATGCTTTACCATGATGTTGTTTCACATGTTGACACACAATGGAATGGGAAACATATTGTGCAATATCATTTTCCATATTTGGCCAAAAGAAAAATTCTTTACATGTAGGAATAGTACTTTGTATGCCCCTATGACCCGTATATGATGGTTCATGCATCTCTTTCATAAAACATTCTTTAAAACCTTGTGTGATGCATAACTTGTGTTGGAAATACAAAAATCCATGATGTAAACTGTAGCGATCCTCACTAAAAGTTGTACAGTTATTGAAAGCATTCCATTTTTGTGAAAAATGATGGAGAGTGTTAATCTCCAAAAGAACAACCTACTCTTGAATTTAGAACACCTCTATATCAAGAGTAAGTCAAAACCTTCACCAATTTAAGCTATCAATGACCAAATATCAATTTCTTGACTAAACTGTGAAGAAGGAATTTCCTCAGAAAGTCTGCTGCATAGATCTTGCTCATTGACTGAGTAAATGTGTAAAGTTTTTTATGAAACTTTGCACAAGGTGTCGCCTAAATATTGCGCACCTTCTCCAAGTCGAATTACTTCAAAAGATTCAGTAGATCTTGAGAAATCTACTTACCAAGTCAGCTATGTCTAAATCTGCACTTCTGAGAAGTCGATTTGGACACCCCTAACTTCTTAACTTAAGTTCTCTCAGTATAAAACCCGTTTAAGCAAATTCTTTTAGCCACGAGTAGCTTACCTTCCAACTTAAAGATTAAGTGCTTACTTGCACAAAACTTTAAACTGTGGAGTGAGAAATGATCAAATCATTAAGATCAAAATTTGCGCCTGTTTCAGGAACCAGTGAGTACTTTCTCACATGTAAATGTTCCTACACACAATTCTCTTAGCTTGATCACAATTAGACTCTCAAACTCTAGCCATAGATTGATTAACTATGGACTTAGATATCTCCAAAAGGAATTCACAAAAGATCTATCACACAGGGAGAAAACACAGAAACATCAGGCGTGATTTTTCCTTCTATTTCTCAGAAATTTACAACTGAGTGAGGATGGAGAGTTCAACTCACTTCACACATGTCTAATGACATTTTCTACTACTCAATACACTAATCTCATGATCTCCTATTGTCTCTCATTGTCTTCTCTCCTTGCCTCGACATTTTCAAAAGTATTTATAGGCAATTATGTACAGACTTATATCAAAGCATAAGTATAAGTAACCTATGTCTTAACTAATGTACATATGTGTACATGTCTTTCACTCTGTGAATGTATCCATCTTCTTTGCTTCAAAATTTGATCTCATCTCCATCCTTTGTCCTTCAAATCTTCAATTGGTGATTGGTATGCACCAACAGCTCCCCCTCAATCATCAATTGAGGTTTCTCTTATCTTCTTTATACCTGCCATGTCTTTAAACTTCTGTAGCTTTGGTCCATCCAAGCTCTTTGTAAGCATATCAGCTATCTGATCTTTTGTTGAAGTATGTATGACTTCAATCTCCTTATCCATAACCTTCTCTCTTAGAAAGTGATACTGTATCTCAATGTGTTTAGTCCTGGCATGAAAAACAGGATTAGCAGCTAGATATAATGAACTCATGTTATCACCATAAATGATAGGTATGTTCTGTATAGTGTCAAAACTCTTCATTAGAGTCTTAAGCCATATCACTTCTTTTGCAGCTTCAACCATGCCTTTGTACTTTGCTTCTGTAGATGACAAGGCAACTGTATGTTGCTTCTTTGAGCACCAGGAGATTAACTTATCTCCCACATATGTATCCATAGGTTGATCTTCTATCATCTGGATTACCTGCCCAATCTGCATCACTATGGATCTTGATGTTTGTATCTGATGTAAACCCATAATACAAACCTTCTTTGAGTGTACCCTTAATGTACCTCAACACTCTTTGACCTGCAATCCAATGCTCTTTCCTAGGACAATGCATGAATTGAGACAAAACCCCTACTGCATATGATAAATCAGGTCTAGTTAAAGTAGCATAAATAAGACTACCAACCAAACTCTGATATTGTCTCATGTCCTTGAATTCTTCACCTCCAAATTTACTCAATTTGTGATTCACCTCCATTGGTGTAGGTGCTACCCTGCAATCATCCATTTTAAACTTGATTAACAAGTTCTTCAAATACCTTTCTTGGGTCACAAATACTCCATGTTGAGTATATGTAATCTCCATGCCCAAGAAGTATGACAAGTCTCCCAAGTCACTTATTTTGAACTCCTTTTCCATTTGCTTCTTTAGTCTTTGTATTCCTTCCTCATCTGTACCTGTAAGAATTATATCATCAACATATATGCACATGTATATGAAACCATTATCACTTGCTTTGACAAGCAAGCTACTATCTGCTTTAGACACCTGAAATCCAAGTTCTTTCAAGAACTTTACAAGTCTATAATTCCATGCCCTTGGGGCCTGCTTCAAGCCATACAAAGCTCTCTTGAGCTTGCACACATGATCTGGATACCTTTTATCTCTGAACCCTTGAGGTTGCTCCATGAATACATCATCTGAAATATAACCATTCAAAAAAGCATTTTTCACATCTAATTGACACAATTTCCAACCTTTACATGCAGCAATTGCTATAAGTGTCCTGATGGTTGTCATCTTTGCCACAGGACTATAAGTCTCATCATAGTCAACACCATATGTCTGAGCAAACCCTTTGACAACAAGTCTAGCTTTGTACCTAGACACACTTCCATCTGCAAATCTTTTTGTCTTATAAACCCACTTACATCCAATGATCTTCTGGCTATTTGGTTTTGGAACCAAATCCCATGTTTGATTCTCCAATAATGCATCATATTCTTCCTGCATAGCTTTCTCCCAATTTTCTTTACCTTTTGCCTCTTCATATGTAGAAGGGTCTTCATCTGTTTTAATTATGTAAGCATAATCTTTGGTAGCCAGAAATGAAGTATCATAGCTATACCTTGTAGGTTGCCATTTGTTCCTTGTAGACCTCCTAAGTTCTCCACTTCTTGAGGTTTCTGGTTCTTCATATTCAGGATCAAACCTAGGTGTTTCTTCCACTTCAACCTGCACTTCATTATTCTCTTCTTCATCAATTATTTGAACCTTTGACTTACCTTTCCTTTGGCTCACAACCTCTTCATCATCTATATTAATATTGATAGTACCTGCATACCAAGTACCTTGCTCATCAAATGTAACATCTTTTGATACAAGAAAATGTTTTGTGGATGGATTCCACAACCTGTAACCCATCTGCTTATCATCATAACCAATAAACACATATTTTTCAACTTTAGGTTCCAATTTGTGCCTTAACTGTGATGGCACATATGCATAGGCCAAACATCCAAATACTTTGCAATGGTCTAGTGTAGGTCTCTTACCCCACCATGCCTCATAAGGTGTCATTCCCTGCAAAGCTTTACATGGTAACCTATTGACCAAATAAGTAGCTATATTTACAGCCTAAGCCCACAAATAATTAGGGCAATTTTTCTCCTTCATCATGGACCTTGCAAACTCAACAAGAGTTCTATTTCTCCTTTCTACTACACCATTTTTTTGAGGAGAGTACCTGCAAGTAACTTCCCTTTTTATACCTGCATCCCACAAGTAATTACTGAATTCATTAGAGAAATACTCTCCCCCTCCATCTGACCTTAGTCTTTTCAACTTATGTCCTGTAATTCTTTCTCCATATGCATGATAGTGTTTGAATGTATTAAACACTTCTGACTTATCTTTGATCACATAAATAGTGATCCATCTAGTAGCATCATCAACATAAATCACATAATATCTTGACCCATTTATACTGAAATCCTTTGATGGTCCCCACACATCTATATGTACCAACTCAAGTTTCTCTGAGTACATAAAACCATGCTTGGAGTAGGAATGCTTATGAGCCTTACCTAATTGACATGCCTCACATCTGTATGTCATATGTTGACCTGCAACATTAGGCAAACCAAGCACTGAACCATTTTTAATCATGTCTTTAATACCTCTTTCATTGAAATGTCCAAGCCTCTTGTGCCAAAGATCTAACTCAGAGATCTTATGTCCTCCATATGTGAACATGGCATGACCAATATTACCTTGAATCTTCAATGTGAACAATCTTCCTTCTTTCTTCCCTGAAACAATTTGTTTATACCCATTGCTAGGATCTTCCACAAACACTCCTTCATTAGTGAACCTTACTTCATAACCTTTTTCCACAATTTGTCCTACACTTATCAAATTCTTAGGAACTGTAGGAACATACAAGACCTTACTCAATAAGGTGCTTCCATCCTTGGCCTTCACTGATCCAATTGACTTCACATTGTGCTTTGTGTTGTCACATGTTTGAACAACATGATTAGATACCTTATTCTCCAAATCAGTCATCAAGGCTATATTACCACTCAGGTGATTGCTACACCCTGAATCAATGTAGAAGACTCTTTGATCTTCATTCTGCCTTTCACAAGTTGCATTCATTATCAATGTTGAATCTTCCTTTTGATCTGAAGCATAATTGTAGTAGGTGTTGTTATATTGTTGACTTTGGAAACCTCTACCTGCATTTCTTCCAAAGTAACCCCTACTACCTCTGCCTCTGAAATTACCTCTTTGATTTCTGCCACCTCTTCCTCTTGTATTATAGTTCTGATTATATCCACCATTAGTCTGATTATTATGCCAACAATCATTAGCTAAATGATTTGTCTTACCACAAATCCAACAAGCTTTGTCTCCATCTTTGTTGTTTCTGCCTCTTCCTCTACCTTTGCCACCTCCTCTACCTCTTAGGAAGTTGGCTTGACTAGTTGTACCTTCATCTTCACCTGCTTGTTGCTTTCCTTTGTTAGCTTTCTTCTTGTCCTTTGAGTACATTGCATGACCTGTACTTTTGTCACCATCTCCTTTAACATCCTGCTCAAATGTTAGCATATGACCTAGCAACTGATTTAAATCAGGAGTGAAATGATCAAGTGATAATTCTGTAGACAAAATGAATGGCTTCCATTTGTCATCACCTCTTAAACCTGTAAGGATTTGCCTTACCAATTTATCCTCCTCAATGTCTTCATCAACAGCTCCTAAAGCATCTATCTTTCATTCTTGTCACATAGTCTGAAATGGATTGAGAAGCCTTCTTCTTAAAGGTGGTAAACTCTGCCCATAAGGATGCCTTCCTTGACTTAGTAGTATTCTGGAAATGCTCCTCCAAAGCATTCCAAATATCAGTTGCACTTTCAAGACCTCGAATATGAGGTAACAAGTAATCATTGACTGCCATATATATAATGCTCCTAGCTTGAGCATCTTTCTTCATCCAATTTTTCAAATCTGCTAACTCTTCCCTAGTTGGAACACTAGGATCTCTAAACTGTGGCTTCTCTTCTTCTCCTGTGATGTAAGCTATTAAATCTTTGCTCATAAGATGAGCTTCCATCCTCATTGACCATGCAGGATAGTTTTCCCTATCCAATTTCTCTATCTGTAGAGAATCTCCCATCTTGTGTCCATCTGTATATTGAAATCTTCAAGCTTTATGAATAATATATGTACCTTTACTTCAAATTAGAGTCCTTTTGTCTTTCTTGATGTCGTATAGTCTCCTCCTCAAGCTTTGCCTTCAAGCTTTCACCTTTTAGTTCTTCAGTTGTTGAATTTCTTGAATCTGCAGCAGTCGGGATCCTCCTTTCCTTGATTTTGATGTTTCCAGCTCTGATACCACTGATGGAGAGTGTTAATCTCCAAAAGAACAACCTACTCTTGAATTTAGAACACCTCTATATCAAGAGTAAGTCAAAACCTTCACCAATTTAAGCTATCAATGACCAAATATCAATTTCTTGACTAAACTGTGAAGAAGGAATTTCCTCAGAAAGTCTGCTGCATAGATCTTGCTCATTGACTGAGTAAATGTGTAAAGTTTTTTATGAAACTTTGCACAAGGTGTTGCCTAAAGATTGCGCACCTTCTCCAAGTTGAGTTACTTCAAAAGATTCAGTAGATCTTGAGAAATCTACTTACCAAGTCAGCTATGTCTAAATCTGCACTTCTGAGAAGTCGATTTGGACACCCCTAACTTCTTAACTTAAGTTCTCTCAGTATAAAACCCGTTTAAGCAAATGCTTTTAGCAGCCACGAGTAGCTTACCTTCCAACTTAAAGATTAAGTGCTTACTTGCACAAAACTTTAAACTGTGGAGTGAGAAATGATCAAATCATTAAGATCAAAATTTGCGCCTGTTTCAGGAACCAGTGAGTACTTTCTCACATGTAAATGTTCCTACACACAATTCTCTTAGCCTGATCACAATTAGACTCTCAAACTCTAGCCATAGATTGATTAACTATGGACTTAGATATCTCCAAAAGGAATTCACAAAAGATCTATCACACAGGGAGAAAACACAGAAACATCAGGCGCAATTTTTCCTTCTATTTCTCAGAAATTTACAACTGAGTGAGGATGGAGAGTTCAACTCACTTCACACATGTCTAATGACATTTTCTACTACTCAATACACTAATCTCATGATCTCCTATTGTCTCTCATTGTCTTCTCTCCTTGCCCCGACATTTTCAAAAGTAGTTATAGGCAATTATGTACAGACTTATATCAAAGCATAAGTATAAGTAACCTATGTCTTAACTAATGTACATATGTGTACATGTCTTTCACTCTGTGAATGTATCCATCTTCTTTGCTTCAAAATTTGATCTCATCTCCATCCTTTGTCCTTCAAATCTTCAATTGGTGATTGGTCTGCACCAACAAAAAATACAAATGAGATGCACAAGTAGGAATCATGTCATGAAATGAATGAATATGAATAGTAGAAATATTATTGATTGAAACAATATTTGTTTGCAGGGATGGGAAACGACTAAGGGCATCAGCTACAACATTAGCTTTGCCACGTTGATATTGAATCATAGGCTGAAAATTTTGTATGAATGAAGCCCATTTAATGTGTGTGTGTCAGAAATCAATGGTTGATTTAAAAAATGCTTAATAGCCAGTTTGTCAATTTTGATTAAAACTTCAAAACCCATCAGGTAATTTTTCCACACCACAGTGCACTCTCCTTCTCGAGAGTTGCACGATGATATGCTCGGAGTAGAAAACCGAGCTCCTAAGGCCGCACACAGTACTTTGCACAAATGCCGCAGAATACATAGAAAACACAGTACACAGGGAGCACGAAGACAGACTTCTTAGGTCTCACCAATGCGGTCGAATATCTAGTTTGTGGCTGACCAGGCCACTATATGTTTTATTAAAGAACATATAAAAAGAAGTGTCTAGTGGCTATTTGGCCTTTCACATGGACATAATGATAACAATCTCCCACTAAAGGCCAATATGGCCAACGTAACTATGGGAGAAAAAATAAAGAATGATAAAGAATAGCTGAGTGTAAGTATACAAACTATACCTCCCACCTGATGGGCATGTGACACAATAGACAAGTGACTGTGTAAGATCATGAATCAAGTAACCCCCATCAAGTGACAACAGTGTCAAAAGCTATCCTGTGGTAGAGCTTTAGTCAAAGCATCTGCATCATTATCTCGAGTATGAACCTTCTCAAGAATAATGCACTCAATGGCTAAGCAATCTCTAATGAAGTGATACCTCACCTCAATGTGCTTGGTCTTTGCATATAGACCAGATTCGTAGCCAAAGCAATGACACTCTGACTATCACTAAGCAAACGAGGTACATGCTTAGGTAAACCCATATCATAAGCAAGACGAGAAAGCCACAATGCTTCCTTACATGCCTCACTTGTTGCAACATACTCTGCTTCTGTGGTGGAAACAATTGTACATTCTTGAAGACGAGATCTCGAAGAGATAACACCTCCAGCAAACTGAAAAATGTACTCGGATGTAGACTTACGATTGTCTACACAACCAACATAGTCAGAATATGTGTAACCAATAATGGATGCTTTCCCTCTACCTAAGCATAGACACTTGTCCTTAGTGCCACTCACATATCTTAAAATCATGTTGACCACTTCCCAATGTTTCTTTCCAGGATTAGACATATATCTGCTCACAACTCCCACTGCAAATGCAATGTCTGGTCTTGTAGCTACCATAGCATACATGAGACTACCAACAACAGACTGATAGGGAATTTTGGTCGTGAATTCCTTTTCCTCATTTGATTTGGGGCAATCATCCTTTCTCAATTTCACATATGTGGGTAAAGGTATACTCAATGCCTTTCCACCCTACATATTGAACATGTGAAGTACTTTGGATATGTACTCACGTTGAGACAAGTATATGGATCTTTTAATTCTATCAGGAGTAATGCGCATGCCAAGAATATGTTTGGCATCCCCCAAATCCTTCATATCAAATGTCTGACTCAACTTCTTTTTGAGAATTGACAAATCATAAGAGGACTTCCCAACAATCAACATATCATCGACATAAAGTATCAAGCATATCAAGCTTCCATCTGAGCATCTCTTTGTGTAGAGACAATGATCTAAGACTTCATAAAAGCATCTAACTTTTGGTACCATTGTCTAGGGGACTATTTAAGTCCATACAACCTCTTCTTAAGCTTACAAACTAGACTTTCCTTGCCAGGAACTACTTAACCCTCTAGTTGTTCCATATAGATCTCATCTGTAAGATCTCCATGCAAGAAAGCAGTTTTCACATCCATTTGGACTAGCTCTAAGTCCTCCATTGCAACGAATCCAAGCAACATGCATAGGGTAGTCATCTTGACCACTAGAGAGAAGATTTCCTCGAAATCAATACCATGTTGTTGCTTAAAACCTTTTGCAACAAGTCGTGCTTTATACTTTGTAGAAGCACTATTTGATGTGAATTTCAGCTTATATACCCATTTACATGGTAAGGCTTTCATGTCATTTGGCAAAGGTACTAAATCCCAAGTACCATTCTTGTGAATAGAATCCAACTCACTCTTCATGGCATGATCCCACTTGACATGATCCTCTGTCTGCATGCCTCTTTGTAGCAAGAAGGCTCACAGGCATCTGTTAGCATAAAAAAATGTAAACCTCAAACATATCTATCAGGTGGATGTGAGACACGTGCAGAACCTCTCAATTGTTGCTGAACACGAACAATAACATGTGCAGTCTGATCTGAATGGAAATTCTCTTGAACATCCCTATGTGCAGCATTTTTATGCATGCTAACCGGAGGACTAGTATCCTCAAACACCACTCTTCTCACTTCAACCTCCTTAATGGGTTGTCTATGCATCTTAGACTCATTGAAAATGACATCACTGATCGTGTTTCAAGATCCCATAAGCGATATCCAAATTTTCCTTCTTGAACATATCCAAGAAAAATGCATTTCTTTGACTTATGGTCCAACTTTTATCTAAGATTCTTGGGTATATGAACATATGCTTCACACCCAAAAACTCGAAGATGATCATAATATGGTGGATTCCTTGTCCATAACTCTTGTGCCACTTTCAAAAATTTGGCAGTACTAGGTGAAAGGTTAATCACATGAACTGCAGTCAATACTGCTTCTGCCTAAATACCTTGTGAGAGGTTTGCATGATGCAACATAGAGACTACTCTATCTTGAATAGTTCTATTCATTCTCTCCGCTACACCATTGTGTATTGGGGTATAAGGAGTTGTAAACTCTCTACAGATCACTCTAGACTGACAGAAAAAGCTGAATTCATGTGAGGTATACTCACCCCCGTTATCTGAACGTAAAGCCTTAAGCTTGGTTCCTTTTTTAGTCTCAACTAGAGCAAACCATTTTCTGAAAGTAGGGAATACCTCATCCTTCGATTTGATAGGATATACCCGAAGCGTTCTATGCACATTTCTGGTTTGCTTTCCATATTGGCAATGCTCACAAAATGAAAAATCAGAAAAAGATAACACAAGTAAGTAGCCAGAATGAGAAAGATTTTCCATTCCACTATGAGATATATGGCCCAAACGACCATGCCAAATACAAGCCATAGGTTGTTCACTAACAGCTAACAAGTGCTCTTTGTGTGATACAAATAAAGGATAAAGTGATCCAACTTTGCTTCCTTCTGCAATAACCATATTGCCCTTTGATGTGCGAAAGGACTGAGCATAGAAGACCAGCTTGTAACCAAGGTCATCAATTTGACCAACTGATGTCAAACTGCGTGATAACTGAGGTACATGGTGTACATTATGCATAGTAAATTTTGAACCATCAATGAACTGCACAACCACATCTCCAATCCCCACAACATCACACTAGTAAGAGTCACGAAGTCTCCTAGTACCAAGAGACTTTTTTGCATAATTAGAGAACCATTCTTTGTGCGGTGTCACATGGAAAGAAGCACCATAATCTAGCAGTCATGTGTGGGAAAGAGTATCAGCCATAAGCACCTCAGGTGGCATAGTACTATCAAGCATGAACACATCAGCATCATCAAAAATAGCATTAATTTCTTCAATCTTCACAGTCGAAGTAGATGGTGCAGGTAACTATTTAACATGCTCATCAATGTTTTGTCCTTTACCTTTAGCATTCTTTAATGCATAACAGTCTTTCTTCATATGTACTTTCTTATGACAATAATGGCATTCGATATCCCTCTTCCTTGATGTACTTCTACTCTTATTTCATCGACCATTCTTTTCCTTATTCTTGCTCCTGCCATGTTGTTGATTCTTTCCTTGGTAATACTGGCTTCCATTGCCTCCTTATTAATCTGATTCTTCCATAGAGCAAAGTTTGTGCCATCAAATTTTCAGATCTCAAAATGGTCTTTGCCCTGCAAGTTATAGCTCCTCTTCGGAACACTAGTACTAGACCCCGATC